>JANPWX010000209.1:192187-646396 GCA_024734555.1 Trochalopteron elliotii
CCTCCCTCAAACCAAATATTTTAGTGCCGCGGGCCGCGGGCCTGCCCCGGGCCCTCCGCCTGCCCTGCGCCGCACCGGGGCCCGCAGAGCCCCAGGGACTGGCGGGTCTGGCTGCGAATTGGAGCACAGAGTCACAAAATAGTCTGGGTTGAAAGGGACTCACAAGGGTCGTCGAGTCCAATTCCTGGCCCTGCGCAGCACCATGCCCGAGAGTCACACCCTGTGCCTGAGAGCGTTGTCCAGACACTCCCTTGAGCTCTGTCAGGCTGGTGCTATGACCAGTGACCTGGGGAGCCTGTTCCAGTGCCCAATCACCCTCTGGGTGAAGAACCCTTTTCTAATATCCAACATAAACCTTCCCTGACACAACTGCAGGCCATTCCCTTGTGTCCTGTCATTGGTCACCACAGAGAATAGATCAGTGTTTGCCCCTCCTCCTCCCCTCACAGGAGGTTGTAACTGCAACGAGGTCTTTCCTCAGTCTCCTCCAGGCTGAGCAGAACAAGTGACCTCAGCCACTCCTCATAAGCCTCTCAAGGCTCATCACCATCTTCATTGCCCTCGTTTGGATGGTCTCTCAGTGTATTTTTTTTTTTTTTTTGTGGTGCTCAAAACTGCACCCAGCTCTTGTGGTGAAGCCAACCAGTGCACAGCAGAGGGGACAATTCCTTCCCTTGCCCAGCTGGTGATGGTGTTCCTGATGCACCCCAGGACAGGGTTGGCTCTCTTGGCTGCCAGGGTACTGTTGACTCATGTTCAACTTGCCATCAAGCAGGTCCCTTTCCATGGCACTGCTTTCCAGCATCTCATTCACCAGTCTGTATGTACCATACCAACAGGTTTGCCCCATCCCTGGGGCACCAGTCCTGCATTGCAGGGGGTATTCTACTGGTCACTACAGAGTTGACACTGCAAAGATAATGTTACCCAGACAGTGGTCAGGGTCACAACATGTTGGGGCTCACACGTTCCTCCATCCCCACTGAAGGCCTACACAAATGTTTTTTAACAGGTGTGCACTTGTCATCCTGCAGGAAAGCTCTGCTCCCTGTTTTTCCACACAGCAATATCAGCTGTGAACACCTGGACATGGGCAGCACCCTCACTGATGCACAAGAACACATGGTGAGTGCCAGGCAGCTGATCTTCCATGACAGGTACTGGGAATCACATGTCTCCACCACTGACCCTGGCCACTCTTTTCCCCTCTGTGCATCAGCCATCGATCAAGGCTGGCATGTCACCTGCTGACATGTGGGTCCAGCAACAAGTAAAGGGCAGGAAGGTACAAAAATGTCAGGTACATTGACCAACAGAGGTTGGTTTTCAAGGGATGCTCACCTGCTCCGCATGTCTCTGTGGCCTGTGCTTCAGTAGTCAGTGAAGAGGCAAAGGAAATTATCTAACAATAGTATGTATCACTGTGACCTAGGCAAAGAGACATTTTCACATGTCTAGGTCAAGAGGGAATGAACCACCACAGGGGCAAAACATGAAGAAAAGGCATTCTCACATGCACTGCTCGCTTTCTGAAAAAAAAAAAACCAAAAAACAAACACCACAACTTTTTTGCTTGGGTCTGAGCTCCTGCAGCTAAAATAGCTGTTGGGTGGGCCAGGGCTCCACCGTAGTCAGGTGCAAGCTGCATCTTTGAGGTGATGCAGGCATTGCATCTGCAAACTGCTAGCCATCCCCTCTGCCTGTTTGCCCTCCTGAGGAACCACCTCCCAAAAAGCCCACCAGGGCTTCATTGCACCTGTCCTTCCAGCTTTCGGCTGTTCTGTTGGAGGGGGATGAGATCAAATTCCGGAGGGAGAGAGGGAGGCAAAGCTACCTGCAATGCAATTAAGCGACTGCTGTGGGAAGAAGCCAGGCAGCAAAGGAAGGATGATTTACTGACACAAGCTAAGCCAATATAAACGCTTATGATACAGGTGCGTGTGCTCTCAGATATTGCCTGACTTAATTCAATTGTTTTGTAAACTGATTTAGTTAAATCTGTATAAAACTGGTGTTTAAACAAGCCGAAACAGTGGTTAAAATGTTGTTAATAAAACATATCACCATAAAACAATTATATATTTTGAAGGCTTCCCTTTTGCTGACTTTCTCACTCTTTTTCCCTCTGTTCTTCTCTTCAGAGGTTGCACATTCTGCTGTGCCATGACTGTCTCTTTCTTTCTGTACTGTACAAAAATAGGGTTGTCTCAATTCAAAACTCTGCAAGTCCACCTCTAGCATTTCTCACTGTTGTGTAAAGTAGACCTGGGGAGACATTTGTTTATTTTTATATAACCTTCAATAAAATTCAACCCAGAGCAATATTTTTAAGCAGATTTTAAGCAAAGTAGTTTATTCTGGATCCAGTCTGACCCTTTCCATTCTTTCCAAACTGACCTATCTTACAGTTTGGAGCTATTTAATCACTCTGAAAAGATTTTTCTTGTTTTCAGCAAGGTCACTTTTTTTAGCAATGTTAGTATTTTGTGTGTGTTTTTAAGTCCTATTCCAAAATGACCCGAATCAAAATTTATCTGTGTCCAAAATTAACTTCCAAAATACCAGTATCTTCTTTTAAATTTGGCCCAAATGCCCAATTAGTTTGGTCTCCTCCACTCTCCAAAAGCCCTTCATTTTTTAAACAAATGCATGACAAAGTTATAAAAAAAAAAAGCAATACAAAATTACTGTAACCCTATCAAAAGTCAACAACAATAGGACTAGCATAAGTCAACTTTTCCTTTGACACATCTCTTTTTGTGGTCTTCGATTCATTCAGAAGAGAAATTTTGGCAAGTGCTTCCAGGATCCAGCTCTTTGCACACCTGCTCTTCCACTGGAGCAATTTTGTTCCTTGGGGAGGCAGGTGAGGGGTGGGTGAAGCAGCCACACTAAGCAGCAGGAATTGTCACTGATAAAAATGAAGAAAAAAGAAGGGACACATTTGAAAAAAAGGTGGTTGGGGGGACAGGAGATGGTAAACTTCATGTATCAGATGGGCAGCTCTGAAAGAGTTAGGAGCATTATACAGAAGCAAGGTGGGCTGGGGCTGGTCTGTGGAAGGGGTAGGAGTCAGCCTCTGGGCAGGTAGAGAAGCAGAAACCAGTTAATCTCTGATACAGCAGTGTGAAAGCTATGGGCTCTGGAATGAAAGGGACCAGAATGCTAAGTTGGGCTCAGTGGCTGGAGGATACACTCCTAAGTGGAACTCCAGCTCGGTGGGCATCCACTGTCAGCTACTATTACAGTCAAACTACACCCAGAGACAGCTGCCCTCTTGCCCAGAGAGCAGCTTGGCTTCCTGTCCCATGCCATACAGTTCTGCCGATTTATATCCTAGAAGCCAGGCAGCCACAGAGAACAGCTGCACAGCATGTCAGTACCTAAGAGGAGCACAGCCAAGCCCCCACGGCCTCACATTGCTGCTGTCTGAAGAGCCCAGACCCTCTCCTGAGGAAAATGGTGTGCATACAAAATCTCAGAGGAGATGTTGTCACCCACGCTCTCTCATCTGTCCCAAATTCTTGTGTTTTATCAGTCCCATAGCCCCTTTCCACTGCAAGACAAAGCTGCAGACTTGCTGGGGTGCCAGCACAGGGGTTGGCTTCTAAAAGCTGTGTTAGGAAGGGAACTCTGCTCCAGAGGACACATTCAGAGTAAGCCCTGTGTACATTTGGCAGGGATCATAATCCACAACCACCCAGCCTGGTGGCATTGCTAGAGGCCTCAAGAGTAGACAGTCCAAGCCAGGATTTGTGATTGTTTACCTTGACATCCATTTGGATACACTCCAAGTGTAGACAAGGGATTTAGATGCCCAGATTATTTGCCCTCATGGCAGCAATGCACAAATACAACTACTAGGAAGATTAGAGATATTCCATCTGCTTGAATTGCTCCCTTTTCCTGCCAGCTCTGATAACCATGATGATGGGGATTTAAGCCCCAGTGCTACTAACTGTGACTGGCACCAGTGTGATGATTATATTTCCCATTGGACCACCCTCCCAGTTCTGTGCAGTCCATCTCTGCTTATCACAGCAGCAGTCTCATCTCTGCTTGTAGGGCCTCACTCCTCATACCCCATCAACAGTCCCCAACAGCTCCTGTGCAAGGCACTAGATAAAACTGTAACAGAAAGATGGCTCTTGCCTCTTTATTTGGCTGTTTAAGCAAATGGAGGTAGTACAGATCGTGAGAAAAAACAGCAGACAACAGAAGGAATTAGAGGAATTGTAGATCTTAGTTGTCTTCCCGCAATTGCAAGTTCTTATGCTAGTTTTATTCATACTTTGAAATGTCACCTCTTTGGGCTGTGGCCAAAAATATTAAGTCCCAGTCCACAGTGGAAAAAAATTAGAGCCTTCAACTAAGAGTGTCTTAACTAAGCTTGAACTAAACCATTTGTTATCAGAATTGCTACAAAGTAAGAGGCACTATTCAGCCCTGCATCTTTGGAAGGAAATGCTAGAAGCAATTATGAGTTTGGAGTGCAACTGAATAATGATTTAATCTCAAGCACTTTCCTTGGTGGTAGACAATTCTGTTGTTACACTGTGAACTCGGAGTGTATTAGCACACTGTCTCATTTGGACCTGGAGAGCAAAGTCTTCCACTACTTCAAGTGCTCAATGTTGTGGTTCTGCTCCCTAGAAAGAAGGCACTTCCCAAAGCATGCCCTTGCCTTTTGAACAACATTTTCCATGGATTCTGGGGGAATTCCACCAACTCTGAATCCATTAGAACCATTTTCTAGGACAAGCTAGGGGTATTGTAAACAAATAGAGACAGCTCAACCTGACTTCTATTTGTGAGCACAGATAGGGAAACAGAAGAGACTAATCTCCCTGGGAGGAAGCCACATGTGGGTTTTTTTTTGCAAACTTAAGCCTTCCAGAAGTGCACACATTGGGATCTTGTAATCTTCCCCTCTGACCCTTCTCCTGGAGTGGGGCAATTACAGTAGATTATGGGAAGTTAGTGATGGTGGTTGATGACTGATTTTAGAGCATGTGTTCCCAAACTACCAAAGAGGAACAATTCGATTCATATGAAACTCCTCCTTTTACTTTTCTCTTTCTGCAGGCCCAATACTCATTAAGATTGCTTGTTGATTATCTGCATTCTTGTCATCCCACCTCAGTACTTCAGCTATGAAATGCAGCTCCTCTTCTTATTCCTGGTAGTCAAATGCAGTAAACCTATCCATTCTCTCATGTCCTAGCTTAACCTTTTGGAGGGTCAGAGGTTGCCTTCAGTGTCCTCCAAACCCCTGCTGCATTCACATAAATTGACTTTTTTTTTTTTTTTTATCATCTAGAAAACACTGTTTGCCTTCTAGGACTGACAGTTATTCCCACATACTCAGAAGCAACAAAACACAAACAGACTACATTCTTTGTAGTCAGCTTTAGCACATAAGGGCAGAGGTACACAGAGCTGTCCTTTTCTAGGGAAAGAATGGAGGGAAGCTGTGACTGAGGAGTGTGCTCATAACAATTTTATGTGAAATGCATCCCACAAATTCTGAGGCAATGTAACATGATGGCCACCAGCATAAGACCTTTTGCTTGGCTTTTCAAAAGGTTTTCTCAAGCTGTGAGTCACCTGTGGACTGCAAGGGAGGAGCTGCAGTGGGATATACATTGTTTAGAGTGAACTGTAGCACATGAAAGAAAACAGGCATCTGCACAGCATAGTGAGGACCATCTCCTCAGAGCCTGACTGCTCCTAGATCTCTTCTTTCATCTGTTATGCAATTCAGCAACCAAGACTCCAATAGGCAAGTGCAACCCAGTGCTATACAATGAAGCAAGCAGGCTGCAGTTGTGGGTTTCACAGCAGAGACTGCAAGGCATTAAATCTGCAGATGAAAATCATTGCTGTAAAAGCACATTTCATAATTTTCTTATCATGAGTGGAAAATCATCCCCGATACCCTAAAAAACATTCAACTGCATTGTGTAACAGGGAAAAACTTCATCTGCAAGACAGGTCCAGGACAGCAGGAGTTCTCCCTTGCCCTTGGGGAGAGCTTTTGGGCACAGGCAAACGAACTTTGTATCACACAAAGCAAGTGGCTGATTGGGAGGTAGATTGTCACAGAAAGCCATTAAATGAGAGAGACAATGAATAAGAAGGAAGGATGGCAAAAAGTCAGTTTAGATGGAAGAAAAAATTTATGAGTTGTTTTTGGTTTGGGTTTTGAAGAATAAGAGCACTTGCGCTTCCAGCATATGATGCACAGTAAATGCTGAAGAGCCAAGCAGAGCAAAAATAGGGAAAAGGCCCTGAAAAACCTTCAACACATTATTGAAATACGAGAAGGAAAAGGTTTTGTTTCCATGGCAACATATCCCATGGTGCTTCTGCTGGAGCAGTCTACCAGAGAAAGATGACTTCCCCTGTTAGGAATGCCAGTGAAGTGACAGATAACTACAGAGACCCCTTTCCTCAACTGGGTGCATTTGTAAATTTGTAAATTTTCTACTTGATGTGTGTAAGTGCTCAGATGTTACAGAGCTCCTGGAAATGGATGTCTCCATAGATGACAGAATGAGCTCTGAGGAAAGTGTAGGTACCTGTTGCAGAGCAGATGTCTGTGAAGGTTTGGGTGCATTGTGGTTTTTTGCCCTTCCACAATGCTGCTTTGCTGTATGAATCTGGCCTGAGGTGTCAATAGAAACTTAAGGGTTAAAATTGTTCTTGACTGCAGATTTTGGAATAAAAAGTTGCAGTTTTTCATCCAAGACAAGAGGACTTGTTTCCAGCTGTCACCTCTTATTTCTCACATACATGTATGTCAAAGCTGAAGTGCTCCATGGCAGCTCTTTTACCGCAGCAGCGTGGCGTGAAAGAATTCAAGAGAAAAAAAAAGAATATGAAACAGGAGAGGGAACTGGAGAGATACAGAAATACTGGCATGAGAAGAACTGGAACAGGACTTCAAACATAGCTTTCACCCTCTTCCAAAGAGTATCATTGGATCATCACTTACTAAAAATTATGAGCTGTAATACTGAAACTGTCTGTCTATGGTATGGTGATGCTGAGGAGCACAAAGAGAGGCAGAAATGCATTTTGTAATCCAAGTAAGGTAACAAAAAGATTTAGGTACCTGTATTTTGCAGAAGGAAGGCAAGAATGAATTGCAAAAGGTTAAAATACACTGTCTAAAGTTGCATTGAAAGTTTGTGATAGAAGTGGTTGAACCTACAGCTCCTGACCTCCATCCAGATGTCTAATGATATAACTATCTCCAGAGTAATGTCTCCAGGTGTTCAGTTGAAAGGTTCTGTAGATGCACCTCAGCTGTCAAGACCCAGCATAATCGTACAGATGGAATAAATATAGTCAGCACAACAGCTCCATGGTCATGGGAAAATGACAGATACTCCTCTGCCCACCATGGTTTCAGCAAGGATCTTTTCTTCCCCAACTAGAAACAGCACTAACTAAACAAATTTTAAAAACAAACAAACCCACAAATAAACAAAAAAAACTCAACCCAGCATCCTTCAGCCATAATAGCTTATTACATAGAGGAAGCAGGAGGGCATTTACTAGCTGGAAGGAAGATACAGCTACAGTGATCAGCTCCACTGAACTCACTTAGGGCAGCAGCAACCACCCTGTCCTGTATTTTAAGGACCAGACTATGAAAGGACATGCTGGGGAAAATTTCTGTTGGGTGGGTCTGTCTCGTGTCCTTCCTCCTCATTTTGACTCTGACTAACTTTTGGGAAAAGAAATAGGGAGTGGAGACTGAAGTGTGCCAATAGCTAGAGAAAATAAGTACCGGTTCTCTCAGATTCTGATGCCAGGATCAGCAGCAGGGGAACAGGTTACAAAACTGTGCTCCAAGTGAGCAATCTTAGCACCTCCGGATCCTGAGGGGAAAAATGTAAATAACTGTTAGGCCTGGACAGCAGTACCCTTTCTTCATTCCAGGGAAGGAGCTGGCAGGAAATGCCAATCATAGCCTGAAGCTGGAAAAGCCGTTACAGAAAGCAGACCAGAGACTGATGGCCATAGACAACATCCTCCCATCACTCTCTGCAGTTTTTCTTTGCAATGCTTTCCTTCCTCAGTGCTGCAGACTGGCCTTCACCCCTTCTTTCATGTCACCTAATCCAATGCCGCTGGCAGCGACAACCATAACTGCTAAACTCATGTTGCATTTTGTCCATTGTGTTTTCATTTTCTGCTCCAGTCATCTATCATGGATTTCTCTTGTACACTCTTGGGACACACGGGATTTATATATCTACATCTCTGCATCCATGAGGCTCTGGCCTTCTCTAGCTTCATGCCACTACAGTCATTAAGGATATTATCACATTAACAAAGAAGTAGATTTCTTCTTTTGATCAGGCTTCAGAAAAGCAAGGTGGCCATTTCAGAAGAAGGGAATTGGATTTTGAGCCAAGCATGTCTTTTTTACTTCTCTTCCTTTCAGTACTCTTCATACAGAGAAAATCTTCAGGGTTTTTCTACAGGACTCCTATGCAGCTCTGCAGAGCTGCCAGATGGTCCTGGAGAAGCATTTTCAGCAGCCCTTGGAAGGCTACAGGAGGGCTATAGTGACAGAGGGACACACAGCAAGTGAGAGTGCAGGTCTCTAGGCATACAGACTTAACAAGTGTGACAGAATTGAATATCCCACAAGCAGCACAAAGAGCATGTAAGTGATCACCCTCACAGCTCAGATCTCAATGCTTAGGTATAGGTATCACATCCTCCTGGGTTCAAATTAGGGAGTTCACAGGTTGGAGTTCAACATGTAGGACTCTGGAGGAAGCAGCAGCTGGAAAAGGTCTGAGGAGAGATGGAGAACATCTCCCCTGTGAACAACTGCACAGCATGGAGTCTCTCCCAGCCCAACTGGCCATCTCGACTGGCTGGCTTCAAGACAACATGGTACTGTAATTCTCATCTATCCAGTGCTAAATTATCCCTTTCCATTGCAAAACTTCAAGAAGTATAAGGACCATCTGAATGTCTGGTGGCTTTGTGTAGCTCCTAGGCATCTCAGAATCCAGAAGTGATTCTCTAGGTCCATCTCATGCTAGAGATGCCCCTTGCACTGGAGAAGCATCAGGAGTGGGAGTCAGTGTACAGCCTGCCCTTGGGGAGGGAAATAGGGTTTTCATCAGCTCCTCTTTGCTAGAGGCCCATAATCATCTCTCCCAGTACAAGCTGGTAAGTGAGCAGAGAGCTCAGTGCCTTCTCTCTACTGTGAGGACACCCTGTCCTCACCTGTGCACCTAGGTAAAATGCCAACAAATTATGGAGGCGAGGCAGAAGATCATTCCTACAGTTCCATTTGCAAGATAAATTATAGCATCTGCTTCTGGATTCAAATGAGAGCAATATTGCAGGCTTTCTAACCTGCTGCTCCAGCTCCATGGTTGTCACCATTTTCTGGCTGTTCTGGGAGCTTCTGTGAAAGGAAAACACATTAACAGACCTCAGACAGCTATTAGCAGATGCTTGTCTGGATTGCAATAGAGATCATGGCTTGTGTGGTTGCCCACAGCCTCAGAAAAATGGTCAAGGTCTGAAATAAGATGACAGAGATGGCAAATCTGCTCTTACTGAGCAGTGCTGAAGGATCAGCAGTCAGGTGTAGGAAGCAAAACAGGAAACCATTGTCTCTCCGGTCTCCCATTAGCAAGCATAGTAGAAATGGTACTAAGGTGCCAAGGAAAAGTGACTCAAATGTGTTTTGCCTGTGTCATACCCTTAAGTTGGGAAATCCTCTTTGGGTACCTGCCATGCATTGCCAGAATGCACCAGGCATTAAAGTCCCTTAAATCACAAAATCTTAGTCAATATTTTGATGTAGGCTGGGACTAGGCTATGGCTTGCCTATACATGGCTGATGGAGGCACAGACTATCTCCTTTCCAGTATATGTCTGTCTCTTGCACTTTCTCCTGCACCCTCCTTCCCAGTAACACAACTGCTCACTGTGAAACCTGAGTTTCTCACCTACAACTGGACCCTTGTTCCTACTGGAAAAAAGTAGGGAACAAGATGCTAATCCCCTTCATAGGGATAAAAACCACCAGGGTATGTGCCTGATGAGCTGGTCAGCTGGTGTCTCAGAAGATAGAAGAGTGGAGAATCAATCCAGCCCTCCATGGTAAACACACTTTCAGAGTCTGATGCCTCTGCTCTGACTTGGATATAAGAATAGTATGAATTGTACTTCGGAGTTCCCCATGTATGTGTCTTGGCCACTGGAGTTACAGAAGATGTGCCACCCCTTTCCTCAGCAAATGATTGGATTAACCTCTCTGATGCACAAGGATTATACAAGAAGTACCATGTGGGTTGAGGCCTGTTGTGCTAAGTTGTGGTTCACACCAGGCTTTCAGTTGTGCCTGAGCCACTCTAGCAGTGCTGCCCAGTGCTGGCCCTCTCATGGTCAGTGTCTCCTGCCAGGAAAGAGTGAAGAGACAGCAGCCGGTGCTTCCATGCTTCAGGGCACTCCTCGTGGTGCTCTTGCTGCAACTGGCCTTCCCTCCAAGAGCCCATCTGCTCATCTTCCTCCCTCCCTCTCATCTTATGCAAAGCAGCTCATTAGTCCGATTAGCAGCCAAGCACTATTTCTGATTGTTCATCAGTGATTCCTTTGTTGCCCTCCATCACTCCTGTTGAGCCTCATTAGTGCTGCTAGGAAGCAGAGGAGCTGTTGGGATATTTATAGGAAGGGTGGGGTGTACTTTAGGTTTTCTTGCTGTCTAATATCCCTTCTCCACTCACGATCTCTTCCCTTACCCCAGCTCTCCCTTAAAAGCCTTATCTTAATATGGAGCTTAGCCAGGGCATTCGCAGAGACAGGAAAGGACTAGTCCGATGGTTTTGAGTCAGGGAATTGGGAAAGACAAGCTGCAGGTATGCAGAGGCTCAGTCCTGGGTCACGAGTGTACAAATCTACATAGGACAGGGTACCTGGACCAGGGAGTTGAGTCTGTGCTCCTGTGCACACACACATCAGGTGGGGTATCTGTAGCAGCTCACAAATGAATCCAAAGGGATCATCATGTGCACACAGCATTGTTGGGGAGGTAAATGCCCCAGCTACAAGCACAGCTTGGGCATGCAGCACCTGTGTCAGGCATTGGGTGTGAATGTGTTTCCATGCAGGACACCCACTTCTATGCCTGTAAGCCAATGGAGAGCTGTACCATGCTCCCAACAGCTCCAGAGGGAGCAACTGCCTTGGTTACTTACAAAAATATTCTTTCATGCAGCACTTAATTATTATAGTGGCAACTAGACAAAGACTAATCATTCATTCTAATACAGGAGAGAATAATCATTCTGACAGCAGGAGATACTTGGCTTCTTTGGGAGGAGAACAGAGTGTGAGGAGGAGGCTGAAGAAAAACTACAGGACAGAGAAAGGAGGAGAAAGGAGGAACAAAATACTAAATCAGTTACCCAGTACAGACATCTTTATGACTTCATAAATGGAATATGCTTAGCGTCGGCAATCTTTCCCAGCATCACGAGGACACCTCTTCCTAGTCCAAGCCTGAGGCCCTGATCATGCCAGAAGTCAAACCAGGTGACATTTTAATATCACTTTTCATCTCAAGATTGCATCTTCCTTCCAAAGGGTCACAAAGTGTTTTTATAACCTTTCCAGGAACATAATTCATCTCTTGTGGTACTGAAATACAGTATGTTCCTGAGAAGGATGAGCCACCTCCACCACTGTGCAGGAATTTTGAACAGAAAGCAGTGACAGCTTCTGTGTCCCTCTTAAACCATGGGGTGTGCATGTGAATGTGTGTGAGGAGGGGGGTTTCAAGGCAGCAGAATGCAATTGCAGAGTATGGAAGCTGGCCAGGAGCTCTAGCCAAATCCTCAGTTAATACGTAGGTTAGCACCAGGGAGCTGTAGGAAACAGCACTAGTGATCCAGAGTGTGGCAATCCTTCCTCTGCCTTCCTGGTGGGTCATGCCTCTGCAAGTGGTCAGACCTCTGTGTGGCTGTGGATGGCTCTTGAAAGGTTGCAAGCCATAGTCCTGACATGGGTAGTCAGTCCTGATCAATCACCAAAAATAGGGTATTAATCTAAGCATCTTGGACAAAATCCAGGTTTGCAAAATGGCATCACACACTTCTACCTTCCCCTTTTTGGGCTTCAAGCAAGTCCAGTGTCTTTTCCCTTCAGAGCAGTGCCTTGCTGGGAGCAGACATGGCTCTGTTCCACTGTACTTCTCCCACAATCCCTGAGTGTCTGCTCTGTGTCCACAGCTGCCATGGGTGAAATGGATCCCCTGTTCAAGACAGTGTACCTATCAGGCTATGTTATGCCCAGTGCTGTTCTGCACGCTGGCTGGTGAAACACTGCCCTGTACTGCCTGCTGTGATGAGTCTTCCTTACTCCCCACCAGGGGTGCTGCTAGCTGACTGACATGAAGCAGGGTTGGCCTTCACTCTTTGGAAAGTGCTGCTCTGCTTTGTCCAGAACACCTTACAGGAAATCAGCATCCTCAACACGTTAAGAGTAAGAGCCGTGTGAGGATTAAACAGAGCCCTCTATCCCATAAATCTGTCAGGAACTGACCCTTCCCTTCCTCAGCCAGCAGACTGCTGCAGTGTAGCCCAAAGCTGTTGGGGAACATCTGCACTCCTACACAAAGAGAGCTGTCTCTCTGGCTCCCTTAGTAGCAGGAACAGAGCTTTCCCGGCCCTCTGCAGCTGCAGTCCATCATGCATAAGGTATCAAGTTTGTATCTCCTCTGCCTTCCTCACTGCTGTGTCTCTCCACTTCCAGCTAACTTAATTGAGTGCTCTGGTTATGAAGAATCATGGTGTCTAAGCACCAGGAGTAATACTTAGCATGATATTACCATTTTCACATCCCAGAGCTGTGCAAACATTTTAACTAATGCTAACTCTAATTAGCTGCAACTCACTGGAAAGTAGGTAAGCTTGATATTAACCCCATTTTTATAGCTGATGACACTAAGACTCAGAAGGCTCAAGTTACTTATCTCTGCTATGGAGGTAAGTTCAGCTAAAGTACCCTGATAAAAATGGGCAAATATGTTTTCCAGGCTGTTTCACCATTCTTAGGGGGAATCTGGCCTCCCAGACAGCATGCATTTGACCCAGACAAACCTCAGGAGCTGACCACAGGATGCCTCAGTCCTGCCATGCCACAAGTCCCCCCACAAGCACGTGTGCTATGCTCAACCAGCTGAGAACCCTTCCCCTGTCTGGTGGGGCCCTTGTGTGCTGCCATCTTCCCTAGAGCACCCAACTGCCACCAGGGTCCAAGGAGGTTTCCTGAAGCCATAGGCATGCAGCACAGTACAGCAGAGATTTCCCCTTTCTCGCATTTCCCCACCTGAAGGTTGTTGAATGAAATGGCAAAAGACTGCAGACAGTGCTAGAAACTGTATTTTGAGTGGAAAATGATGCTCTGAAGTCCTGCCATGGTCCAGTTAGCAAATGCTGGAGAATAAATGCAGTTTCTAAATGCTACAATCCTTTCTAAACAGAGTATGGGTTCTTGTGAAGGGACATTTTATTTTTAGATATTTTCTTCTTCTCCACTAAAATACAAAGTTATCTAAAATTGGCATTTCACACTGATAAAAAGTCAGGGAAGTCCTTCCTTCTTCCTCCATTCTTGCTCCTCTGCCTCACAGCAGACCTTTCAGCAATGTCATCAGAAATACTGTCTGATGGACACTCTGCAAGATTGTTTTAGGAGAGGCTCCCCATGAGACAACTGCTAACTCATGCAATTAGTTTGTCTCAAAATTCCCCCAAGCCACTGCTATTATCAGTAGCCCTCGCCTTCCCACTTCCCTGGTCCACCACACCCTGCTGCCGTAGCTTCCTGCCCAGAGGTGGCCCCATATTCCTTGAAGATGCAACCACTTATGCTCCCTCCACTGCATTGCTTGGAGGGGAGTCTGAGCTTTGAGCTGAGCTGTCCCCATATTTGCAGCACAAGAAGTTAGGGTCTCTCTCTTACACACACCCTGTGAAAGTTTCACTGATTAGTGTTGCATTTATAAGGACAGAAAGGTTGGGAAAATATCACAGTTAAAGTGATTGGTGAAAATATCTTTGCCAATGCAAAGAATGGGTGGGAAAAGGGGTTAAGGGTAGCGCTGGCTGAAGGTGTTGATTCCTGAGTGGAATAGGATGCCACTGTACAGTCCTCTTCCTTTGTACAATTTTGCTACCATATAGAATCCAGATGCATGCAACTCTAGAATATGGTAGGCCATTTTGGTCCCTGCTTCCCAGGAGGGCAGTGTGGAGTCAGAGAAGGCATGGAGAAGAGCAACTAAAATGGCCAAGGACTGGGGCAACCACTGTGGAAGGAGAGGGCAAAGTGTCTGTGTTGTTGCTTTGAGAGGAAAATATTAGGAATCTGTAAAGACTCCCCAAGTCTAGTAGGTAAGGTGACAACAGAACTGCTGCTCATCAAATGCCACACTGTTGGTGGGGTACACAGTGAAGGCATCACTGCGAGCAGTCGGGCTCCTATGCTATTCCAAAATACCATCTCTTACTGCCACCATAGGGCACTGAGAGCTGAGTTATGGGGGCCACTGTTCTGACTCAGTGGGTCATTACATTTTCTGTCACCTATATCATGCACAGTGCATTTG
Organism: Trochalopteron elliotii; assembly: GCA_024734555.1. Lineage (NCBI taxonomy): Eukaryota > Metazoa > Chordata > Aves > Passeriformes > Leiothrichidae > Trochalopteron > Trochalopteron elliotii. The sequence goes on from JANPWX010000209.1 coordinate 206,841, forward strand.
CTTTCACACCAAGCCCAGCCAATACAGAGACATACCACATAAATGAAAACCTGCAGGTGTCCAGTCCTAGTAAACCACCTGCACCTCCAACCCAGTCACACCTCAGTGTACACAGTGGGCAGGCAGCATAACAGGCAAGATCCAGGCACCCTTCAAGCACTGACTCCTCTATACAGTCACCAGACTGCTCCAGTGTTAGCTTCAGTTGTAGCTGTTGCTGATGTTGAAGACAGGCATGCAACAGAGCACACCGATGTTCATGCAGCAACAGCCAACATTTATTGTTGGGCGACCCCTTTTATAGGGCTTCAAATTTCCTCCACTTACATACGTGATTGGTTGGGTTCTTAGCTCCACCTAGCTCACTTGCCAATGATATATATGCATTCATGATTCAATGGGATTGGCCAGGGTCCCCTGTTTGAATTTGAATCCGACCTATTATTATCATACCCGGGCATTTGTTTACTACTATTCTCTACCGATCTTAAGCTTGTTGAGTTGGTGTCTCTTATGGCCAATTTATCTGTGTAGCTTACAGATCACCTGTAGCTGTCACAGTAGCCTCACACAGCAGGACTTGTGCTTGAAGCCAACAGGGCTGTGGCTGAGCTGGAGGAATAAAGAAGCCATTTCACATTCAGGTGGTGTGTCCACTCTCTCTGTGGAAATGGGGTGATGGGAAAGGTGCATAGAGACTTCAGATACTGCTGTTATTCAGGCACCCTGAGGTGCTTAAGGACAGAAGGAAGCATGAAATTGCAGTCACTTCCAGTGTCGCTGGGAAAATGTGCTTTTGGGTTCAGCCAGTCGACACGAGCCACCTGTCAACTGAGATGAAGACTCTGCTTGTAACTGCACTAGCCCAACCCTTCTTTCCTCACTAAATATATTCAGTAAGCACTGCTCAGTCTGACAGATGTCTTTCAGCTCACACATGAGTTAGAGCCAGAGTTTACAGGGAAATGAAGACAAAGGATTTATATAATCTGTAGAGCTTCTCTCCATTCATAGCCTGCCTTCTTAATATTCCCTGCACACCTTTGCCTCAGGACTCTATAGTCCCACATAGGACTTGTTCATTCAACATATTATGTCTAGTTTTTGATGGCAGAAGATATCATATGTGGGAACAGGTGGTAGAGAAAGAAAGAAGCAGAGAAGGAGGGAAAATTATCCCTCCTTCAGTTACATTCTTTATGGAGAGGAAAGCAGTGTCAAATTGAGGAGCTTTAAGAATTAATTTAACCACAGGCTTTGGAGCACACACACCTACCTTCACAAAGCTGAGTGTGTATATTCCATATTTCTCTTCCAGAATATCTTTTTAGGGTTTAGCTCACACTGACTCCTTTGCTAGGAACTGCTCTGCTCTTGCACACATCTCACCTAATGCAGTAGAGTTGAATGAGAGACCTTATCAGGGTAGACGATTTTATTCTAAACCCCTGATTTTATTCACACTCATTCTCTCATGTCTGCATCTTCTCAGGCACCAACAGGTGTGTGCCAGTGTGCTCCAGCTAGGACTCCTTCCAAAGACAGGGGGCAGGGGCATGATATAATGTATCATCACATCTCTAGAGTTCATCTCAGGCAGGTGGCCAGGCTGGATTTGGATCTGTCTTTTGTTCACTTTAAGGATTCACAGCAATTGTAATCTCTTGTCTCCTCACCCGATTCCACCTTTCATAATTATTAGGAAAGATTCTCTTTAGTTGCCTTACCTGGATATCTTTAATTGTTCGAGGCTTGTCCTTTATCTTACCTGTTAATGGCTTCAGTTTGTCTTCTGCATCATTCCCAGTCTGAGTGTTTTGAGAAGCTGAAAGTGGTGTGATCTTGATGATCTTCTACATTAGGTGTGATCAACAGCTGTCATTCCTGTTCTTCTGCAATGTCCTCTGGTGCTGTTCATGCCAATCCATTCAACTCTCAGTGTTTCTGTTGGATCTCTACGGTATCTCTGGCTGAGACATAGTCACAGTACGCACAACTTCCATCACTATGCCTGGAAGATCCTATCATAGAAGACAGACATTTTAAGTGTATGGCATATTCAGCTGAAGTAAAGCTACTTCACTCATTGGTGATTCTTGTGTCTGTAAGAAGTATGTTCTAACTGCACGGTAACCTGCTACAGAGTTCATCAGCATGACTTCAGTTACCAAGAGACACGTGAATGTGTAGAAATCCTGTCCCTTGGCTGGCCAGTGTCAAATTTGGACTATAGGCCAAAGTAATTAGGAACAGGGGGATGAGGGAAGGGGAGAAAGGGTAAATCCATATTTGGGCAAGTAAAAAAAAAATCTGACAGGTTGATTTTTTTTCTGTTTGGACAGCTGGGCTGAGCCCTGGCAGAGTGAGATGTCTTGCTAGTGAGGCTGGGAAAGGTTTCTGATGAGTTCATTTTCCCAGAACTGCATCATTTTTGTCATTTGCCACTCAGGTCCTCTGGGCTTAATCAGAACTCCATTCCCCAGAGTGGTGTCCCAGCAGGCATCCAGTAGCTTCTCATTACAGATAAATTCAGGATCGTGCTCTGAGGGACTAAACGACATACGTATTTACTGACGCACTTGGGTGCCTGGGAGTTTCTGAAGATACCAGTATGACCTTGGCAGGCACCTACATACTGCTGTAAATCTTCTCCTAAGGACTTACCCCACACACAGTAGAAGCTGAGAACAGGAATGTGATCACCAGAGCTTCCTTCCATCCCTGAACCTTATCCAATAGCTGGAGCTGCACTGGCAGCCATAGCAGTGTGGAGGTGAGACCACTGACTTCAGGAAAGATGGTTTTATTCCTCCACTCCTTAGGACAGGTGCCTAACAGACCAGGATATCTAGGACAAATTTAGTTGTATTGGATTTGGGTCCTTAAGTAGAGTCTCACATTGATGTCAGCACCACCTCCCCAAGCTGCCATGTGCTGCACACAGCTCCACTCCCTGAACACAGTCCTCTCGGTGCTCCGCCCCCAGCACTTTCCAACAACTTAAAATACAGAACCAGACCTGGACTGAAACTAGTGGTGGTTTTATGCAAGAGACTTTTAGAAAAATGTGCTATGAAATGGGAATGTGATGGTTTACCACTTTCAGATGATATTGCTTGTATTTCAGCAGAGAAAAAAGTCAGTGTTTGTGGCAATGCTTTAAAATTGCATATAATGTTAATGGATTTGTGATTATTATTATTATTTCTGGTGTTTTTCAGATGGCATTACAGTTAAGGCTACAGTGTCTATAAGACAGTGAGGTGAAGTAAGTCAGGTCACTGGCTCTGCCTGAGCAAGATCTAAATGATCCCCTGAGTTTCTTCCCACCGGAATCAGCAGGATTGTCCACAAAACGTAGTGGCTGTTTTCAGTTTTAAAATAATTACTCTCTGAATACTGAATTTATCACAAGTATGAGAGAGTGACTTCTTTCTTTCTTTGCAGTGGCAATCCCTAAAAAAAATTAAAGCATCTTACTCAAAATAACATTTAACCTGGAAGACATGTAGGGGAACGCACATGAAAAAAAGAGCTTAGATTCACAAACAAAAATAAATCAAAACCAGCAGCACCCAGGAACTTAAAGCCGTTTTGAGGCTTTTTATAGAGTTGAGAACAAGTTAGCTCCCTTGTAATCACTAGAATGATAGGAGATGGCTGAAATGGATCAAATAAAATGCAGCTCTTTTGTAGGCAGTGAGCCTTTATCATTCCACCTACTGTCTCTGTTCACCATCACTTGAGAGGAAATATATGGATATTCTCTAGATAAGGAGAAGGGGTAACATTAGGAAACAGAGGATATAAATAAAAGGTTGAAATAATTATATTTACAGCTAAGATGTCCTGGGAAGTACGGCAATGCAGAACTGATCTTAATTCTGACTATCCTAACCTCTGTCAATGAGGAGCTTTGGGCAGGTGTCCTGCTCTCAATAGGAATAAGTCAGAGCAGCTGTGACACAGGTTACTGCCTGGTCATCACAGTCAGTCACAAAAGCAATGCTCAGTTTAGGGTCTGCAGGATGTTTTATTGAACTGTTACAAACTTACCACTCATATTATGCCACTGTTTTAGTGTGGCATTAGAAGAGGTTAGACAGAGCATAAGTGCTGTCGTTGTTGTGGATTTCTGCATTAAATTGTAATTTATCAGACAAAATTCCGAGGTGATCCTAGCAGGCAGCATCCTTGCTTCCTCAGAGAAGGCCTAAAAAGGGTTCATACACCTAGCAGAAAATGAATAAGCTCAGCAAATATCTTGAGCATGTAAGCAGAGCACATCAAAGGTACCTGAAGCTCTGCAACTTTGTGATTTGCGTCCTATCTTGAGCTATGACTGTCTCAAGAGATATAGAGAAAGATGGAAAAGGAAGAAAATTCAGAAGACAGGAGGAGTAAAGCCTTTCTAAGTCCTGACAAATGCAGAAACATTGAATATAAGCCTGACACAAGATAAGTATAACAGAAACAGAGACTGAGTTCCCTCCCATTTGATAAGACAATGGAATATATAGTTAGGTGCTCATATTTCAAAGCTATTTCTTCTATTCCGAAATGCACCTATTTAGTTACAGATATGCTTATCAAGCTTCTAACATAATATACTACTGAGCAGGGTTCAAACATTTCAATGGCGAAGGTAAGACAAGAGATAAAATGAGCCCTGGATCTTGTCTGGATACCTTGCCAAAGATCCAGAAGGCTAGGCATGATTTCAACACTTTAAAATCAGAATACTGCATGCAGACAAAGCTGCTTTCAATCACCCCACCTTGGTTACAGATCCCACCTTGGTTACAGAACATGTCACTCAGTTGTGAAGAGATGTTGTTTTTCTGGCATAGCTTCATATCCACACAAATTAATCCCAAATTCATGTTGCAAATGGTGTTTCCAGCCCTGAAGCAATGATCATGACAGCATGACAGCAGCACTACAGAGACTGTTAGGGCGTTGTGCATTGTAAGACAAAGAGATTCTGGGCATTAGAAAGGGACAAACTCTTCCTGGAACAACAGACACTGTGGGCTCTTCAATATCCACTAAGAACAGAGCAGCTCTGCTTTTACACTTCACTTGGAAGGCAGCATACATAACCCGAAAATGGAAGCTGAAAGCATCTGAGATTCCAGGAAGAATGATATTTTCCAAAACTATATGTAGCCTGCTATGCTAACTATGCACTTGCTCAACCTGAACTTGCAATTTAAGTATGTTGAAATGGGCTAAGAACTGGGAAAAGGAAAGAAACTAGGAAATCAGTCTCCAGTTGGTTTTTCCCATCTTTGGACAGCACCCAGCACTGAAGGACTCTAATCTGGATTGTTAGACTTTGTTCCTCAGGCCTTTGACCATTACCATTCTGGTAAAAATCCCAGACAACACAGCGATAGCCAAGTGCTACTGCAAAAGAAAAGATTAGATAAGCAGCATGTAATGTCACCTGTAATTTGTCAGAGGAACCACAATTAACCTCTATAGCACTGAAAAAAACATGAGGGTCTCTGTTCACATCTCTTCCAGAACAGCAGTGGCCCAAGCTCAGGTGATCCACTATGTGCCCACCATAGGGTGGCTGCCCACTTAATTTTACTCAGAAGGTCCACATCCATGCATTGATCAGGACAGACGTCCCTCTGTTACATACACAAAAACAAGTCAAAAAGGCACACGTCTGTGCCAGGGACACTGGAAGTTTCAAAATATTAGGGGGCACAGATGTGTACAGGTAGAAATGCAGGGAAAGAGAATTTGGGCAAAATATTTGCCGAGTGTACATGATTGTTTTTGGGTGGTGGAAAGGATGAAAAGGGACTCCCATATGGGGATTTGTTGCCATCTCAAGGTATGTAGTGTATGCCAAGGCTGGGATGGAGTGAGGCTTATTGCAGCTCCCATGTACTTAATGATCAGCTGTGGAGAAAAATTAATGGCACAACAAGGGGATTCTCCTCTGCCTATGGATTTTGTGAGCTTCAAACCTCTCTGAAAAATGAAAAGAAAAAAGCTAAAGGAGATTGGCTATCAAAGCTGAGCACAGAGAGGTTTTTGACTCGCATGAAGTATTAATTCAGAACCTGCACAGCAGTCTGTTGCACTCTTTGAGAGTCCCACTAGGCAAGCAGAGAAAATTCTGTTCTGGAGATGATTTAAATACTTGTAATTCTATTGGAGGTGGGACGTACAGTTTGGAACAACCCCTCAATTTTCACAGGAACATATATCTTAGCTTCAAGCAAGCCAACTAGTAGGCTGCCAATTGACCAAGAAAGCCTGTCTCTGTACAAGTGAGAGGTGATTTGCTGCTCAGGTGGGTGCAAGAGAAGAAAGAGATCTCTCCCAGAGAGGCCAGAAACCAGATAAACTGTACGCCCGACCTGGCAGACAGCATCCGTGAGGACACTCTTAAGATTAAAACGGTTCCATGGCCCTCCAAACTGAAAGATCATGAAAGCAGAGAAACCAGTCTGACACAGCAGGACTTTTTTGAGGAGTAAGGACCTACTGAGTAAGGAAGCCTCATAATCCAGCCCACTGAAATTTTCTGAGCACTGGATGGGGCATGAGAAGTTCAATTTGTGTCTAGGAAAAATCAAATATTCTCTCTGACACAAGTTGGTTCAATCTCGTTTCAAATGGCTCAAGCAACATTCCTGGTTGTCCATTTACATGACCCATTTTCTAATGGTGGCCAAGGGGTTCTGGCAGCACTATAAACTGCAGTAAAACTTAAAGGCCTCTCTACCCTCAGCCTCTCAATGGCCATGAGCATTCTATAAAATCCTAGATAGATTAAATTAGATAGACAGTATGAAGAACAAGTTAATTGTTGGTGTTACCCAGGCTGGTACATCTCATTGCTTAATTAACCAGTTAGTCATGACAAGTGGCAGATCTTACCCCGTATAATAATTGTAATAGATGGGGAAAAGCTGCCTTGAGGGGCTACCAGAAAGTATACAGAAGTTCTTGCTCCTCTCCCTCCTGATGTTGCACTTGCCTGGGTAGTGGACAAGATGACGAGCTAAAGGCCTCTTCTGTGAGCACAGCCTGCACAAGGAGGAGGCCTAGAGACACCAGCAAATGAGGCTGGAAGCACTGCCCCATCATAGCAGTAGGGAAACTGGTGCTGCAAAGAGCATGCCAAGGGGAGACAGCCCTAGCCCAGCATTTCTCTCTCCCTGCCTTTCTCATCTGAGTCAGCCGTGGTGCTGGGCTCCTCTGGAACAGCTGAAGGCTGCAATTCTGTTTTGGGTCACAGGTAGGTTTCTAAGAGCCATACAGCCTAGAGCTCCAGGGACACTGCTGCACCAAAAGACATGCCAAGGGGAGCACAGCACTGCAACTAACACTGCTCCCTCCCGACCTTCCTCATCTGGGCTACTTCACAGTGTTGGGTGACCACAGCCTCAGCTGTGGCTGCCAGTGAGTTTCAGGTAAGAAAAACAGAGTATGTTTAGCCTCAAGGAAAGTAACGTCAGGGAAGACATCGCTCTCTACAACTATATGAAAGGAGGCTGTAGTCAAGTGGGGGTCAATCTTTTCTCCCGAGTAACAAGCAAGGGGAAGAGGAAACACCCTCAAGTTGTGACAGAGGATGTTTAGATTGGAATTTTCTTTGATTCCTAATAGCTTCTCCCCATGTGGCAAGGCAGACCAGCCCCCCTTTCTGCTTTTTCAGGGGCTTTTAACACCTAATTAATTAGTACTCAAGGCAGAGTTTTATGTAAATTTTATTTAAATCCCAATCAGTGTTCTCATTTCCTTGCAGAATTATTTTTACCATAGCATCAGCACTCAGGTGGGCAAGGAACAAAACTACCTGAGGCACTACCTATGTGCACAGCCTGACAAGGAGACTGGGAGCACCAGGACCATGGGAGAGACTGCAAGATGGAACAGAGACATTCCCAGCATGCAAGCCAGTGTTGAGGGGAAGGAGTAGGAGCAGTTATGGTTTCAGGGCACTGATAAGCTCTGGGAAGAGTTGATGCAAGCAAGTGTTGACAGTGGAGCTGATCATAAAGTGCTGTCTCCTGAGGACTTAGCACTGAGAGCAAATCTAAAAACCAGTCTTGGTCTAGGGGTAGTGTTTTTAGCCTATTTGCAAAAGCAGGGAGTGTCACAGCAGACACCTCAGTGGAGCCTGAGCATCACTGCTGGAGCGGCCAGGTATGGCACTGAGACTGCTGGGATCAGTCCCTCTGCTACCAAGGTTTGGTGGAGATCCAAGGCTGAGGATCAAAGTGTTGCCACCTCTCTCCAGTCTATGGAGAAAGAAGAGATTCTTTAGCATCTCCCACTAGGCGATTAGACTGAGACAAGATGCTTCAGATCACAGAGGAATCACTAACCTGTGACATAACCACACAGAAGAGGCAGGAGGATCTAGCAAGGAAGTCCCAGATTGCTTCAGATTGCCAAAGTGAGCTCATGCAGGTGATCCAAAAGCAGAAAACGAGTTAATGCAGTAGGATCCCCTGTTCAACAGCACAGGACAGCTGCTTCTTCCTCATGACTGTTGTTTCACAATTTCCCTGGGAGTGCTTCCTCTTCATGCTGCTTACATTCCCCTTTTCCCTGAGGCAGCCATGGTTCACTGAGGTCAGAAAACAGTAAAAACCTGGTCTACAGTGCAGTCTGTGGAGTGCAGATTTTCAGATTTTCATGTGTGACCCTCCACAGGGGAGACAGCTTTGGAATGTCTTTTTATCTTGTTCTGATTTTTTAGCAGCAGCCAGGAGACTGAGTCAATGCAAGTGGCTGTGCCTCGTGCTGGATAGATTCATGTTGCTAATCCTCTCTGTCAATCCTTCAACAGCTCTCACTGTGCTACTCAACTCTTCAGAAATCTATTGATTTGCAACAAGATACCTCATCTTTGGTTTCTATCTCATGAATCCTTCTCCTATCTTCAGCTTGGATAATTATAGTTTATTTCTTAGGAGAGATGGAAGGAAAGGATTTGCACTGAAGTCGTGGTTAGCATCTGCTACCCAGAAAAACAAGGATTCTGCCACTCATGGCAAAAAGGCTCAAAAGCAATATATACTCTCTTAGTGGAAGGAACAAAAAGCATGCCCACTACCAATTTCTAAACATCCAATGGACTGGGGAAAGTCACTCATCGCCATCACACTTGAAGCATTAGAGAGAGGAGGGTGCAATATCAGAGCATGAACTTCATATTAATGCCATCAACCATCAATATTTAAGACTTGGAAAATCCAGAGCAATTCTCTCCTAGACTCTCTTATAATCATGGTCCATGCAAAGACAGAGTGTGTGCGACAGCTTTGGGGACACTGGAAGAATTCCAACATGATATTAGTCAATGTCTAATACTGCTCATAACCAATTAAGTTTATTAATTTTCCCTGCCACCCAGAGCATTTTGTGTGATGGCAGACAGATGTTCACCAAGTGTTTGCAGACTGGGTAGCTAACATTTTTGATAACCTGAACCTGCAGAGCAGATGCGTTAACAGATTTTGACATGATGCCATTAGTTTTGCCGTTGATGGCAAGGAGGATGAGAGGGAAAAACGAGAAGAACAAATAAATAAATGTTAAAATAAAGAGAAGAAGAAATCCTGATTTATAGGCTTCCTTCTTCCCCCCAGAACATGCAGTCCAGGCTCTGGCAGACAGTGTTCCCATCTGCACCATTCCTAGGGCAAGGGAGCAGATTCCTCAACTGGCTCCATCCTGCCAAAATCCCCTCCTTCCCTCTCCACCTTTACCCCTTCCTTTGAAGTGTGATTGCATAGACTTCCATCTGGCTTCATGAACACACACACATACTTTGAGACCAGAGCAAGGAGGGTGCTCCAGATACAGAGACAGGGAAAGTGCATCACAAAAGGCAAATAGTGGGTAACACAGAAACAGTCCCTTTTCTCTTCCTTCCAATGAGTCAACACGATGAGTCTGTTGTGTAAAGCATATGCTGCTTGTACATTTGCATAAAATGAGGCAGCAAGATTTAGGATTGTTCATTAAGGGGCTGAATTCAAACCTTATTTTTAATCTCATGCTTACTCTCTACTCATAATTAGGCCTCTAGTCAGTCATTGAAGCTCTATCTGTGTGCCTTTCCTTACCCTTAGGAAAGGATTAAAGCTTCTACCTAAGGAGTTGTAAAGAACTGATTCTGCATCCATAAAACCCTATGCTTTACACCAGTGAAGAGATAAACAAACAGTTTACATCAGAGTAAAATCTGAACCTGACACAGTGAGCCTTCCAAAATATGACAGAGAAATCCCACATCAAGAGATTCCTTCACCTTTCTCATTGGGAGTTAACACCACAGGCAGAGGCAAAACAGGGGAAACAGAAAAGAGTGACAAGCCACCACCTTTGCTAACAGACATCGTTGCCATGCTGGAGATGAGTTCAGGAAGCTGATGACAGCTGCCCTTTTCCCAGAGAAGCTCAAGGAATGCAGTAGCCTGGCATCAATTTGCAGCCTTTTTACAATGTCTGGTAACGCGTTTTACAAATTAAACTCATGAGACCTATGGACGCATTACTGGCTCAAACACAACTCCCTTCGGATAAAGTATGGCCTCTTCTGCAGGAAAATTGTGTAGAAAACTGCAGTGTCTCTGCCTATGTGTCATTTGACCAGATGTTCATCACACCAATCAATGTTTCCCTAAGCCCATACACCATCAGATTTCACATCCATCCTTTTATAGTAACAAGCATTTTGATGGAAACCAACAGATATTCACTGAAGAGAACAGAGAGATTAACACCATGTCATGGCTCAGCAGATAGTGCTGTTCCCACTAACTAGGCACAAATATTTGCCTTTCCTCCAAGACAGTGGGGCAGAAATCATCCTCACCAAAACATCCTTTTCCTCCATGGGAAGATTGCACTGTGACCAAAACCAGTACTGTGATATTGGCTGAGTCTTTGTGAAGGTTTTTTCTTTGCCTTTCATGAGAATGTTGCCTTGACCATTTCCCCCTTTCTGGGAAGTTAAGTTCCCTCATTTATCAAGGGATCATTATTCCCAGCTTGTACAGCTTTGCACAGGCTTTAATGAAAACAGGACGGCAATTTAAGGTACATCTGATTTATACATTATCAAAGAGGAAGTCACTTAGTCAGGAAAATTATGTAAGCCTGCGTGTGTCTAAATACTCCATCTTCATTATACAGAAGTGGAAGGCAATGTCGTTCCCAGCGAGAGTTCCAGCCGCTCTGGGATTAGCACAGTTTGCCTGCATAAAACATCATCAGGGCAGCGAGGCGAAAGGAGCCTCATGGCTCCAGCCCCCTCTGCCATGCATCAGGCAGCTCAGTTTGTCCGTTTTAACTTATTCCAGCAGTAATCCTAAAATCAGAGCAACAATTACTTAAGGCAAAGTTCTTTCAGATGCAGGGGAGACTTGCATAGAAAGAGCCTGCATTCCTATATGCCATGAATTCCAAACTTTCCCTTGTCTAGCATAAATTATATGAAATCACCTATGTTAGAAGATATAATGTAGGGGAACAGATGATTATTCAGAAGGGCATGGCTGATTGCTGATTCATTAGCATCTAGCTTCATGGTGTCAGTCAAGCAAGAGTGTCAGGGGAGGGGAGCAGAAGGCCACAACCTTGTTCTCTACCCTTCATTCAGCCAATTTTGAGGCTTAATGTTCACAGAAAGAACTGTGTTACTCAAGAAATGTTCCTATAGAGACTATTAAGACAGGGACTACAGAGAGCCTTGAGAGTTTTCTTTTTTCATGGAAGCAGGCTGACCTGAAGAAGAGGAGTCTTTGTACAAGCCTTTGGAAACATGGTGCATTACAGCTACTGTGGATTAGAGCTCTTGTCTCTAATCCTCCCCTAATATATTGCCCTGGGTTGGTTTGTCTGGCACAGGACAGACATTCTCCTGCCTCTTGGCTCCGTATACCCTGTTATTTCCCTTTTATTCTGCCCCTGGCAGAGACATCACTACAGAGAGAGAGAACAAATTATATCTTCCTGTACTGGCAAGGATCTGGAGGGAAAAGTGGTGGCAAAAAATTGCATCTTCCCAGATGACTAGTCAAAGTTCTCTTTCCTAGTCAGGAGTACAAACCCGGTTGTCATCTCAAAGATGATGTGGGATGTCCCCTCCTACTGCATTGTTCCCTCCAGCATGTGCCACTCTAAGATCACCAAGGCACCCTTCCTTACAGGACTGGCAGACTGGCCACAGGGCAACTAAGACTTCCTTGATGGTAGCTTGAGAATAATCCAACTTGGAGATTGCAGGAAAAGTAGCTTCCCAGGAAGCACCCTAGCATAGTCAACTATTTGTGCAACAGATTGTGAAAAAGCTAGAACAAAAGCTTTAGAGAGCAATGGAGCTCCAGTGGTCTATACAACATCAGGAAGGCAAGTGGCCACCATTCTGCAGGGCAAAACCAATTTTATCTAGCCATGAAAGTACAAAAAGCAGGGCATCTTGTTCTGCATACTGTGCTGAATACACAACACTTATTTTTTTCACGAGTAAACTTAGGTATTAATTCATCTTGTTTATGTGACCATTCATCTTGTTTATGTGACCTGGTTGATCTGGGGTCAGATAAGACCAGAGCCACTTGCATTAGCCCCACTTGCAATTCACCTGGGTGAAATCTGGCTTTCAGTTCATCTGGAACTCAGTGCTCAAAGGGTGCAGTGGCAGCAGGTGGCTCTGCAAGTGTCTGTATCAATGCTGCTCTTACACAGAATATGCCAGAGAGGGTAGCAGGCTATTACGCGACGGTCAGGAGTAGGGAGACAAATCATGACTCCAGTCCTCTTGATCATGAGACAAACAGCCTGTTTTATTGTTTGAAACCTTCTTATATAGCAAGTTGAAGACTCCTGGCCCTAGACACTGATTGGTCTGAGTCTTAGCCCTGCCCAGCTCTTTGAGCAGTGATATGTCTGCTCTCTGGACTGGCTATGACTGGCTGAGGTGTCTGCACAAGCTCTCTCATTCACCTAGGGACATCAGGAACAAGCCAGGTCAGCGGGCTGGACTTGTTATGACCAGATTTATTTTGTCGAGCTAAAGACTAGCTGTGACAGCAGGTCAGAGGTACTGAAGTATTAATCCTCTGGCAGTTTTTCCCTTGCATGGTGCTTGGAAGGAGACAGAAGAGTCTCTGCTGTGACACTTCTCCCCAGATGTAATGTCTTACAATAAACACCACCAGAAATTCACCCACAAAGAAAGCTGTAACTCTGTTCAAACAACCATTTATGTTACCCTCCTACACCACAGGAGAAGAAACACATCTCCTTCCAACCCTTTCATGATTATAGACACATCTGCACTACAACATAGAGGTGCAACTGCTACCCATGCAGGAACATACCTACTGACTTAAAACTAGGTTATGTGGGTGACAATCTAACTCCAAGAGTGAGTCCCCCTGTATCAGCAGCCAAAGGCCACCAGGCCACCACAGCTGGAATCTGTGACAACATGTATGCCAACTATGATATGGGCAGACAGAAAATTATCTTACTTACCATATGAGTGATACAGACTGCTGTTGCATCTCAGCTAGCTGCTCTCCCCAGCCCAACTGCAAACCCTTTGTGTGGACATGTTGTCTTTCATTGGAGGCCTACCTGGATGTGCTGCTTTCTGTTATGATATGATTAACACATCACTCCTTGTTTTGCATCTTAATGATAGACCCTGGTGCTAACTGCTGATTTACAAGGAGTCTTGGAGGGTTTGACCAGGAAAACCTGCTTTTCTCATGCCAGGCTATTGCAGACAGCACATGTTCTTCCTTACCTGATTCTAGGCCATAGTGGCATCTGCCCCAAGTCAGGAAGCAGATGACCAGAAGATATTCAACTAAGGCTACAATCAAGAGCTGCACAAGTAGACGTCATCCTATCAACCAGCTGGACTCAAGTGGCGTTTGGACTCTACAGCCTCCAGTTTAGGGCTTGGCATCACTATCATTAGCTCTGAGAAGCCGCTACAGAGGTTTACTTTATCAGTTAGTTGTTCTCTGATAGGTTTCTTCCATAGTTAGATAATCTTTTTACCAGTGAGATCCTTACCTGTGCCAGGATGGTAAAGACCTTCCAACTTCACAGCTGGTAGCCTCAGGAGTTAACTTTCCTCATGGAAAACAAGAAATGTGTGACAGGAAGATTCCATAAACCTTAAAATAGACAATATTTATAATTATGAAAATTGTAGGTTTCACAGTGATTACACACGACTTTGAAAAGTGATCAGGAGTGACTCAAAGAAAATTAAATCTACCCATTAGGATACAGTCAAACCATACTTATTTTAAAGCTTTTGCAGCCAAGAGATGCTCATCTTGTAACCTCATCCAACCATACTGCTCTTCCAGGCTCTAGTGCATTGGAAGGCTTACTGCATTTTTCAAATTACCCTATACTAAATCAGCATGTGAAGAACCAGCAAAGGACACCCCCAGCCCTGGCATCCAGCAGTCTCTGGCTATCTGCTGTGGTTCTCATCTTGATTTGGCAAGAGGAAGGAGTCACATGTCTGTTCTCCAGATAAATCCAGGTTTTCAAGGGGATCCAGCAGGTTTTTGAAATAAATATTGCCCAGAGCCTCATCAATTGCACTAAATACAAAACTGATAAACCCCAGAACCCAAAGCTCACAAAAACCTGCACCTGAGGACTATGAGATTTTTTTATATATTTATTTCTCTTGAGTTATTTGGGCGGCAGCAGGAAATTAGTTGATCTTTTAATAGGTGACATTTCTGGGAGCATTTGCTCCAATTTGAGAGGTAATTTGTATCAGCTGTTCTGGTTCCTGTTCCGTGACACTTTTCCCCTCCCCTGTAGCGGACACCTGAGCCGGCAGCTTTTATACTCTGAGAAAGCATGAGAGTAAAAAGGGTCACTTTTATGCAGGATGAGAAAAATGTTTAACACCAGGGGATCCTGACAATGTCTGTACCTGTGCCTTTATCAATGTAAAGAGCCAGACCTGAACACACCTTCTGCAGAAAGGGATACTGAATTACATCTCCTTTTTCATTCAAAGACAGAGAACATTTTAAACTTTCATTGGTTTAATTGTCAGTGCCCTAAAATGATACTTATGTGGATGGCCTACATCATTTGTTCTTTGCACCATTTACCTAATGGTTTGCATTTCACAATCTAGATAGGTATAAGTCCTGTTGTTCCCAGTGCCTGCAGTAAACACAACCTGAAATTTGAAAACCCAGGTTAACTTTGGGCATTCAGCAAGAAGATCTTGCATGTTTGGTTATGCCAAGTGAACATCTTTTCCAGAAGTTTAAAGGTTTACATACAGATACGAGACATGATTGAAGGAGTTACTGCATCCAGATGCTCCCTACATCCCTCCCTTGTGCTGAGTCACTACCCAAGACCCAGCCCAAACTGCTTTCCTGTTGGGTTCCCATTGGACCCTGCACAGCCTCAATGGCCAGAGTGGCCCACTTCACCTTCAGCTGTGCATCTGCTGGTAACCTCTCTCTGGCCTGAAGAGAATTCTCATAGCATGAATCAGACTGGAACCTAGGGATAAACTGGGCCTATGGACATCACAGACAGATTTTATATATGAGAGTTGTAGAATCCACTTAAATCAGTGCATAATGTTCTCAAAGGACTCAATAGTGAGCTTGCTACCTGTCCTTCCTGAGCAAGTCTCGCAGGTCTGACCTCAATAGTCTTTGCTCAGGAGAGCAGCCGAGAGCTTCCTGTAGATGTCAGAGTGACCTTATAGCAGTGAGGCAATGCCTGGATGCAGGACCAGCTCCTTGTGAGGTTCAGTCCCACACTCATCTGCTTGCCCTGGCCTCAGCTGTGAGGGAAACAACACTGCATTTTCAGGCTCCATTTGGAAGGAAGAAACAGCAGTAACGGCCCATGACTTAGAGAGTTGGGCAAAACAATAGCTAGGCTCCTGCTTCCTC
The DNA here is from genome assembly GCA_024734555.1 of Trochalopteron elliotii. Lineage (NCBI taxonomy): Eukaryota > Metazoa > Chordata > Aves > Passeriformes > Leiothrichidae > Trochalopteron > Trochalopteron elliotii. The sequence goes on from JANPWX010000209.1 coordinate 222,797, forward strand.
TGTAAGGCAGTCTGTCTTGCCCAAGATTATTTTCATGCCAAACATTTATTCAAATCTATTTGAAATAAATCTAGAATAAAAATAAAACTAAAATAAATCTAGAATTCAGTAATAGGAAGAGATTGTGCTAGTGAAATGCCCTTTTTTTAGGTAAGGACGTGGATTCAGGGTTTGCACTCAGATTTGTAGTGAAGCCACAGCAGATTTTTGGCATGTAAGAGATGCATGGATTTCCTGTGTATAGGATTACTGGATGAATCACTGCAGTCGACAGAGATGACCCATACCTCACTTGCATATCCCAGCAGTACTCACACTTAAGAAAATCCTAAAACTCCTCTGAACCTTGAAAATGTTAATTTTCTCCCTTTAGGTCTTCAAGCTGGATCAGCTCAGCTTTTGTTACCAGTACAGGTGGGTCACAGCATGTCCACCTGCTAAATAGCCACACACTCCCCTAGTTTCTCATGTGCAAGTCTTGCCACCAACAACAAGGGCTGGGCACTCACATATAGCAGGAGCAGCCTCACCCAGACAAATGTGTGCCTCTGCATGGAGTTAAGCCACAGTTACTCCCATAGGCACCCAAAGGCTGCACTTGGGCACACTTTCATGGGTACAGCTCAGGAAGACTAAGAAATCACCATGCTCCGGACCTGACAGCAGAGCAGCATCACTGGCACTCCCTAGCACAGTTCTGCTAATACAAACCAGGTTAGATAAATATTCCCAAACAACCCAAGATGTGTTTCCCCCACCCAGGAGCAAGCCAGGCAGCCAGCATGCACACAGTTACAGCAGCAAATCAGAGGACTTGGGAAGAACAGCCAGTAGCCACCAATTACAGTTTCTCCAGCCATCAAATGCCCAGTAGCAGCCTTCATCTTTTCTCTGCTTCCTAAGCCCTGAGCAACAGTTTGCACAGCTCAGAGCAGTCTCCTGGTACCAAACACAGCTCCAGAGGGAGCGATTACCCCCAGGGCATGAGGATGTAGGAGACTGCAGCAATGAAAAAAAAAGCAGAACAAGATGATTTCAGAAGGGCATTAGCTGAAGGGTCCCCTACTGCTTCCCTTTACACCTGCCACCTCTTTGAGGTGGTTAATACCCCCACCCACACTATTTCTACAAAGAAACTCCCAGGGAGAACCACATAAAGGGAGAAACAACAAGGCTTTGTCTCACCTGTGAATCAGTTATATCTTTCATGGTCCGAAAAGGGCTGGAAGGAATTTAGATGATCATGTGATTTTAATGCCTGTCACCAGCAGGACAAACATCTCCTGTAGTTGGTGCTGTGATGATAAAGAATCCCAGAAGGGGTTTTGTAAACTCTGTGGGTCGTAAAGTTGCTATTGAAACGTTAACAGCATTAAGCATGATGGATTATTTAAGTATGAAATATTCCTAGTCAGTCAAAAGAAGAGCTGAGCAAACATTTGCCATGAAAAGATATAAGGGCTTGGTGTTTTACTGTGTTTTCTTTCCCTTCCCCCATCCCTATGAAATTTGCCTGTTTGGCAGCCAGGAACAGTTTTTTATCAGAGTTTAGATGTGAGGTGAGAAGTTCTGTGTGTGTATGTGCATGAAGAAAAGAAACATGAGGAAGAACTGCCTGCAGCATAGCTAAGCTCTGCTACCAGCTGTCACCTTGGTCTGCTCCAGTGATGCAAAGCCCTGAATTTGGGTCTGTTCCCAGACACCTGGGTCCAACTCAGGTCTGCCACAGATCTCCTGAGAGAATTTACAGGAGACAAGCATATCCACTAATTGTGCCAAGCATGTGTTCAAGTGCTTGTTCAAAGCAAGTATTGGGGAAAGAGGCTACAGCGTATGGACTCAGTGAGAAAAGCTTGCTCCTAAGTTATCCCATTTGTGGATTTACAAGGAGGCAGGGGAGCTTTGCCCACCCTAGCCCAGCTGCTAAGTGCTCATGTGCACTCAGGAATGCTTGCAGGTTGTATTGATGCTCCATGGAGGTCAGAACTGCCTCTACACGTGTCTGTTGCTGTGAATTGCTAAAGCAAAGCTGTAACCTCGAAGGTTGAATGTACAGCAGCCCACAGTAAAATCTGCCAAATCTGGTAAGTTATGCAGGCAATGTGCCAGAGATACTTTAAAACCTACCTCTTGCATGGACATAAACATTTCAATAAATAGACCTATGGGTAAAAGTGGAGATTGGAACACCTTTGCTAGGGGATGTTAAAGTGTTCTGCAAATTGCTATGTGCACCACACCAAGAATGGGAGAGGCAGATAGTGTTGCATGTTTTGCTAGGTCATTTATCAGTCAAGTGAAGTGTACCAAAATGTACTGCATGAGTCTATTTTCCAGACAAAAATCCGTATTTTCTTCAAAGGTCTGTTTTCCTTCCTCGTTGTTGTTTCTATAACAGTTACAATGCAGACTAGCTAATTTTGTCCTGTCAGTGGCTGTTCAGCTCTCCCACCTCCAGCTAATTTGTGGGGGTTTTTTGTGTAATTCATTGTATAAGGGTCTCTTTGTTCTTGTCTAAGGTGATCTCATTCTTATACAAATGGAACAGCTTGAGGCACAATGATATCTTTCTTCAGTTAATTTAGAAATTAAATTTGTCACCACAAATCAATATTTTCTACTTGTGGCCAACTTCAAGACATATGCACTAAAGGCCTTTCATCTGTTAAGCATCTCTAATGATGCAGAGCCAGCATGGTGCTCTGAGCCACATAGCTCTGTGCCTGGGAGAGAACTGCCATGCAGAACACCGTTATCTAGTATCATCATAATACAGCCTCGCATAACACTCTTGTATCATATAACACTCTTGTATCTTCACCATAGTCCACTGTGGGACAAAACACGTGTATCTGCTTGCACATTGCAGCCAGCAGTCTCTCCTCTCTTGGCTGGAAACCCTATCTATCATGGGTAAGAGCTGCAGCAGGCTGGAATGTCCTCACGTAGCTTAAACTTGGGATGCTTCTCCCCTGCACAAAGGGAGTAATTAAAAGGCCTGGTTCAGACAAGTAATTTCTGGGCTGGCAGAATCTGGACATTAAGATAGAGGAAGATCTGCTGAGCTCGACAAATCTGTTCTTACTGACCAAGTTTTTTCGCTGTCATCCTGAAATGAGAAGAGAGATTCCTCTCTGGACCTGGCATAGTAAAGGAAAATCACTCATTTTCCCTGCTTATACTGGAATAGTCCAACTGTGGCTATTGTGAGCAAAAAATAATGTCTTGTCTTGGTTCTGTTTTAGTAAATCATGGTTAATCTTCCAAACTGGTTAATTTATTCACTGAAGCTTAAAAAAATAGAACCAAGTTAAAAAAAAATTAAAAAATTAAACATCCCAGCAGGAAGACACGTGGGTGGACTACCCCTCCCGCATACCACCTGGCTGGGAAAACAGCAACTTTCATTCCCTGTGACACACACAGCCCCTTTCCAATACTTTGGCACCTTGCAAAGGGGCCAGGTTTGTCAGTTAGGGTTCCCACATGGAGCAGTAGTGCCTCTTAGGCGCCAGGCTCTGAAAGAAACAGGAGAACACACACTCCACATGCACAAGGGGACTGTTAGGGGTGCACATTAGATTCTAGTAGAGATCACAGCTATGCATGGGCCCTGAGAGACCTATCCTTGTGGTTGGGGCTGTGCCCCTACCCTGTCCTTTTTGACTTCTTTAAGTACCAGGTCATGCAAATAGCAGTGATTGAAGAAATGCATCCTGGCCTGGGCATATCAATCTAATCCAGACTTGAGACAGAGTGTCTCTTCATTGAAGACAGGCCCAGTGAAAGGCAGGATTACCAAAGATTTTAGTGTGCTCTTTCACCCAAGGGATGTTATTGCTAGGAGCTGTACATTTCCTATTGCAAGATTTTACAGCTTTTTTTTTTTTTTTTATCACATCTCATGAAGTTCCTATCACCCACCCCTCTGTGAAGATGGAAAGTGTTATTGTCCCCATTTCAGAGCTGGAGAAACTCACACATGAAGGGCTAAGCTTAAAGCAACCTTTCTAAATGGATACAGGAGGCTTTAGCAGAGTCCTGCAAAGAACCTCTCTGGCTTCACAATTTTGGCCTAAGATCATTTTTTCCTCTCCTCTACAGAGCCCTGACAGTCCTGTGAGAAATCTTATGTAAATACATGTTGTAGCTGTTGATATAAATCACTGTAAATCAGTAGCTGACATCATAGCATAAAACTGCTGCTTGTTTCCTAATGAATGGGCATTTCATACACATGACATTGCTGATAATCACATCTCCGTGCAAGCCTGCTTCCATCCCTTGCTCTCAGTGCAACCAGAGGCAGTGCTGCCCCATCTCTGCATCCAGCCATGCCAACTGTGCTCAGCCTTGCTGCAGAGAAATATCCTTTAAAAAGCTGCTCCTTCTCATTCAGCTATCTCAGATGCATCACAGAGAAAAGGGCTTTACTGTATTGCATCCACCCACTCATCAAAAGCTGATCTCAGCCCTACTGCAAGTTGAAATCCTTTGCTCATATCCCTCCACCCCTTCCACTGGTCCACTGGTGCATCTCCCTTTGTATCAGTCCTATATCCCGCAGGTTCACCACAGGGCTGCTCAGGCCCTGTCAGCACGGGCAGGAAGGGAGAGGCAAACCAGGGTAAGCCACGTTGGCAGCCAAAGCACAGACAGTCCAGTGTTGTCTTTCCAGCAGCACCCCTCTGAGCCAGAATCCACTAACACAAAGGGAAGGCTCCCCTAACTTGAAGGCACTCTGGATTGGAGCCCACCATCAGATACATCGGTGACCAGCAACTGCAACAACAAAAGTCAAAATGGTTGCCAATAGTCAACATCAGATTTCTTAATGTTACTAATGGATGAGTGGGTGATCCCACGGAACATTCAGCATTTCCATCATGGCACCCTGGGTCTATGCAGGGCTTGCAGGTGCTGCTGCTCCTCTCACCTCTGTAGTGCTCCGGCATGCTTGCTGGTGAAGCCAGGATCCTCATGAAGCAATACCTTATTCATATTGCACAACCATCCCTTGGGCTCAGAAAGGTAATTGTCTCCAACCAGGTGTACTGCTATTTCAGTCCAGAAACCTTGGCAGCACTGGCTGAAAGGGTGAGTAGCTGGTGCGAAACCTTCCTGAACCTGTGCCAAATTCAGAGCCTCCTCCTCAAGTAGGGGCAAGGAGGGGCAGAGCAGAGGGAACACATCATACACAGCCTGGGAGAAAATACAGCACAAGTCCCAGGCAGCTGTGTTGCCATGGTCAAATAAGCTAAATCTGGACAATGGTGTGTGGTGAGAATAAATGTGCCAGTATCCAGCAGAATAGGAAAGCTGTCCAGGTAGATCTCCTCTCCTTTTTCTGTCTGTACTACATGGCTTTGCTCCATTGACTTGCAGGACAGAAATATTTGATTTTTGAAGCTGATTATCTGGCTAAGAGATGAGAGAAGAGCAGTAGCTCTCAGCCCTCAGTAACCTATCTAGGGAGTGAATGAAAGTAACAAAAACCTGCCAGCACACTGCCTACACATGAAGCAATTCTGTTTCCAGTCCCTTGGGAGAGACTTCTGAAAATCCCTTTCCTGGGAGGAAAAAAAAATTAAAAATCACCCCATGTGTGTGTCTGTATGTCATTTTTCTGCTTGACTTAGATCTATACAAACAACAACACTATGATAGTCATCACTTTTGTGTCAAAGGAATGGGGCAGCCTTGAAGCTCTGGGCTGTGACAGACTGGTACCTGGGATGACCCTGCTGCAGGGCGGTACCTGCACTACCGACCTCCCCACACACTGTGGGCGCTATGAGAGATACCAGCTTTAATTGCTAACTGCAGAAAAATGGAGCACGGAGGCGCCGCATGTGCAAAGAAAGTGCAAAGGAAATGGAGGAGGAGGCCATGCGTGGGATCTCCCCATCTCACACACGTCCTACCCCTGCCTCTTTTCCTAGACCGAGCGAGAGAAGTGGAAAATGCAACGGGAAGAGGATGCCATGTATTTCTCCTTAAGGCACACCCCCCCCCCCCCTTGCAGCACTAGGTGCAATTTACATATGAATGCTGCGGTGTTCTTCAGAAGCAAGAATTAAGAGAACAAAAGAGTGCAGGAAGTAAGGGTAAGGGAAAAAAGACAAGACAGAAACTGGAGGTGGTGACAGGCACCCAGAGGCAAGGTTACAACTCAGAGTTATTCAGTGTTGTCCCTGCTGACATGCACTCCAAGGGTATAATTTAAGAAAGAATTACCTTCCTACGCTTTGTCCCCGTCCTGCCTGCCCCCCTGATCTGTTCTGCCCTGATTACTGATACACTCGTGCAGCATCCAGACCATCCTTCTAGGGTGGACACAGCAGGCTGAGCTTTTCCAGCCCAAGGAGAACTTCTCTTACTGCTGCAGCCCTCCCTGCTCTGTATTACATGCTTTCTTTGCATGTGACTGACAGTCATATGTACACTCAGTGATGAAAAAATTAAAGGGATTTGGAGAAACAAATTGAAATGGTGCCTATACATTGAGGATCTCCAAGGTCAAGGTTGGCAAGCACACAGGCTAAGGTCCAAAATCCCAGTGAGGCACACACAGATCACAATACATGAGGTCAGAATCTTATTTAACAGAAAATAAAAGAACACGGTTGTGCAAGTGTATGTATTTGGTTAGAGAGCTCCTTAAAAGTAGTTACTGGTAAAACAGGATTTCTACATTAACAGAAAATCGTATCTTTATTCGATGTCATGTTAATTTACCCAACATCCTCAAATTGCTCAATTCTCAATTTCAATATGTAGGACTGGACTACATGCCCCGGAATTTTGACAAAGGGGTCCCTCAAAATCCAGAAGACTATCCAATCATAACTTTAAGACTGCTGCAGCCAGAATGACTGAGTAAATATAGGAGTGGTAGGGAAAGAAAGTGTGAGAGCATGTATGAAAGACAGATGGCCTCACTTTCTCACACGGAGAGTGAGAACTATACTTGTCCTTAAGTTTTATGGCAAGTGGAGCTGAGGTCCCTGCTGCTGGGTTTGGACCAACTTGCCTTCTTATCAATCTCCTTTTCTTCTCTTTCTCTCTATTTTACTATGCGCAAGCCTTGTATTTTTATGGAAAACTTACATTGCTTCTTATGGAGTCTTTTCAGATTTGTATGCATCAACAAGGCGGTTAAGAGCTTTGCCCAGGGCATTACTGGCAGAGAATAACAGACTACTGTTATTCCTGGGCTGAGTCAGACACAGCGGTAAATAGATTTTTCTCCTGGGGACACAGAGGAGGTATCAGGGAGTCATTACCTTGAAATCCCAGCCAGAGCAGGTTCACCAAGTGCTAACAGCTCTTCCAAGCTCTCTGTGTGTACTGGGAATTGTCCAGAGAAGGTAATTGTATTATCAAGCCCGGAAGGAGAAGTGCATGATGATGCATTTATATCCCATGCCCATAAGAGATACTGGAATACCTGGGTTCAAAAGAGAGAATGTCCAAATGATTCAGAAGCATTTGAGATTGACTACAGATCAAGCCCATGTACTCTTTGTTGCTAACAGCTCCTTCCCAAATCACCCGTGGCCGTGACTGGGCAAACCCTGGTGTTAAACCCTTGCACCATCAGATCAGACCTCCTGACGTAGACAACAGGGCTGTGAGCCAGTGAGCCTGGACAGAAGACGGGAGCTCAGCAATGCACAGGGCCCTGGGCTCTGTGTTTGTCTGAGCTATGGCTCATGCAAGGCATGTCTTCAAGGTGATGCAAAGTGTGAAGGCTGTAGAACCAGGAGGCTGCAGAACCTAAGAAAGCATGTGGCGGGGGCGGGGGGGGGGGGGGTGAGAAGGCAAAAAAATATCAGCTGGAAACTTTAATTTCAATTATAAAATCATTTTGCATGTTAGTACCCCGTCTGTGGTCATTTTCATAATATTTCTAGGACACGAGTTCAGTCATGAGTGTGTTTGCAGAACCGGCAACGATTAAATGAGTCCTGAAGGAGACATGACAGGAGAGATTTCAGACCTTCTGTAGCCAGAATTTACATGACAAACTTGATTCCAGGAATCACACACATCCAACAAGAGAACAAAGACCTATTATGTGATCTACCTATCCAGCCGAATCAGTGCAAATAGAGAATGAAATTAATTACAACAATTAGAAATTGAAATGAATATGTCAGTGTTTCTCAAGAAATAGAACATATTAATGTCTCAATTACTTAAACATTTCAAAATCATGTTTTCAGTTTTCTTATTTCTTTTTAATTTTCCAGTTTGGGTCTTTTTTATAGCTTTTAAATAAGTTAGGATGATGTCAGCATGTATAATCTTCACATCGTAAATAATATGAATAAAGTAGTGAAGAAGAATCTCTAAAAACATCTTTTCAATTGCAATTCTAGAAACTTATGATTTTTTTCCCCACATTTAAGTTTTCTTATCTCACACTCTCCAAAAGGGAATTTTACAAGATTCATTCAACTTTTATCGAGGGAATAGCAAAACAACAAAGAAACAAGCCCCACAACCGTTGGAATGAACAAGTTTTCAGTGAGACATTTCTGCCTAGCCTTGCCCACTGCAGTATCTTCTGGATGAGTGACAGGCCACAAATTATCTTTGGAAATCACTTGCCAAGTCATTTCAAATTAAGTGTGCGAGGAAACCACGATGTGCTCTTGAGCAATTCACAGTTATTTCTGTCGTGCGCGGTCTGTAACTGCGCGGTTGCAGCGGGGGAGCTGCCAGCCTGCACTGAAGCCCCGCTGCACCAGCACACGCGGACTGGAGCCTTGGGGGGGACGGGAAGGCTCTGACGGGCGGAGTGCAGAAATCACAGCCTCGCCTGCCTCCCTCCTCACGTCTCCTAGTCTTCCTACCAGTCAGCGCAATGCGTTTCCAACTAAGTCATTCAGTCCATTGCAGTCAATTAATCAGAGCAAGTCGCACACCCCATCTGCTGTCACAAGCCATTGGGAAGTTTCTGTAATCCTGCCTTCGAACTCCGAGGTTATTGCCGTTTACAATGGGTTTATGAGAGGCTTAATTGAATCGCTCCTGCCCGCACTACTCATTGCTAACGCGACGGCCGTTAGCGGCTGCTAATGAGGGAATGCAGAGGATTACTGCATCAATTATCAGGTTGGGTTGGGACCGAAGGGGCAGCCCACAGCAAGCTCCCGTGAATTCAGCTGGCAAGTGTGACACAGCGAGCATGTGGGAAGTCAATGTGCTGAGTGGCTCCGACGTCCCGTGCCTCATCCCCATGTGTTGAGCCTCAGCCATCCTGCCTGTCACCCGCATCCTGCAGTGGGCGTGCTGTACAAGGAAGGACCAGCACACCTCGCTGCCACCAGAGGAAGGAACACCTACTCAGAGGGAAACCACTAAGAAAAAAGTATTCAAAGCCATGGGAAAAGAAGTCAAATGACCATATTCTTTCAAAAATAGACTGTTTACTAGAAATGGCTGGTGGGGTCTTTTTTTCAACAGCCAGAGTCAGGAAAGAATATTGCACGTGAAACAACACCATGTGCACGGCAGTGTGCAGATCCTTACACATACTTCAGACAGGTAAATATCCTCATCTTCAGAGAAAGGGGGTGTGAGAAAAAACGTTCACTTTTTAAAATTCCAAAGGTCTATTAAACCTTAACAGAATACAGCAAAGGCCTGAATAAGGAAAAAGAGCAGCGCTCCCACCTACCCTGACCAGCTGCCACGCACGTATTTACAAAGTGGCTGCACCTCCTTTTATACTTCTGGTGTTACATCAGCAAACCTTGCCCCCCCCCCCACCCCCAAAGTCTTGTCAGTCAACCCCTTCTTTGGCGTCCATTGGTGAATATCAGTTTCTTATACCTTGATTGGAGGCCAGCTGTTGCCACAGTAACAAGCCAGCCCTCCCCAAACGCCCGGACTACCAAGGCCATCCCGTGACAACAATATAAGGGGGGGGGGGGGGGGGGAAGAGGACTATGGGAAGACATACCACAATAACATAACTATACATCTACAAAACTTCTTCTAGCATATACATAATATTTATCCCTTAATTGTGAGAGCCAACCATCTATAACAGGGGTACCCTCCCCTATGAGAGATGGGCTGTGTTGGGAGGAGAGGGAGGGAGACAGTAATGATCTCCCACATTAGGAGATGGATGCTACATGCAGCCAGGACCTCACAGCAGGAAGGAGGCATCCGTCACAAGCTGTCTTGCTGTGCATCAGCGCTCTCCAATCCCCGAAGGGGAGCAGCGGGTCTGACCCTGCCTGGCTGTGAACAAGTGCTGGGGATGCAGCACAGGTCTGCTGGTCTATGCCTGCCAGGGCCACGGGATGCTGGCTGCCCATCTGCTGCCTTGCTACACTGCCAAAAAAAACAGGGAGAGATTTTTTTCCTTTTTTTCCCATTTTTTCCCTCTCCCATCTCCCTTCCCCACAGCTCATTTCTCTTCTGTGTTTCAGATAAGAGAGTGTTCATGAGCAGAGTTATTTATATTCTGCGAATATGAAGCTTTTGGGTTGCAGCAGGTGCTCTTATGGCTGAGGCAGCTCCTTTGATGCTCCTCCATGTTGATGTGCAGCCCAAGGAAACCCTGCATATGGACCTGCTGTGGAGCTGGAGGCAGGCTGCAGAGTCCCTGTGCTCCAGCCGATGATCTCTCATGCCATGGGAGCTAAGGATACTGCACAAAGCAGGTCCAGCAACGTAATGGGGGAAGGCTGTGACAGGAAAGGAAGGAAAGAAGGGACTAATGAGGGAAAAAGCAAGAAGGTGATCATGAAGTGGGAAGAAGATGACACTAGAGGGATAAAACATTCCTTTTGGGGAGCCCTACAGAAACTGAGAAACTAGTGGTCTTTTTTGCATTAGGTATTTTAAAATACTGTGAGAGTTAGATTTCTAAAAAAATTATTATGGGGGAAGTCAAGTTTTTCTCCAGCACCACAAACTCATTCCTTTCTCTTTCCATGGCTTGCAATAGTAGCAGGAGACCTCTTCTGAAAGGTTGCCTGAGTGGGAGAGATTAACACACAAACACATCCTCTCCATGCTCCTGAGCTATAGTAGGAGTAATACAGTAATTGGGACTGCCAAACAATTTCTGTCTGGAAGACAAAAAGGCAGTGAAGAGGATGACCAACCAACCACAAATGAAAACGACCACCTTCAACCAGTTGTGTCAGTGAAGGGAAAATCTGATTAAAAGATGGGGGAGTGAATTTCCAGGTGATCTCGTCTCTTCATACAATCTTGAGGAGCTGCAATGTAAAGGGAAGAAGTTGTGTTTCTGCTCTGAGGGGTGCCAAAACTAAGCAAACCGTGCGAGGCAGGAGGGCAAAAGCAGGAACCACTGAAAAGAGGAACTTGCTGGCAGCGGGAAGAACAAGAAATTATCAAATCTAGATCAAAATGACACTAGAAGAAAGTGAAAAAAACCTCTTGCTGAGGTGGAGTAGGGTAATCATTAGCTCTCCTGAGTGGTGGAGGGGGAGGGAGTCTGCCGAAGGAACCGGTGGGACGATTACCTGGGGACCTGAGGAGCTAACAAGAGCAGTTATTTCCATTTCAAATGGAAAGGCGAGAGGAGATCAAACGCAGTAATGATCCGGAGCCTTCCCTGAACACTGAGCCACACAAACACTCAGGGTAATTGAAGCCACATGTAGCTAAAATGGAGAAGCTGAAATCTGCTCAAGGGTACTGGGGCCGGGGGGAAGCGCTCACAAAGCGAACAAAGATAAAATCCCAACCTGCAACAAACAAACAGGTTTGCACTGGGCTCCCCACCCTCCAATTTGCCTACCACATGTAATCCAAATGCAGCAAGTGATCTGCAAAATTACACCACCCTCCTCTCCCTTCAGCTTCCCAGAATCCACGGACACCTATTCCCAATCCCATGGGTGAATGAGCTAGTGAAAAAAATTAAAAACTGGTAGTAAACAAATATTTGTTTTAAACCTCAGTTTCAGATAATTATGTAATAAGAATGTCAGTAGAGCACAAGATGGGCTTGAGATGTTTTTGCTTATTCATCCATTTTCTAAAAAGACTAAGATGACTTCTGTTTAGAACTAGTGGGGAATACTGATCAACTGCTCAGTGCTTTTCGCTCCCTGATTTGCTGCTGAGACTGCATTTAGCTATTAAGTGGTAGTTCGATATGGTCTCATTCTTCCTACCTGGAAACCAGATTGATCCACCAGCCTACTTCAGAGGGACACATCTGTTGTCACTGTCATCATTGCCCTGGGGTTAAAAAAACTGTCAGTTACAAGGTCTTAAACACTGATTACCTTACCAGCTCCAGATTTATGAACGCCCATCTAAGAGCAAATCCGAGTCCCCATCCCATTCTAGCAGTCCAAAAACCCTAAGACAAGAGAAAAATGTTTCTATGTTGTAAAAATATGAAGATCACTAACCTTTATTTAATATAAATTTTATTTAACATAAAGCTTAGCGTGTTTATTTATTCAATTAATCTAATTTTAGTTAAAAATGTGTGCCCAAGGTTAGAAACAATTGCCTTATAGACAAGAGCATCCACAGTGGTATCCAGCACCCAATAAACTCTAAGCCCATCTTCCTCCTCCTCCACAGTCACCTTAGCCAAGCTATGGCAGAAAACTAGGACTTTTCACTCAGGCAGCAGAGGCAGGAGCACCTTTATAGAGAGGGATAAGACCAGTCTGCAGAGCACTGGGTCTTTTCTTCTGTTGGAGGCAGAAGCCTGCATTCTTCCTGCTGTACCCATCACTTAACTTATGCACAGCAGTAGGAAGAAGAGGAAAAGCACTTTCTAAGGTAACCACACACCCAGCACTTTGGGCTGTGCAGAAGACAGCCAGCTGCTGCAAACAGCTAGGAGGCACTGGGCAGCATGCAGGTGAGTGCTGTCCCTGGCACGAAGCCCCGTGCAGCACTGGGAAAGCATGATGTCACACTGAACCAGCTGAAGGAAAGGCCCTGTGTGGGCCATGCTCAAGTAACCCCGCACTGTGGGAGCAAGCAGGTGGGTCAGTGAGTTACTTGGGCTCCCTGCATACATGTCCAAGGAAACCCTCTTGGAGCATGCCAGTGTGCAGGCTCACTGCATATCCCACAATGTTTCCTTCCTTTTCCAACCAGGTTTTGAAGGCTGCTCTCATCGTCCCTGCTCTCTGTCTCCTTTCCCACAGTCCCACACAGAATATTTGCCTCCCAAGAGATACTATTAACCCTTGTAGCCTGTCCTTTGCAATACAGATCATCAGCATCAACAGTCCTGGCTGGAAGAGTTTCCTTAAGCATCAGCAGCATATAGACATTTGGGTGTGCAGGCTAGACCCAGGTATGAACCCTCTGTGTGTGTATGTCTGCATTCAGGGTAGATAGAAGTACACAACACACATAGTCTCTGTGGCAGTGAGTGAAAGCCCAGACACTTACTTCTGAGCCCATTTTGTAAAATACAGGCAGCAGAGCCTCTGCCTGTGCAGTACATGGGAGCACTTCAGCCAGCTGGCAGCCCCACCTTGTGCTGCAGCCAGCACCAATGCAGTCTTGCCTGATACTGAAACCATTACTCTTCACCATTCCCTCACCCTGTACTGCCTCTTCATCCCCCAGGAGGCTTGGAGTTAAAACTATATACCCAAATAGTTATTCTGTGGCTTGAAAACAAACTTCCTCTCTCACCACCCTTTTCTTTGACATGTGTGTTTAATATCTAATTATTTATAACCCAGTCTCGTGGTCAAGCTTTAATAAAAGAACTTCCAGAGACTTTTAAAAACATCATATTCACTCAGCTAGCCACACTATGCTGAGTAAGGGCTGCAGGGCTTTAGCAGAAGGAGCCTTGCTGTTGAAAATCCCCCCGGTCCATGTGTGCACATGTTTTATTCACTCACACTGTCTCTTGTTCTCTCCATGTCATTTGTTCTGTCTCTCCTTCTCCCTTCACCTGTCTAGATCTTCAGTCTTTGCCCAGCTATCATGAAATACTACCCGTACTGATGTCTACAAATAAAAGAATGGTAAGAAGGGATTCTTCAATGTCATATGGATTTTTTCCTTCCCTAGGATTATACATAACCAGAGAGAGTTCAAAAAGGAAGGAGTGGACCCTTCAAACCTCCCTCCTTCCTCAGGTCTATCTGCTTCTTTTCATGGCACTAACCTTTTCCTTCTCTAAGAGTATATATGCACATATACATATTCCTCTCTCCCTTCAGCATGAAATATTGATGAATTCTGCTCCCCTAAATGAAGGTTTGTTGCAGAAGAAGCCTGCAGTTCATCTTCAGCAGGAGGAATGCAAATGTGTTGAAATCCTAGGAGGCATAGGACAGCAAAATACAAGGGCTGCTGCAGCAGCTGCCAGATCATGTTTGATTCTGCGCATGGGCACAGACAGTAGCAGGGCAGGAAAGCTGCCCCGAGCAGTGCTGACCCTCCTGGTTCCCCAAGCAAGAGGCAAAAATATGCTGCCCAAGTAGGGAGCTTCTTTACACAGAATTTATGCCTTGAATTATAGGGGAGGGCCAAGCTACTGTTAGCACAGATGTAAATCTCTGGCTAGTGAAGCTAAAAGGGAGCTATTCCAGATTTACACTCCCATCGGGGGAGTTTATACATGTAGTTTTCCACAGTGCCTTCTGCCATCCCAGGCATTGCTGCACATGTCCAGCTTCCATGGGCTCTGGCAGGAATAAAGCATGCATAACAATTTGGTAATCAGTTCTCTCCGGGTCTAATGTAAAAGACTTGCCCCCAGGGGATCTGAGCACTTGGAAGGAGAAAATCACCAACAACTCATAACATTTAGGGAGCTGTGCTTTTCTTTGCATCCTCCAAGGAACAAAGCGATGATACCTGTTAGTCCGTGTATGTAATGGGATTCTGAGTGCTAAGTGAGGAACATCAAACAGGGGAGGATTGCTAACAGACCTCCAAGTGAAGCGCTGTGGCTGTTTCTAAGCATTTGGCATTCAGGTAGGAAGAGATGGAGATAGAAACATCGAACATCACTGCATACAGGAGTCCCAAACCACAGCCCTTTCCCAAAAATGCTACTGACTGCTTTTTAAATGCTCTATCAACTCCTGCATCTGAGAAGGCAAGCTATATCTCTAGTAGGGGCAGAGTGGTCAGCGTCAGGCAAGATGACAGTGAGGAAAGGCACAAGTGAGAAGGGGTCGAGTGCCAAGAGTCTTTCCTCAGTCTTCCAAGTCACTGAAACATCCTGTTTTTTCCCTGCTCATAAAGTCATAGGATGGTTTGTGTTGGAAGAATTGGCTTGAAGATCATCTAGTTCCAACCCCCTGCTATGAGCAGGGACACATTCCACTAGACCAGGTTGCTCCAAGTTCCATCCAGCTTGGCCCTGAACACTTCCAGGGATGTGAAACATGGACATATGAAAGCTTCTTCTGCTACAGAGAGGAGCATAATAAGGATTTCCCAAGCTCTAATGATTGAAATTAGTGCTGCACTGGCACCTCAAAACCTCACTGCCATCGACACTACCTTAATTTTGAAGTGATTAAAAACCTTGGAAAAATCCTCTTTGAAAGTCTCTCAGCCAGAAGCCAAACCCAGTGAGGCCAAACATGAGCAACAGCAGCCAACCCGATGCTTGCCTGAAGCTCGCCTGATGCATGCTGGATACCTTAAGTGACCCTACCAAACTCACTGCCACACTACCTGCCCCGAGAACCACAGCTTCTCTGCTGGCCTTGCTGAAGCCAGATGTACTGGGAGATTTATGAGGGTTCTCATGAGCTCTTCTCAGCATCACACACTCCCTGGTCACAGCAGTCCAGGAACAGAACCACAAATCCCATTTCACAGGTCAGAGGAGTGATGCACAGAGAGGTGGACTATTTCACAGTCAAATCTCCCATCCAGATCCCTACTACCTTGGTTCCCCAGCCCTTCCCAAATCCTTTTGAGCAGCCCAGACCCTTTTAAATGTGCTGTTCCCACACTATGACTTGTGATGATGGTGATGGAGAGTGCCCATTGCTCCCCCCTCCTTCTCCTCTGTGTACTAGCAACTGAATGTGTTATTTTTGTCCCCAGTTCAGAGGCAGTTTCATTCATCCCACACAGTGGGATTATCGTCTTCTATTAGCACTTTCGGCCATATCTGATAGGAGAGAAGGGCTCAGCTGCCCCTGATTAATTGCCAAGTATTTGCTTTCTTTTCCACTTCTGTGGCCTGGAATTAATTAGTTTACCCCTCCTTTCATGAGCCAGAGCGTTCTCCTCTTTTTGTGCAATTATATATAATAGCAATGCTTGAAATCCCCTGGGGAACAGTTGAGAGAGGCTCTCAATGGGGAGGAAAGGAGCCTGAAAGCAAGGAGATTACTAAAGGTCATATGTCCTACAGCTTCCCTGCGGTCTTAAAATATATATTATCCTCTGACTCCAGCACAAATTCCTTCCCTGCACTACCTGCCTCACTGCCTTATCCAGGTTTTTTAGTTAGTTAATGTCTGAACAGCAGGAAAACCTTGCAGACCTAAATCCCAAGTGTGAACAAGAGATGTAAAAGAATGGCCCCCCTTGGCTGGACACATTCAGGTGTTGCAGAAAACACAGACCTCAGAGCCCAGCAGGGACAATCTCGCAATGCTTGCCTGCCACTACATGGCAATAGGAACACTGGCTCTAATTTGAAGGAGATGCTACAGCTTAGATACAGCAGCTAAACAGTCTCACAATCTCTTGCTGAGGAGGATGACTCCTGTGGCTCACTCAAAAGCCAACCAACAGCACACTGCTGACTTGGGGGGAAGGAGGAGGACAAAAGATGTCCCTGAGCAAGAAGACCATGTCCCTTGCAAATGCAGGTGACACTGGCACCAGTGTTCACATCACAGTCTTGTTTTCCTGAACAGTAAATCAGGAGTAAATGAGTATGAAAGCTCTGTTACTGAAAGCATACCTTGATCCTTTGGACAAAAGGGGAAGACTTTTTTTTTTGATATTTTTAAATTGAGTATCTCCAGGTCTAGTCTAGACACTGCAGCCCTTGGGTAACAGTATGTGGGGCAGTCCTCTACCTGGCATGAGGAAAAATCAAGGCTTCTGGGAAGGAGTGAGGCAGAACTTCATATAAATACCGACCTGTTGACAGTAGATCCATCTAAGGTCTTATTTACTGAGGTTTTTAGACCCATAATTGTTATCTTCCTTCTTATCTTGTTCACATCCCTTATTAGGCAATGTGGTCTTTACAGTCCACTCCATTTGAGTCACTTCACTTACTGCATTTCTTTTTAAGCTGGTGTCAGATTGCTACATTTGACCCAACACGGCCTGAGTTTCAGGGGGCTTTTTGTAAGTCAAGATTACTGTACATTAAAATTTTCATGCTATCTCACTTGAAGATAAGGAACCATGATGCAGCCAAGGTGCTGCCGCCAGTTCTCAGGCTGTCAGGATGACTGTGGTCTCATCCAGCATAGGGAGGGAGGGATTCCAAGACATCCAAAAATTAGGCAATCACTTGTTTTCCCACCACAATATGTGCAGAGCTAAAGCTGTTCAGCTTTGAGTCAGAGAACAGACAGGTTGGCTCTTATGGGTGCAAATGAGAAGGGATGATCAGGCAAGACAGTGTGTCTAAGACCTTGGTACCTTGTTCTTTGGACTGATGTTTCTTTCTGCCAGCTCCCCTGCCTCTTGTCTCTACCTTCATTTGACTGTCTTAATTATTAGCAGTGACCAGTTGTCTCCCTTACAATTCTTTTGGGCAGACTAGAGGTAATGAACCTGTGGAAGGTGAAGCCTGTGCATTGCCTGAGCTGCAAATCAAGGAGTGGCTGAGGACTGCAGCCAGGTGGCACAGCATCTCCCACAGCTCTCCTCCCCTCCCTTTCTCTCCTTTTCCCTATCCTGACTTACAGCTCTACCAGTTCTGCATCATGGACCCTCTGAACTTGCTCTGCAGGCAGGGTGTGAGCAGAGCACAGACACGCCTGGGAATCTGTAACCACATGGAGATGCCTGCGTGTGTCAGGGAGGGGGAAATGGGTCAGGGACTGGCCTTGCACATGGTCTGGAGCAAGGAAATTCAAGCATGCTAGGTGTATTACACGCACACCCCCCTATAATTTGAATCATGGTCTGCACCCTTCAGTATACACTGCATGCTCCAGAGAGCATCTGCTGAGCAAAAGGCATTAACATACAAAAAGGAGGGAGCTTGCAGCTGTATATATCCATCCAGAGTGTGTGCTGCAGTCAGTGAGTTGTTTCAGGCTAAATGGTTGAGTCTTTCTCCTTGGGAAGGCACCTCAGTGAGCACTGCTGGGCTCTCCATCAATTCAGCATGGTGTTGGGGCAACAGCCGTTTCCTTGCTCAGATTCAAAAGGACAAAAAGCATCCACAGCTGTTTCTCATCCATTTGTTTCTGGAGAGGACAAGGTGGAGTAGTTTTTTGCCTTACTCTAGAGGGAGTTTTTTTAGTACCGTGGGACTGAGCTGGAGAAGATGAGTCTATTTGGGGAAAGCAAGTTTTGCCAGTGGTCTGTTGAGGGGTCTGATACAGCCTCTGTTCCACAGGGACCTATGGGTTGCAGTCTCCAGCAGCAGGCACAGAGGAGACCCTTTTGCCTCCCTACATGAATCCCCATTTATACATGAAGATCTTAGAATGTGTTCTGGTTCTGTTTCTTCAACACCTGCATCCCCCAGCTGGTGTAGAATGGTCAATCTGCCTTTACTTTGGTGATGCTACAGTCGTTTCACATCTTCTGAACGTCTAAAGCTCTTTCCTTCATAATTAGGGGTGTAACTGACTTCATATGAAGAGCTCTTAAATGGCAGGAATGCAAAACGGAGGAGGTTCTTCATCCCTCCAACTCTCCCCTACCCACCATGGCACCTGCAGTGTGATTCATGCACATGCACCAAGCAACATTATTTGTTTTACCTTAGAGTAATCCACACCTTTACTAAGGTGGCACTCAAAGAAGTGACTTGAAAGCAAACGTATAAACATCTCTCTTAACTACTTGGTAAAACATTTAATTTTTATCTCTTTGTTTCACAGTTGTGAGTAACAACAGACAGGGAAGATATGCAACATTACTGGCTTTGAATGACATGGGAAACCAAGTGCCTGCTCATGACAGCTCATTCAGGTTTGCAGAAGCAGAGTACAAAGGCACATGCATTCCTGCCTGCCCAGCTCTGAAATGTCATTTGCAGTTGATGAGTGTCTGTACAAACCAAGCATTTTACAGGAGCAAACATTTTTTTCAGCCTCATTTGAATGCAAAGCTGCCACCATTACACACATAAAGTAAACATGCAATAGCCTCACAAGACTCCCAGTGGTGACAGAGTTCATTCCCCAACTTCCTAACAGGAAAGTCCTGTGATTTCAGTGCCAAACACTGCTCAAAAAGAAGGTTAGAATCTCCTTAGATCTTAGGTTTTTGCTACACACTGTCTACCTCAGGTTTGCCCTACTAGCTTCCATACAAAATGTTGGTTTTGCTTACTTCTTGTCCTGGTTTAGGGCAGACCTCCAAATGGGGTTCCTCTGGAGAGAAAACTCTAATGGCTCCTCTCCCCAGCCGGTCCAGGAAAAGAACTTCCTCGGAGAAAAGTGGAAAAAACTATTTGACAAACAAAATGCCTACAAGCATAAGGAATGAATAATATGAAACAATAAAACCTCTTGCCGCTCCAAAGAGAGATGGCAAAACTGAGAAGTCCTTGCTGGGAGTTAGCTCAGCTCTCTCAGTCTCTTATCAGTCCCAGTCCCTTCGGCGCTGGAAAATGCTGAGGTCCAGGCCCAGTGGGCTGTGGACACGAGATCCTGGTCCTCCTCTGGGTTTTTCAATCCAGAGCAGATTTAAACAGTCCCAAGAAAAAGGAAAGAAACATCCAGGAAACTTCTTTTCCTCAGCTAGCTAACGACTAAAAGCAAGAAAAACCTCTCTCTGGCTGCTGCCCATGCATCCGACAAACACCATCCTGAGGAAGAAGAAAATGCAGAGGAGTGAAGGCTGTTTTTCAAAACAAACTGCACACTTCTTCTTTCCCTGCTTCACTCTCAGAACCAGTCTTAAAGGTACAGAGCACAATATACAGCACACACAGAACAGACGACTGGGGATACAGGTATCATAGTCACCCTAGGACACTCCATCCCTTATCCCCATATCGTCAACCTACCAGAACTAATTGAATTCTAACTACAAACACATATGTTATACATGCATATATCTATATAGAAACAATATACCTCTATATACAGACAGTGGCAGTGACATTCAACAAAAAGTGATATTTACACATGGTTCTCACCCAACAATATCTCCCTGAGGTACACATCGTGTTGTTCCATCTTTCTGCATTATCCACCATGTACTTGGATATGAGCAAAGACAATCCCATGGTTGGGTTTGTCTGTACTTGAGGCAGAATTGATCCAAACTGTCTTCCCTAACAAACCTCTTACATGTACTACAGGGATTTTATCTCCATCTACTGTATGCAGGAGGTCAGACTGGGCAGGGCCTGCTCTGTTGGTGGAACCTTGGGTCTTAACTAACCAGGCAGTCTTTGCTGCTCCCAATTCTTGAAAGATCCCCCACCCAATGCTTTCAAGGTGGTTTTTAACAGTCCATTGAATCTTTCCACTTTCCCGGCAGCTGGTGCATGGTAGGGGATATGGTACACCTACTTAATGCCATATTCCCTACTCCAGGTGTTGATAAGGCTATTCTTGAAATGAGTCCCATTGTCTGATTCGATCCTTTCAGGCATACCATGCCTCCAAAGAACTTGCTTTTTGAGGCCTAGAATCGTGTTACAGGCCGTAGCATGAGACACAGGATAGGTGGCTTCTACCATTGTGAGCACATAGTGCTTACTTTGGCATGTCTGGGGCAGTGTAATATAATCAATCTGCCAGGCCTCCCCATACTTATATTTGGACCACCATCCACCATACCTTAGGGGCTTCACCCACTTGGCCTGCTTGTTTACAGCACACGTCTCACAGTCATGGATAACCTGAGGAATACTGTCCATGGTTAGATCCACCCCTCGGTCTCGTGCCCACTTATAGGTGGCATCTCTGCCCTGATGACCTGAGGCATCATGAGCCCGTCAGGCTAGGAACAACTGTCCCTTGCCAATCTAAATCTATCTTTGACACCTCTGTCTTTGCAGCCTGATCTACCTGCTCATTGTTTTGGTGCTACTCATTAGCTCTATTCCTGGGGACATGGGCATCTACATGGCAGACTTTCACAGGTAGTTTCTCTACCCTGGTAGCAATGTCTTTCCACTCTTCAGCAGCCCAAATTGGTTTTCCTCTACTTTGTCAATTAGCCTTTTTCCACTTCTTCAACCATCCCCACAGAGCATTGGCTATCATCCATGAATCAGTGTAGAGGTAGAGCTTTGGCCACTTCTCTCTCTCAGCAATGTCCAGGGCCAATTGAATGGCTTTGAGTTCAGCGAGTTGGCTTGACCCACCTTCTCTTCAGTGGCTTCTGCGACCTGTTGTGTGGGGCTCCATACGGCTGCTTTCCAGTTCCGCTTCATCCCTATGATGGGACAGGAACTGTCAGTGAAAAGAGCGTAGGGTGTTTCTTCTGCTGGCTGTTGGTTGTATGGTGGAGCTTCTTCAGCTTCTTCTTCAGTTTCTTCAGCCTGTGTCACTTGTTCCTGCTCCTCTTCATCTGTAAGACCAAAATTTTCACTTTCTGGCCAGCTGATAATTACTTCCAAAATCCCAGGGCGATTCAGTTTTCTAATATGGGCACACTGTGTGATGACAGCAATCCACTTACTCCATGTAGCATTGGTGGCATGGTGGGTAGAGGGAACCTTTCCTTTGACCATCCACCTCAGCACCGGTAGTTGGGGTGCCAGGAGGAGTTGTGTTTCAGTGCCTATTACCTTTGAGGCAGTTCAGACTCCTTCATAGGCTGCTAAAATTTCCTTCTCAGTTGGAGTGTAGTTGGCTTCAGACCCTCTGTAACTTTGGCTCCAGAATCTCAGAGGTCAGCCTTGAGTCTCCCCAGGCACCTTCTGCCAAAGGCTCCAGGACTGACCATGGCTCCTGGCTGCAGAGTAGAGCACATTCTTCACATCTGGTCCTGTCCTGACTGGGCCAAGGGCCATTGCATGAGCGATCTCCTGCTTGATCTGGGCAAAGGAGTGTTGCTGTTCAGGGCCCCAGTGGAAATTGTTTTTCTTGCGGGTAACCAGGTAGAGAGGGCTCACAATCTGGCTGTACTCAGGAATGTGCATTCTCCAAAAGCCTATGGCGCCTAGGAAAGCTTGTGTTTCCTTCTTGTTGGTAGGTGGAGACATTGCTGTGATCTTGTTGATGACATCGGTGGGAATCTGATGCCGTCCATCTTCCTACTTTATTCCCAGAAACTGGATCTCTCAAGCAGGTCCCTTAACTTTGCTCTTCTTGATAGCAAAACCAGCATTCAGGAGAATCTGGATGATCTTCTCTCCTTTCTCAAACACTTCAGCTGCAGTGTTCCCCCATACAATGATGTCATCGATGTACTGCAGATGCTCCGGAGCCTCACTCTTTTCCAGTGCAGTCTGAATCAGTCCATGGCAGATGGTAGGACTGTGCTTCCACCCCTGGGGCAGTTGGTTCCAAGTCTACTGCACACTTTCACCCTCCAGGTGAAAGCAAACTGAGGCCTGCATTCTGCTGCCAAAGGAATGGAGAAAAAGGCACTGGCAATGTCAATAGTGGCATACCACTTTGCTCCCTTGGACTCCGGCTCATACTGGAGCTCTAACATGTCTGGCACAGCAGCACTCAATGGTGGAGTCATTTAATTCAAGGCCTGATAGTCCACAGTCAATCTCCATTCTCCTTCAGATTTGCACACAGGCCAGATGGGGCTGTTGAAGGGTTGAGTGGGTTTTGTTGACCATCCCTTGGCTCTCCAGCTCACAGATCATCTTGTGGATGGGAATCACAGCATCTCGAGTTGTTCTGTACTGTTGGCGATGCACTGTTGAAGTGGCAATTGGCACTTGTTGCTCTTCCCCCTTCAGAAGTCCTACAGCAGATGGGTTCTCTGATAGTCCAGGCAGGGTGTTCAATTGCTTTATACCCTCTGTCTCTACAGCCGCTATCCCAAATGCCCATCTGCGTCTCTTTGGGTCTTTGAAATACCCATTTCGGAGGTAGTCTATGCCCAAAATGCATGGGACCTCTGGGCCAGTCACAATAGGGTGCCTCTTCCACTCATTTCCAGTCAGACTCACATCAGCTTCCACCAAAGTAAAATTCTGTGATCCCCCGTCACACCAGCAACAGAAACAGATTCTTCCCCAACATGTCTTGATGGGAGCACTGTGCACTGCATACCAGTGTCAACCAAGGCCTCATATTTTTGTGGTTCTAATGTGCCAGGCCAATGAATCCACACAGTCCAAAAAACATGGTTTTCCCTAGCCTCTACATGGCTAGAGGCAGGGCCCCTCTAAGCCTGGTAATCCATCTTTCGCTGGGTAACTGGAGCTACTTCCTTCTTGGTGGAACTTCCTCTCTGAGTCTTGCTGTCCAACAATTCATGCAGCCGTTGTGCCAGGTCATCAGTAGATTTTCTATCCCATCTCCTCATGTCTTCTCCACAATCACGCAAGAGGGCCCACAGCTTACCTTGTGCGATGCCCCCTCCCTCTCTATCTGGGAGGGAGGGGGAATATCCTGTTCTATCTGGGGAACATCTGCATTTGGTGCTAGAACCTCTGACCTGTACTGCCAAGATTTGGAGAAAGTCCTCCCTAAGTTTCTTGTGGTTCTCTTCTATCTTGTTTTCTAATTTCTGCAGATGGGTTTCCACAGCTGCAATTCTTGCATGTGTTGGACAATGCAAGGCATCTGCATATGCTCGGAGCTTCTTTGCTGTATCCAGCACAGTCTCCTCTGTACCATCCTTCTTCATTATTGCTAAAGCAGAAGAGTATTCTTGTGGCCCAAGTTGTACATGGGTGTACATGGTACCAAGTCTGCGTTCCTAGTGTTTAGGTCATCTGAGAAGACAATCTCCGCCACTGCCATTTCTCTCAAGCGTTGAATCCCTTGTTCTATGGTCGTCCACTGGGTTTGCTGCATATAGAGATCGTCTGCCCACAGATATCTTTGTGCCACTCTTCCCAGGACTCATTCCCAGAGACTACAAGGGGTAGCCTCCCTCATCATTCCTTGGTCAATAACTGGATCATGGGACAGGGATCCCAAATGCCTTGCTTCAGTGCTGTCCAGAATTGTAGCCTCACCTGCAGCATCCCAAAGATGGACTAACCAACTGATTATAGATTCATCTGGTCATCGAGTGTAATCCTTTCTTAGGCCTCGAAGGTCCTTCAGGGAAAAGGACTCAATAGTGGCTCCTGATCTTATGCCACTAACTAAAAGGAAAAAAAACCTCTCTCTGGCCACTGTTCATCCATCTAATGAACACACCGTCCCGAGGAAGAAGAAAATGCAGAGGAGTGAAGGCTGTTTTTCAAAACAAACTGCGCACTTCTTCCTTCCCTGCTTCACTCTCAGAACCAGTCTTAAAGGTACAGAACACAACATACAGCACACACAGAACAGACAACTGGGGATACAAGCATCATGACGTCACTCTAGGACACTGCTATACATCTTCACTGGATTTCCAGACATTATTAAGCACATGGCACAATCCATCCCAGAGGTAGCTGCATTTAGGTGTGTCTGAATGCTGAATGTACGTAATCTGCAAAGCAGTGAGTGATTCTTCAAGATGTCAGTCATCTTCATTAACATAAATAAGATATGTTTCATTTTAGTCACTCTAAAATCATTGAGTCATTTATCGATGTCTCAGTAATTTATGAGCTCTGTATCTTTGCTGGAAATCTACCAGTGTGACTGGCTGCAGGAAGAAATGGGCACAGTACAAAAATAGATCTCTGTCTAAATGAAGTTAAGCTATTTCTCCCCTGGGTCAAAGGGTGAAACAGACTAGGGTGATAATGCTTGTGAGCCTTTCACCTGAAGTTCATACAGTTAGTGACAAAATGCCACTGTGTTGCCCAGTGAAAAATGGTCATCTCATGTTCCTGTTGGTGCTATGACTTATCGTGGGTATCCAAAAACTGAATCCAATTCCCCTTTTCACTGGCAACTTTAACCCAGAAGGCAAAGCACTCACTAGAACAGAGAACAAACTTCCTTCCTGTTCCAAGAAATGGTCAGCCAGGAGAGGTGCACATTATCTTTGCTGTGCTGCAACTGGAGCTTTTATCTGGAGGGGTGATGAAAGGGAAATGTGAGTCTCCCGGGGTGTCAGTCAAGCACTCTCATCAGTCTCAGTTCAGACAGAAATTTTATCAGGCAAGAGAACTGAGTGGGCTCAGATGAGCGCTGGAGAGGCATCCAGATCCTCTGCTGACAAGACAAATCAAAATGGGATGCCAGCTTGTCGCAGTTCAGAGAGAAGAGGAACATCACTTTAACAGCTCAGTGGTGGGATGGAGGATTTGTCAAAAAAATAGGTCCAGATTTAGCATCTCTCATACTGGCCTCTTTCTGCCACCTGTTTCAGATCCTCTCTACTCAGAAATGCCCAGCAGGTGTGACTATGAAGCCAAAGAGGAGAAGGGTGGAGAAGTCATGGCCCATATGAGAGTCAGCCAAGCTAAGTGTTATGCTGGGTGTGCATACAGTCACTCCAGCTCTGGTCTTGAGTTTTCCCTTGGGCAGGAGAAGGAGAGAAGGACAGGTAGGAATGCCCAGAGCCCACACTGACATTTCTCATTTCCCCATAATCTCACCTCTGTCACCTCATTTCTGGGAGAGAGGCAACTTTAAAAAGAGGTTTTATCATGCCCAACAAAGGGGAAAATAAAAGGAACCCGAAGTGTAAATAAACTTGTGTGCCTTAGTTTCCTTATCTCAGCCCTATTTGTTCCCTTTCTCTTCTGCTTCTATCATGTTTCCTTTTCTCCTACCTCCCATACTTTCCGTCTCATCCCTTTCTGCCTCTTCCAGTCTTTTTCCTCATGTTTTCACCTTAGAATTCCCGTAGGGATCCTGCCCTGTTCACAGGCCCACAAAAACATCTGGCTCCTTTAAACTCTGCTTTTAAACAGGTATCAGCAGTGTTTCAGCAACCAGTCAGAGGTATCACTGCTCTGCCTTCAGACTTCTCTGTGCCATACCACCTCTTCCACATAGCCCCCAGGAGCTGGTAGCACCACCCAGGGACCCTTGGCCCTGGAGCAGAGAGAGGAGATGGCCCTGTCTTCACTCCAGAATTGCATCACAGCTGAAGATGATGCATTTTAGGAAGTATCCTTAAGGGCCATTGACAGAGGGTGGTTCTTCCCTTCAGAATTGTGCCTGTGTGAATGACCCATGTGCAGGCTACAGATGCTCAGGTGCTGCCCAGTCTTGTAACATGAAGCCATCAGGAGCCCTGACTTAATATAGAGGGGTTTATATCCCACAATTATAAGACCTTGGTCCTCCTTCTTCCCACCTGAATGTCACCTCTTGGGATGCAAAACCAAGGCTTGAGGCTGGAAACTGTCAGTTCTGCATTTGTTGACTTGTCACCTGGGAATATTAATAATCTTCCTGCATGGCCCACAGCCTTCAGAGGCAAAATAGCTCATGTGGAACGTTAGGACTTACAGTGATTTACTGCTTCCAGGCAGTAACATTCTCTGGTAATTAACCAGTTAATTGTATTTTCCAAAGGGTTTTTATCTACCTATCTGTTACATGCCAGTGGGATGCTGATGCTGTAGCTGGGTAGGCTCACACACAAGTGGAAAGACAAGTGGACTGGTAAATATCAGTGGGGCCTTTTAGACAGGCTGTGGGGGGAGGCCATGTGACTGCAACAATCAGTACAGTTTTCAATGCAATTAAGGCATGCAGCATAGTGGGTGACTGGTATGCAGCATAGCCAGGTGACTGCAGCAGATAGCTCTGTGGAAGTCCTGCTGCCAGTAGAGCCATCCATGGCTCTTGAATGAATGCTCTTTTGCAAGCTACCTGCCCTGCTAACCCTAGTGGAAATTCAGTTATATCTGGTGGCACTGGAGCAACAGCCCAGCAAGCCTGGCTGTATCAAGCTTCTCTGGCCAGTGGAAAAGCTGTGCAGATGCACTTTCATGGTGATGATAACTGAGATGTTTTATCTCCCATCTGTCATGAGCTATTAGCATCCACACCATTAGTTATTACAGCCCAGCAATCAGCAGTAACAGAAGATGCTGTGGTATCTCTACTGCACATTAATATCTACCCTTAGTCAAATAAAGCAACCCTTCTGTGTGAAAATAATGTATGATATATCACACTGCCAGATAAGTTTTCACAGGCATCCAAAAGGCAGAAATGCAACCGGAGTACACACACAGAGCCCAGCACAGGAATATTAAATTGTCAAAGGCATGTCTAAACTTGTCACATGGGACACTTCTCTGAGTCCAGGCATTATTGCTTTTTGAATATCTTCCCTCCTCACAAGATGTACTGAAACTCTTCCTTACTGAGCATGATAGAGGAGTCAGAGCTGAAATTTGAAAGCTGAGGCAGCTGTCTAAATGCAAAAGACCAAAAAATCTTATAATCTTGGTATAAATCTATACCAAGTCAAAAGGCCAGAACCATCTTAGGATAGCTGGAAAATGGTATCTCTAGGCCAACGTCCAGAGAGGAATCCAGACCAATCCCTGCTGAGCTGCTACCATAGCTGTTTGGTACTTGGAACATTTTGTTTTAATTTTTCAGTTTGTTCTTAGTGTAATTTTTAAATTACCCCTTTGAACCCCTTGGAATAGGTTCCACTGGGACTCCTCAGATTTCTTGGCACATTTAGGAGTCCACCATCAGCTCATAGGGTGAAAACAATGTCTGTCAGATCTGCCTGGTCTTCAAGAGGATGTTGGAGTCTGCACCCAGGTCTCATGCCCAGCAGCAGGGTTTCTTGCAAAGATGCCACTTGCAAAGATGAAGCACCTGGCCTCAGGACTGTGGCTTCTTCCCTCTTCTGCCAATATGTTTAGAGGTGAAGAGGAGAGAAACCCCTGCCATCCATGTTAACAATGATTCAATGTGTTATTTCTGGCAGTTATTCCACAAGATTTCTTTTTCTACATTAAAATTCAAGAGCCCACAAAGGCAGCTCAGGGCTAGACTGCAGGATGCTAAATCCTGTAACTCAGAGAAATACACAAATGTGTAACAAAACATGGATAAAAAATAAAAAGACCACACTATTCTTATTGTGAAAACCTTTCAAGGGTCCAGGATATTATTTAAAAAACAGAAACACAATAACCCAAATCTCCAAGGACTATGCAGTCTTGTGCTACACTGATGCATCTTCCTAGGTTTGGTCTTTCAAGCTGCCTGCCTGTCACTATTGCTCCTGCACTGCTTGCATGCCCTGACACAGAGTATGGGCACCTGTGTCCCTGCCCCCTGGGCCTGGACTGGACCCCAGCAACTCAGCTGCCTGCACCCCTGCAGAGAAGAGCGAGTGCTGAGGATGGCAAGCCCTTCTCTGAGTCACAGCCCTGCCCCAGGATGACTCAGCTGAGGGGACACAACCCTTTACTTTTCTGTTTGTTTTTTCTTAGCCACTTTCCAGGTGAGCCAATCACTTCCCAAAAAGCTACAGAGGGTGCAAAGCTCACACCTGTCATTCAAAGCCTGGGATGTAATAGAAGACAGTAGTGCCACCATTGTACTTGATTCAAGATATGAGATGAGCCCTTAATGGCCAACAAAGGCATCGTGGAGCACAGTCTATGTACTTCCCATGAGATTCCTGAGCATATGAGGCACTATGGGAAATGCAAGGCACCCTTGGTCCTATTTCTCCACAGTTTGGTCACTCCATCCCTTCTTTAGAGCTTGCAAAGGGAACATGCCTCTGCCACTTTTACTTACCCCTCTACACTGGCAGCCACCTTGCAGAGCTTAGGGTGTAGATGCATTTTACCCTCTACCCCCACGCAGTCCATCACATTCTCCATTCCTCTCCCAGCTGCCCTTACCATGTGCCAGCACATCCCTGGGGATCCCTTTGGGTGATTACTGCCCCTGACAAGGAGATGATTCCTGTTTTCCGGCTTTCCTGCCTCTCTCTGCTTCTCCCTGGCACCACAAACTGGCCTCAACAGGGCCTCCCCAAGGCCTGGGTGGGGTGGCTGGTTTTGGGGAAAGTACACAGCTGGGTGGCTGCAGAGGACAACCCGGAGGACAACCCAGGCAACCAAGAGTTGAAAGAGAAACGCAGAGAGAAAACAAAGCTCCTGGAAGAGATATGTGATAAGAAGGGAGCCCTCCCCACAGATTTGTGGAAGGTCAGAGCTGCCAGTAAGTTGGAGAAAACCTTGAAGAAAGGGCAATGGTTTGCTGTTGTTGCCAAAGCACCTTACACAGACAAGCCAGGTCCATTGCACAGGAGGTCATGCGCAGGAGAAAGCATTGCTGTAGGCAGAGTAAGGTATGCACATGAAGAGTGAAACTTCAGGAGATCTGGATTTGGGGCTCAGCTTCAAGGCTTTGGTGCTTTACAGTGTGGCTTCTGGTTGCCAGCTCTTCCGCTTGCTCATTCTTGTGCCTGAATCTTTCTCCTTCCCCCTCTTTTACTTTTCTGTTTTTCTGTTCAAGTAGCAGCTTCACTGTGGTTTGGCCAGAGCTGGAGCTCCAGCTGAGACCACAAGGCCAAGCAGCAGAGAGCACAGCAATGGAGACAAGTGGTGGCTCCACATGGTGGAGAAGGGACTTTGTGGTGGGGGCAAGGGTAGGGAAAAGGAAAAGGTGGAGGGAAGGAGAGGATGAAGAGTAGGAGTGGAACAAGTTGAATTATAAATCAGAGGAGAAAGAGACCTGGGCATTGAGCTGGGCACCACACACTTTACACTGTGAGTGGCTCCTCTGTGTCTGAAATATTTTGGTTAATGCTTAGGGAATAAAATATGTGGAAGCCTTTTTTTTTTTTTTTTTTTTTTTTGTTAATAACAGTCATCTATTTATAGGCTGTAAATTATACACTATGAACATTACTCAGAGACAAGACATTATTTTGCTGCCAACAGGGAAAAGGCAAGGAAAGGGGGAAAAAAGCAGATGGGGAGAAGGGAGAGAGAGGGAGAAAGGCACACAGAGAGAAAGCTAGGAAGCTGTGAGCTTCTGACCACCCCCTGCACTCCATGAATCTACAGCAAAGGGCATGTCGTGTGCAACAGGGGTGACACAGAAAAGAAGAAGAGAAGCATGTGGAGCCAACTGCAGAAGTCCAACTATTCGTGTTCCTTCCTGTCATACAGGAAACATGTGGGACCATTTCTGAATGAGTTGGATCATTTTCTAGTGCTTCTTTGAAGTGTCAGAATAAAGCACCATGAAAAATTTTGCACAGGAGCTGATTTTGCACA
Organism: Trochalopteron elliotii; assembly: GCA_024734555.1. Classification (NCBI taxonomy): domain Eukaryota; kingdom Metazoa; phylum Chordata; class Aves; order Passeriformes; family Leiothrichidae; genus Trochalopteron; species Trochalopteron elliotii. The sequence continues at coordinate 253,224 of JANPWX010000209.1, forward strand.
GGCCTGTGGAATCTGACACCCTCCTGTCTGTTGCAGACACAAGTGCATGGGCCACTTTCCAGGCTTTTCTGGCCCCTTGACAGCAATTTGCGTGCTTCAGAAAAACACTTTGTCATCCCCCCCCTCTTTTCAGCCCCTTCTGGTTTCCCCTCCAAACCCTCTTCCTCCTTTTGCAATCACATGTGCACAGATTCATCTGCCAGAGTTAGAAACCAGATCACACTGTCTCCCTTTGCAGTCAACAGAAATAGGGAGAGAGGGTAATTTGCCTGCTTGATCTCCCCATTAGTTATGAGATGGCTCTAAAATATTTAATTCAGTATAATATTTAAGTATCTAACACTAGCTAAAACAAGTTTAGGCTTTATGAGAAACCAAACAAATTGTTTCCATCAAGCTTGCTGCTTACAGGATGAAAACATTCAGGAGTAATCCTGGACCTTGGCAGAATAAGAACGATTTATTTTTAATGCAACTGCTGATAAACTTTTTCAGGAATACTTGGGGCTTCAGAAAGCATCACAGCAGATCTAACACAACTTCCTCCTTTTCTAAAACTTATTGACCTTTTTCTTTGGCTCCCTAAGTTTCATCACTTAATTGTTCCTTTCTTTCCACTTCCTCATTTCTCATCTAGATTTCATACTATTTTTATAACTCCATTCCTTTTGATTTTATACACTAGAAAAAGAATAAGAGGTTTTGTCCCAGCTTGCCTATAGGATTAAAAAACCTTTTTAATCTCTGAGGTTTCCCAGTATCTATCCTATATGATCAAAAGTGAAACCTGTAATGTGAAACCCACTCATTTTACAGGTCCATCATAGAAAGAACTGTATGTGCACCTTGCTAGCACTAAGAACATACCCTTGGGCAGCAGCCCACTGCAAAGCATTTGTGACATCTACTGAGGGATGTCACAGTCCAGGTATGGACCAGAATCAGACACTACTCTCTATGCAGCCTTGAATGCAAGGAGCACGTGTGGAGGCATGCAACACTGAGATCCAAACTCAATTCACCTCATTTCTCTGGTACTTAGTAACTGAGGGCACATGGTCAACCACATTATGCAGCCAGGGCTCCCCTGTGTTTCAGTGAGGTCAACATGGAGAACAGGAAAAGAATAAAGGTTTGTTTGACAGCCTACTGAATCATGAATAGTTGAGCAATGAGTGGCCAAGTAACTGGTGGGGTGCTGCTTGGCATTGTTTCAAACCACATGTTGCTCACAAGCAAGTAGAAGTTTAAGTCAGTGATCCACAGGGTAGAGCAAAAGTGAGACCATGAATTTGGATCTGAGCTTGCAGAACAAAAACCTCAAAGTGGTTCTCTAAGCTGCTAGTTAGGAGGGATGGCAGACACGTGTGAGATGGTGCTATGTTCAGTGCCGTGTAATGAAATCTGTGAGCTCCCTGGAAGCTCCAGCAAATGGGGGCAACAACATTACACTGCTTGGCATTGAGAGATGCCATTGCAAGCCATCCTAGAACTCTGTCCTACAGAGCAATACTTTTCATGATGAGTGCCTGTTTGGTGACGTGTGCAAAGGCGCTTCCTAGTTCCACTTTAAAAGGCACAGGAAAAACATCCTAGACAAATCCAAGGAAACTCTCATGAAGTCTAATATAGTGATATCTAAGCAGACACTTAGCAAAATGTTACATCATACAGAGACCCATAAATTTATTCAGAGGTATTGCCTTTTGGGCTGGGGGTATAATGTGATATAGATCATTCAGCTGAGATACCATGTCACTGAATTGCCTTTTCATCCCAGCAGTGGGTCTTTCCATAGCTAGGAGAAGACAACCATGATGGCAGTGATGTGTGGGCAGGGAACATGCAAAGCAAATGCTGCTGCCAAATAAATAGAAACTCAGATCCCCAGAGTTTCTAATTTGGCCTGGAGAACAAGTCAACCAGCAGAATGTATCAGCTTAGATACTCCTCATGTGAGCCCCGGGGAACATCTTTACCTAAGCACAGTGCACCCTTACCCCTCGAGCTCTGAACTTGCCAGAGCTCAAATACAGGAAACATGAAAGAATATTCCACAGCTGGTGATGAATTAGCACATGCTGCCTTCTCTCCAAATCAGTGCTAAAGTTAAATCTGTCTGCATCACATTAAAGAGCTATGCTCCCTTCCCAAACCCTCATGTGTGAAACCTCACCTCATTTTTATTCCCTGAAGTTCAAAACTGATCCTGGACCAGTGCTCCCAGCAAGCCAACTGGCATCCTGTACCTTGGTCAGTCTCGCAGCCAACCTGTATTTTCACTGGTGCAGCAAATTAGAACTGAGTAGTCTCCTGATCTGAGCCTTACAGGGCATAGCAGTCCAGTCTCCAGAGCTACTGTCTGTAGCCTCTGCTCTCATGCCCATCCCATGCCAGAAATTCCTCTTGTCTCTGTGCCACACAGCCAAGCCATAGCTGCCATTCCAGTGGCAGATACCCGCCAGGAAGACCCAGCAGGCTCAAGTTCTGCCAAATCACATCTGCTTCTATGTCCTGGTTTCCTCCAGCTCACCTATGATTTCAATTAACTGAATTCATGACAGCTATTCCAGTCCTATGTAGGCAGGGCAGATCCCTTCACTGTTTTTTCTTTTTTAAAAATGAGTATTATTTTGGGGTGTAGGTGGAAGGGATGGTGCTTAAGTGAAAAAGTCTGAATCTATAGCATAAAATCTCATCTCAGCCTAAAAGAAGAAGCTGGCAGATTGATGAAAAGCACCACCATATGTGAAAGAACAAATAGGATGGAGATGCTGCCAGATGGGAAAATGAATCCTGCCTGGTTCTGTGAGTATAGATATTGTTGGTGGTGTATGTACCACTGGCACATTCTGCAAGTAAACTTTAATCTTAGCTGTAGCTATCATCAAATTATGCTATGGTCTATAAGAAGCAGCAAAATATTGTACCCAAATGATCTGGGGGCTGGGAAAATCCTTTCCTTGCCTCATTCAGCAGATTCCAGACTAACACCTCTGTCCTTACACCAATGACTTTACCAGCATGATGAGTAAAGGGGACTGGAGGTATATTTCTTCCTTGTGCAGCCCATTTCCCTCTCTCTAACAACTGGAACCTTGTTGCAGTGAGACAACTGGGAGCAGTGGCTCTTTGCACAAGGCAGGGTGGTTTCTGCATGGGTGAGATTGTTCTTGTAAGGATTCCAGAGAAGAAGAAAAATCCCTTCTGTTACTAAGCAGGGATCTGAAGGCCATTGTCAGGGGAGAAACAGAAGAATTTCCATAAAAGGAAGAATTATTCTGCCTGCAGCCAAACCACCTGGACTCTCTTCTTGTCAGATCTCACAGCAGTAGCAGGACTGGTCAGCAAGGGGAGATGGTGTTGCAGTTATGCAGGTGTCCTGGGATATTAGCTGCAGCCTGAGTGACTGGAATAGTAACTAATTTATCTCCCTGTTCCCTTTCTTCTATCTGCTGCCCTACAGTATCTAGCAGAGTACAATAGACATATGCCAGGGCCCAGCTCACTACAATAATCCTTTTCTCTTTAGTATTACCATGGCACTTCTCTTTCAGGTACTTTGCCACCTCAGCTGGGTTCTGAATTTGTTCAGATGGGAAGTCCCAGACTACAGGATCAGAGAATTCCTTTAAAATTTGGCCCATATCCTCCCATTTCCCACTCCACTCAAGATTTCTCCTGCTTGGCTTTACTCCTAAATCAGAAGTCTCATTAGCCCCTTTGGAAATCTCAGCTTTCATTTTATATAAACTGCAGACAGTATAGAAAAAGCTTACTAAATTAAATGCCAGAAAGATGGTCTCTTTAAAAATCAGGGGAAACTGAACATTTTCTAATAGAGATGTAAACAATCCAGAGGAGAAGAAGGAGAACAGAGGCTGGAAAACCCCTTCCCCTACTTCTCCCCTAACAAACTGAGTGCATAACCATAACAATGAACCATACACTTCTGGAACGGATTCCAGCATTTTTATAACCCTCCTGTAAATCATCACAAACAAGCCCAGCCCAATGAATATTCTGGTTAGTACCCCATGGCTACAGGAACTACCTATTAGGGACAATACCAGAGCTATTTCTGGGTAAGGAAATAACCCTAGGTACCACAGAGGTATTAAGACTTGAAAAAACCCTAGGGACCAGAAATACCGGCAGGCTTCCACCCCAAATGACATTACGAATTCGGAAAAAACCATACCAATACACCCATAAAACAATTAGAACCACAAATATTATTATTATAGTTTTTTCCACTTTCTCTGGCCCTTTCCCGGCCAATGCACCAAAACTATTTCTGTCCTGGTTTAGGACAAATTAGGGAAAGGTTTCAAGAAGGAGCCCCCCAGAAACAAACCTCCACCACTACTCCCCCCAGCTCTGGGTTTGGGAAGGAATTCCTCGGAGAAGAAGTGGAAAAAACCTATTTATTGACAAATAAACAAAAACACTCCCCAACACAAGGGAAAAGAAAAATAGCCCCAGATGATACTCAGGCAGTTGCTGTGAGGGGAGGGTGCAGAGCTTCTCTCGCGGGCCCCAGAGATCCCAGATATTCCCAGGTCAGGTCCAGAGCCGGTCCAGTGATCTTCGGGGGGAAGGGGGGTGGGAAGAGAGAAAAGGGAGAGGAAAAAAAAAGGAAAAGGAGAAAAAACGGAAGCAGCTAATGCTAGCAAAAGCAAAAGCTAGCAAAAGCAGAGCCAGCAGCAAAAGCAGAGAAAAAAACAAGAGCCCAAAGAACAAGTAGCCCCGCAAAACAGCGGGCAAAACAGCCCGCCAAAGAGGGGGGGCAGCTGTTAGACATAACAATGTAGAACACAGGGACAAAGCTGCACGATTGGGATAGGAGGCACCATCAACCCAGGACAGCAGGGAAGAAGGGAGGAAACTTCTTATCCTGTGCAGACAGTAAATACGTTATCCCTGTAGATTTTTTTTTTTCTTTCATGACCAAAAGAAGAAGAGTCTTTTATGATCTAGAGTGTGAAGTGTGCATCACATGATGTCTAATCTGACTTTCTCATTTAATTCCAATAGGAGGATTTAGATTATGCTGCATTACTTTTCCTCTTTCCACTTTCTTTCATCATTCACCTAAGCTGCTCTAACTGGTTGCGAGCCCCAGAGCTGTTTGAATAACTGTGTGTGAAAAATTTCCTTCCGCTGTAAGTAACATAAGGCCCCTGGAAACAAAGTGACCATTTGCCAGACCAGCAAGAGGGATCCCTGAATATTAAAGCACAAATGAACATCACAGAGTAGAAAGGAGTTACAGTACAGGGTTTCTGTCCAATCCAATGCCAGAGCCAACATGGATCACTGTGGACTGCAAGGAAAAAGACGCACCCCCAGACTGCAGCCTCTTTTTTCTGCATGTCTTGGTTTGGGAAGACAGGTATCTGCCAGGGAAGGCTGGAGTTTCCTTTGGAATGGAGAATGTAAACCCCACCCCCCCTTCCAAATTATAATAATTTTGCAATTAAAGGCTTTTCAGGCAAAGATTTGGGAATAGGAATAACAGTTCTTTACTAGAAATATTAAGAATATAAATGTAGTAGTACAAAAAACAAGCAAAAAAACCAAACAGAAAATCCCAGAAACCCTGACAAGGTCAGAAATACAACCTGACACCCTGTTGGTCAGGGTGTTGGAAGCAGTCCAAAGTAAGCCCTCCTGGAGTGGCAGATGTAGTTCTGTTGGAGTAGAGATGGTCCCTGTAGAAATAAAAGGGTCCAGTAATAGCGAGATGGGTCCAGTCTTCGTTCAGGAATCCAGTGGAAAACCAGTGTCTAGTATCCCTAGGTCTCAGTTTTTATCTGAGTAGGAATGGTTTGGCTCCCCCCACTGAGGGAGGAGTTGGAGCATCTCACAATGGGATGACAATGGTAATGTGTCGTGTCATTGGTGAGCTTTAATGCCCCATTATCAGAAGATATCCGCCTGGGGGAGACAAGGAACACTGAGATGATGTAATATGTCATGTCACTGGTGAGCCTTAATGGCCCATTACCAAAAGATATCCCCCGGAGGGTGGAAAGAGATAAGGAACAATCCCCCACCCGGTTTTAACAGCTGGCCCATTATCAGAAGGCAGCCGCCCCCCTCCCCCCTGGAGTTACAAGAGTTAAGAAGAGAGACTTCCCCTGGAGTTACACCTCCCCAACTGGTTTCAACAGATGGAATAAACATTTTTTTTTGGTTACATAACCCCAAGACACTGCATTACCCAAGGATTACCTCAGGCAGCTTGTCTCCTTGCTTTGTCTCTGAACCATGCCCAGCATAGATGGCAAGGCTGGAGAGGCTGACAACAGCAGAGGCACCCTCCAATGTCCTTGAAGTCCTTGGGACAGTGCTAACATCTGGGTTAAGTGCCCCCACAGGAAATTTCCCTTGGCTTGACTAAGTCATTGTTGAATTCTCTCCGCATGATGGCTGTTCAAATTCACTGTAAAACAAGTAGGAGGAAAAGAAGGAATCACGGGAAGGAAATAACCAACTCTTGTCCTGCTGCTCTTTGACTAGCAAAGGGATAAAACAGGAAAGAGAGAGGAGGCTTTTCCCCTGCTGTATTAAGAAGCTGAAATGAAGAGCCAACGAAGAGTATATTTGAAGATAGCAAAAATCCTTAATAAGGCCTCTCTGAAACTTGATGAAAAATTTCAGTGTGCTTTAGAAAAGTTGGGATTTGCTAAAGGATAAATCCATCAGACAGGACAAACTGAGGAGAAGAGACAGACAGATGGTTGGTTTGGGCTCCCTGGAGTGGGGTAGGGTGCAGAATGAGCATTAACCTCTGTTGGCCTGTCGGTCAGGGATGGACCACTGGCCTGGAGGTCAAGCATGCAAGGCCTTCAGTCTCTGCTAGGCCTCTTGTGTTGTTTGAGGAGACAGCCCTAGCATGCTGGCACTGCGGATGCAGATGGTTCTGGGGCAATCATGAGCTTGGCATGGTCCCCCTCTTGCCTTGCTCTGTGTCCACTTCCCTGCCACAGGGACAAGCAAGCAGCACACTTGATGGTTCTTGCCTCATCAGGAAAGCAGGATAGCAGGAGCTGGTCTGGGCCACAAAAATCCAGAGTAGTTTCAGGTATGGTGATGAGGTCTTTGGGAGGAGATATTAATGTAGTCACTAATTTCACTCTTGGTTTTCTCCAGTGTCTCCGATAGGGGAGCAAGCAGAAGCACTCTGCCTAGCTTTCCAAATCTGCACTAATATTATCTCCCCAAATAGAAAAAGACATGGCCTAAATTTCCTACCTGCTCTGCAAAGATTTCTCTTACCCCCTTTGCATTTCCAACAAATTAATTCCCTTGGAACAAGCCTGTAATTAAGAAACTGTACAAGGAACTTTGTCATCAGGTAAATACAGATGATGGTATCTGGAGACAGAAATTCATTCAATGAAGATTAATTAAGCAGAGCTCCTATGCCAGTCTGTCTGGCAGTGGGGAGAACAGGGTTTGAACATGGGAGAGAAGGGTCAATGCTCCCCCCACTCTGCAAATACGGCACCATCCACCCAGAAAGCATTGCTCATGGAGGCCTTCAGAGGATACAAATGGTTTCTCTGTTCTCAGGCTTTTTGTTTAGGCAGAGCTGTTACTAAGACTGTTCCTGCAGCAGCAGGGAAAAAGGGCAGAGAAAACATGCTTATTCTTGATCGGAAAGAGCCACATCTATTTACCTCATGTGCATTTGCTTCCCAGAGGGGACATGGACAGGAACTGATGTTTGCAATCCACACAGTGCTTAGTGGGAAGGCAGGTCCAAGAGAGGTAATAGGACACAGCTATGCTTCTTTCTGGCAGATCATCCTGGAAACAGATGTTTTGCCTTAGGAATTTGTGCTCTTCAGTGCCCACCAGGCAGCAGCAACCTGACTGCAAAGGCCTGAGTCGGTGAAGGGTGCAGGGAAGAATAAATAGAAACAGCTTTGCTTTACATATTGAATGGAAAAAGAAAATATCCCACATGAGGACAAAAAAGTCCACAGAAATCACAGCACATAAAGCAAAGGAATGGGAGGAGAGATGATCCAAAATACATCCCAGAAACTGTGTTAAAGCAGCAAGAAGAACAAAAGCTGAGGAATGACATACTAAATATCAGGCACTAGAATTAATAAAATGTAGCGAAGAAGGAAAAAGATCAAGAAAAGACAGTCAAGGGAACAGCAGATCCTGGTAGTAAGTTTTGGAGAGAGTGCTCATCCTTTAACCAGGAGACTTACAAGCATAGCTCCTGTTAAAGGGCAGATGTGGATGGGAGTACATTACCACAAACAGGGAGGCTTCTCTGCCTCCATCTTGCACAGCCACATATGAACTGTTCCCATGGATTTCATATAAACCATACCAGAATTTCTTTTATCAACTCAGCCAGCAGCACTGACAAAGGCAAGTAAAAAAACATGTGTTTTTCACAGTGATTCCTTCCCCATCACCACTCACTGGAAAGTGACATGGGCTTTGTGGCCCTCAGCAGCAGATTTTTAGCAGAGCGGGGAAGGGTTAGGCACACTGGCCATGTCTGATCATCTAGCCCTTCCCACAGGCAGTGAATAACAGGAGCACGCAGCTCTGGAGAACAATCTTAGAAAAGCTCTTGCTTATGCATAATACCTTGTTCTTTTAACAACATGGACATTACCTGCACTTCTTGTAACAAGTTTCGCCCTTGGGACATTTAATGACAGAATTCCAGAAAGCTGGATCACCTGGCTGGGAAGGCATGGGCACTTCAGGGAACACCAGGTCTCATCTGGGGTACAAATGGCTTCAAGTAAGCTCTCAGCCCAAGGTGGTGACTGGGATGTTGCTGACATTCCCAGGAAGGAAAGAAATAAAAAAGATATTATGAGAAGGTGAAGAAAGCCTTTGATCCTCATTTTATTGGGAGGCATAATGTGATATGTGAGAGATTTAGCTGGCATTATCAACTACCAGAGAAGACTGTCAAGTCCTTCAGGAGAGTGGTGCAGCACTGTTCAGGACACTTCCAGAGAATTTCTAAGAGGAATCATCATTGCAGGCCTAAGAGAAGGGAAGTAGTGGGCTACTCCTTCCAGCTTGAACACACACTGACCTTGCCAAAAACCAAAAAAAGCTACAGGATGAGAAAAGAAACAGGAAGATTTGGAAGGTAGGGCATGCAGAGGAGGAAGAAGAAGACAGGTTGACCCAGCCCCAGGTGAGTGAAAAGGAACAGACATACCAAAAAAAACCCCCAACCCAACTTCAGGGACAAAGAAAGAAGCAACAGAAAACATTCTAAATATCTCCCTGAATTCATGCCCTGTATTTTCATCCACAAAACAAGGCTTCAGGAGATCAAAAGAAAGCAGGGCCTCTGTTTGACAAGCAAGGACATAATTAAGAGAAACTGTATTTGGCACCAAAAGCTCCTGAGGTGTGCAGAAACAGAGTAACCCCTGACACCACAAACACCTTAGGACATAGGACTTCAGATTTTATGATGAAACGCTAAAGGCAATTGCAATTTGGAGTGCCAGAAGGTCCCAGAGACAAGCAAAAATCCTCTAGAGCCCACAACCCCAAGACTGGCCCAGTCTTCCATAAAAACTCTCAGCAGGGGCAGGGTGAAGTGAATTTTTTCCCTGACAAATGTTCGTTTGTGGTCAGTATTTCCATGCTCTGTAGCACTTGCAGCTGGGTGGGGGATATTTTGCCTGCAAATCTTTCCTTAGGAGGCAAAGCAAATGAGCAAATTTCCAAATGAGAGCCACAGAAGTGGGAGAAGATCCACTTCTGATGTGGGGAAGGAGCTAGATGCCCAGGTGCGATTCATGCCATGTAATTTTTGGTGTCTAAGCACAGATAAAAGTATAACATAGAAAATGGAGCTAGAATTGCTTGCAGTCAAAGGAGAGACAGCTACTTTTACATTGTGATTCTTTGATCTTTTTGAGATTAGGTACATAAGGATGAGATAGATCATGCCCTTCCTCTCCCATGGATATAAGGGGAGCCTGGCACAGTGGTAGGCAGTTTTTGTAAAAGAGAGAAACTTGGTCCCCACAGCTAGAGAGCTTTTAAAGCTTCAGTTACCCTTGTAAATGCACAACTGACCTGGCAATAAAAAATACTGAGGACACCAGTGACAGAAACCCTGTGCTAAAGCCTATATATCTGGCCAGATGCTGTGCTTGCCGCAAGTGCAGGACCCCTGCCACCCCAGGGGAATACAATGGGGCTGCCTTGGCCTTCACTCAAGAGATCAAGACTTTGCTGAAAAGCTCAACTGCCCTCCTCCCAAGGTCCAGTATGGCCCCAGCAAAAGGACAGCGATGGAAAGCAGAGGATTACCACCCACACACCCTGTAGACAAAGCCCCAGAATCTCAGAACCATCACAACCTTCAGTGGAAGAGGCAAGAAACAAGCAGTTATCATTTCCTTTACAAGAGAAACATTTGTCTATCCCATCCTTTAATGCGGCTTCTGTGCCAAGTAGGAGCTAACGCTCTGCTCTGCCTAGCCCCATTTTCTCATTTCTCTGTTTTTCTGGGTCTACTGGTCTTGGCCCAGGAAGGTCATGACTGCCTCTGTAGCTGGGAATATGGTCCAACAGCACAGTCTCAGGGGCAGTTACAGTGAACACTTGCTTTTTCTCTGACTGGCAGCTAAGTGCGGGATAGAGGACTTGTGCCATAAACCGTGCCCAAGAAGTACTGCACAGAGAAACTAAGAAGACACTCTTAAAAAAATGATATCCTGTTCTGGAGGGACCCAAGGAGGTCTTTGTTTAACAGGCACCACACACGAGTGAACAGTGACAACTCAGGAACCCCTGCCCTCCTCTACACAGTGAATGAATTTTGATGGTTTCCAGGGAGGAATATTTGTGTCTTGATGTTCACAATGTAATCCTGTTTGGGGAGAGGTACAGTGCAGCCTTCTCCCCCTGGTGCTTCAGCTTTGCTGTCTGAGTGAAGCCAGACTGCTCCACCTCTGGCATCTCAGACATTGCCAACAGGAACACAGTTAACTCCAATTGCAGAAACCCATTAGTTTTGTATGTGCACATGTGCTGTCCATGTGAAAAAGCTTACAGAGCTGGAAAACAATAATTTCCTTATTTGCATAACTTTCTTCTTCATCTTCTATGCAGACATTAGAGCCTGGACAGTGGCCACAAGCAAGAGAATCCAATCAGAATCTGAAGAGCTCCAGACATCCACTGGGGTGGAAGGAATATTTTTCAACTAGGCAAGGGGGGGGTGTGTGTGTGTGCAATCTTGTCTCTCAGGAGGAGAGATACAAGGTAGGTTTCTTTGCACAAAGACATGTTGTACAATTGTCGCCACAAATGGCATGCATTGGACAATTCTGGCCTTCACTAATTCTATCAATAAACTTCAGTTCCACTTTTGTTTCCCAGGGCCTGAGAGTGTAGGACATAGCAAAATGTCCTTTGTGCACAGGAGAGGTTCAGGATGAGGCAGAAGAAGCAGTGGAAGAGCAGAGCTGGCAGAGGGTTGAGCCTATCTGAGTTCACAATAGCAAATGGATTTTGCTGGAGCAGATTGTGGGATACCCGAGAGAAGAAAGGAACTGATGTGCTCCCTGAAGAACCTGTGCATGGAAAGATTGGACAAAGAGTTGGACAATGGACCTGAGAGGCAGGGGTCCTCACAGCTCCTCTCATGCCAAGTGTCCCAGCATTGGAGACATACCAGCACCATGCTGCAAAAGCACAGCACTGAGGCCTGCATCCATCCAGAAAAGCAGAGAAACCAGATCGTCATCGAGACTGGCCATTTCGGGGCCATTGCAAGCCCCTTTTCAAGATGTTGTCCACTCAACACTAACAGGAACAGACACACTCCAAAACATGAAAAACCTGGATGCACACAGTGAAATGAGGAGCCTGTTACAGAAGTGAAGAGCAAGGGGACAGAAGGACTCTGACAATGGCCAGGCACAGAGGGCATTGCATGTGCCACGAGGGTCTGGCAACCCAGAATCTTCCGCCTCTTCCTTTCTTCTTTCACAAACCTGACAACAACACAGCTTCTTTCCTGTGCTCCAGCCTCACCTCACATCTACCCCCATCCTGGAATCTCCTGTGCCTGACACAGCTGATTACATAGTCTGAGACTTGTCATGGGAACCCACAAATCAAGAGAAATGTTCCTAGGCTGTGGTGTGGCCAATGGACCACCTGTTTATTTCAAGTTCCAGTTATTGCCTTCACAAGTCCAGGATGTAGTGGTGATTCTGACTGCTGGACGAGTTGTTCCTCAGCTGGCTGGTGAAGAACTGCATGAGTTTAGCATAATAAGCCTCCAACAAATTCCAGACCAGGGAAGGTGATGGAGGATGCAGTTTCTGTCTTAGCTGTAGACACCCCAAAGCTGTCACGTACTGTTGTTCTGGCCTCAAAAACATATGGCATGAACTCCATCTGTGTGGGTCCTGGTCAGACCTTGACATGCTCTGGTAAAAGTTTTACTCTGAAAGTATAGGTTTGGTGTTTTTTTTCTGGTTTTTGAGAGGGCAATGAAACTGCAAAATGTGAGGAAAGAGTGGGAAAACATGTTCAGCAAGAGCACTACAAGCACTGCACGTGTCCCAGGAGCACTAGGGGAGAAGAAAGCAAAATGTGACACATCATCTATTCCATCAAGAACCAACACACTGTCCCTCCAGTGCCAGCACTGAACATAAAATCCACTTTTCCTCCAAAAAGCAGCCTAATTGATGCACAGGAGTGTGAGCACATTACTGTGGTGGAAGCACTGTGGGTCTGTGTGTGTACAGGCAGGAAGGTGGTCCTGTGGAAATGTGGGCAAGAGGTGGTGGGCATTGGGCAAGGATCAGTGTCCCCCAGCAGGGCACTGGAGGGGTGCAGGGGTTGGGGGGTTGGCACAGGAGCTGTAGAGAGAGGCATCTGCAAGGCACTGAGTGCCTGAGTTTCTGAGTGCTCAACAGCAAAAGCACTTGATGGGAGCTGTTATTTAAACAATCCAGTTGTTAATAAGTGGAACCTTTTAGTCCTAATTGATGAAGAACCACAAGCCTGCAAGCCTCTCAGAGCTCTTCAATTATAGATACTGCCCCAGAACTGCTGGGAATGACTGAGCTGGTTCATGAGCTGCCACAGAGCTGCTCATGTCCATCACTTCATACAGCTCTGACAGTGCCCTGGTTTGTCAGTGCTGCATGATTGGACCTTCCTTTATATACTCTGCAGAGGCAGATTCACCTACAGACAGTCAAAGGCTCTGAACTCCGAAGAATAAGGGCTTTTTGTGCAGCTGTTTGCACCAATTCTGTACTCTGTCCACTGCAAGCTTCCACCACACCTCCCACCCATCAGCTCACTGGCTCTGATGGCGCCTGTCTGACTAATACAGACTTTGTAGCCAAACTACCATCAAGTGTTTCCAGTTTTTTTCCTGTATCTCCCATGACTTCATTAATCTTTTCCCATGTGTGGAGTGCTGGACAAGCCCAGAGATGCTTTGTTTCCACACCCAAGCTGAGCCAGGTCGGCATGGTCTGAGCCCAGGTAGTTACTGCCTGTAGCCAGGGTAAGGAATTTTTTCTTCCTTGATTTTTCTCTCTGCTGTAAATGGTATGAATTCCCATACCATCACTGTAAACTATCTTCCTGTGTGTAGCCAATAAATAAAAATAAAAATAAAAATATTTAAATATTATATAATGTATAATATTATATTAATATTATAATATTAATATAATAAATAAAAAGCATGCAGACAGGGAGCACTGAGAGGTGTGAGTGAACCCTTCCCACCTTGCAATACATTTAATGAGTCAGCATACAGTTAGGTATGGGAATTCATCTAAGAGGCGCCACCATCTTCTGAAGGCTCTGAAACCCTCTGTTTCACTGTTTGGAAAACCTCTGACTCTGCCAAATTAAACATTCAGAATTTAAGGTCCTTTTCAATCCAAACCATTCTGTGATTCTATTAAAATAACTAAGGGATACCTTTTGGATAACAAAAGAAAAAAAAATCCAAAAAACAAAACAACAAAACAAGATTGCTAGCCTGGATACAGCTGCTGGACTCAAAGGCAGGAGGCTGGAAGCCAAGGTGAGGGGCAGTAGCTGATTGCTTTTCTAAACAAATATTTAACATGCCTGAGTCCCATCCATGGATTTATCCAATTGGGTATACTCCTGCCAAGTAACAAGAGCCTCATGAATCAGTTTTCTAACAGAACCACTGTGTCAAAAAGTTCTATGTGAAGCCCCACATCCCTGCATTTTCTCAGTCTACAATGCAAGCAAAGTCTCAAGAGTGGAAATCATCTCATGGTTTTAAATCCATGACTTGGACCTTCCTCTTTCTTCATAAAGAATTAAGTTTCCTGTCTTCAGGTACAGCTGTGTGCCTTCACTTTCAGACCTCTCATTTGTAACCCATGAAGATGAAAGAAGGATTAGAGGGAAGAGGGAATTCTGAGGTGGTAAAACAGAGTCTGAGCTGCTTCTCCACAGGCATCCTATTCATTCTGTTGCCAGTGTCTTGCAAGGACTTCAGCTGTCTGCTCCTGAAGCTACCTAGACATTAATAAACATTGTGGGGAAGGGAATGCTACTTGTTCATGTTTTGTTAGCATTTCTAGACTAAAAAGTAAGCCACACTCTGGTCAGGAGCCACAATGCCTCTTCCAGAGCAATCTCCATCTGTATGAGGTGCCAGCCTAGCCCAAGTGGCCAGATCCCCAAGGTAAAGGCAGTTAAAGGCTGGCAAGAGATATCCTACAAGCCACTGCATGGGAAGTGCTGAGCTCTGCAGGTCACAGCTGCTGCATGCTTCGAAGGCAGAGAGATCCTCTACGCTGATGGTCACCTCTGTTCCTGCTCCTCAGAGCTGATGAGACAAACTCACCTCTGAGACATTCAAAACGCACATGGGCACACACATGACCCTTTCTCTGCTAATGTCAAACCTTTTTCTCCACAGCCACAACTGGTTTACCTCCTCCAGTCTGTTCAGAACTCTTCAGTAAAGCTTTTATCTCTCCTGCAGGCCCTTTCCTCCTGGGTTTGAGCTCTCTTTCCTGACTTTCAAGCTTTTCTTTCTGTGAGAAATGTTCAGGATAACTATTCTGCCATGGACAGTGGGGGGTGTTAGTGGCTTCAACAGACTTAATCAATCACTAGCAGTGTTCAGGGCAGACTG
This sequence comes from Trochalopteron elliotii, assembly GCA_024734555.1. NCBI lineage: Eukaryota > Metazoa > Chordata > Aves > Passeriformes > Leiothrichidae > Trochalopteron > Trochalopteron elliotii. The sequence goes on from JANPWX010000209.1 coordinate 268,408, forward strand.
TAAATATACTTTTGCACGTTTTCGCGCCAGGGTCTTCCTACTGTTTTCATATGCAAGGACCATGCCATAACATGCTCTTATTGGCATAGTGGGAGAGCATACTGAAGGAAATCCACACATCCCCTCCCATCCTCTGAGGCCTACATCTTGGGTCTTGCTGCATTGTGCTGTCCCAGTTTCCCTCGCATTTGTAGGCCAAGGGAAGACCAGGCTGGAAAACACAGCGATACATCTTCTATAAACAGGCTTTCTCCAACATAATGTCCATTGAGTTTGGGTTCTCCACATCTGCTTCTTCCTAGCCAGGAATCAGCCTTTATAGCAAGCAATTTGGAAAAATGAAAAAAGGAAAACATTAAAAAATCCACAACACGGAAGTCCTATGTAACACGTTTTTAATGAGAAAGATTTTGAGGCAGCTTTGAAGCCTGTGCCAAAAGAATGTGTGCTGAAGTTCTTTGCCCTTGGGCTGTCACCTTTTCAAACCTCCAGAGAAAGCAGGAAAAATTGCATTGGGGCTCAGAGAGGAGACTGTACAGAAAACCTTGGGTGCTGCATTAGGCAGGAGACTAGGGTCAAAGCTATAGATCTGCCTTACATGGCTCTCCCACAGCTTAGTCCCTTGAACGTTTGTCTCATACTTAGTGCTGTGGGGTCATTCTACAGCAGCAGCAGAGTAAAATGGGTGAAGTAAAGTCCAGCTCTCCAGATCATGTGAGCAAGGGAGGGCTGCAAAAGCCACTAGATTGTACCTGTAAAAGCATGACTGCTGGAGGCCAGGAGGATGTCCATCCTCAAAAGCCTTTTGTTCAAAGAACTCTGTTCATGAAGACTGACAGCCCAGGCACTGTGGTGGCAGCAGAGGACTGGTGGCACCACAGTACAGTGGCTAGGAAAGCCCCAGCATTGTGGTGTTTGGGTAAAGGCTCCAGAATTGTCTGATCACTATATACACTTTGCTCTTCAGCCCCTACACAGATGGTTCATCCCGCCCGGATTTTTCACTGTTCACCTTGCAAGCATATTCCCCTTCCTGCCAAGAGACCATACATTTTTTCTCCTTCTTAATACATGAGCTCTCTTTTTTGTTGTTGTTGTATATGGGATGAGGGTTTGTCCCTTTTTTTCTTTCTTCACCACAACAGCAAAAACTACTTCCTGCAAGTAGCACTGACCTGCTCAACAGGATCAGTCCTCCCTTGCAAGGATGAGGCAACCATGGTATGAAGAGAACCTGAGATTTAGGTGGACTTCATGTTCCTGCAATCAGCCCAGCCTTAATAAGAGCCTCTGCAGCCCCACACCACCTCCACCAGCACTGAAACTGTGCTGTCACATACCAGCATATACAATAGTACAAGCAAGCAGGTCACCTAGGGACTTGGTTCTTTTGAGGATGCATTTGTTCTCACACTGTTCACCTTGCTTAGGGATCAGCTGCCCTGGTGCCCTGAGCCTCTGGCACTTGCTCACACTGCTGCTGGTAGAGCTGAGCGCAGTCACACAGCACAGGAGCCATGTCCCAAACTTGTTCACATCACTGCAGCGTGCAAAGCTGCAGACAGCAGAGCTGCCCTTACTTGATGCTTTGTGGCTGTGAAATCTACCGGCAGAGGACATCTGTGTCATGTCACAGCTATAGCAGCCTTTTTTGGCAAGTGGATAATTAGATCCTGCATTCTTTATCTCTGGGTCCTGCAGCCAGCTGAGGATACAGCCCACAAACTGCCCTGAGGACTACAGAAAGGGGAAACACACTCATCTCTGAAGACGATGTGGGTCCATGGGGGTACTGAAGGGCTCTGAAGTTAGCAAGGTCACTTGTGGCCAGGAAAGGGCTTTTGGATGGTTTGAATTCTGTGGGGGTGGTGATTTGACAGCAGTGGTAGCAGTGTGTCAACTGGGTGCAGAGCCAGGTCAGAGCCTGTGAGGCACACAGCAGTGAGGCAAAAAGAGAAAAAATTGAAGTATGCACATGGACAATTCCAGATGCTTGTGACATATAGGGAAGAAAGAGAGAAGGTGTAGATGCTGTGTGTATAGGGGTAGGTCCAGCTCTCAACATTGCCAGTCATTCACTGTGCTCAACAAGCCAAACAGCAGAGCTTTATTTTGACCTAGGAAGAGAGTGGTGAGCGATTCCCCATGCCCAGACAGCTATTGGGAGAAGGAGAGGTAGGTCACTGTCTTCTGCCCCTGTAAGAAATATTAATTTCCTTGAGAAAAGTTAGACATAGAGATTTATAATGATCCTGTGCCTTGAAAATTTACAATTGTGTTTCAGGTGACTGCAACTCGAGATATTCAGCAGGCATGTCAGTGATATGAGACTTTGGACTGTAACATAAAATAAATGAAATCTGTGTTCAGCAAGGGATATGTGAAGCTGCCAAAAGATGAAACTGATCTCTGTTCTTGCAAATGGAGTTTACACATTTGTATTCCTAATTCCCATCACACAACAGGGAGTATTTCAATGTGTGCAGACTGTGACACAAAGGAGCTCTCACCATTGCAGTGCCACATGGAGGACAGGTTACATAAATTTCCTAGGAAAGAGAACAGGAGGAGGAGATGGTGTAAACCTCTGGCAAGTAAGGGATCACAGTGTCTTTGTGCCACTGTGCAGAGGACACCACATACTACAGCCTACTGCAACCCTCTAGCTCATGAAAGCCATTCTGAAGGGCTTGCATTTGATCCTTGCAGCATTGGTTATGATAGCAAAGTTCTCCCATTTCCAGTTTCTGTTTGTGTCATGGAGACAACATGTACAACTACACGGACAGAGATGAGATCTGGCAGGTTGAGAGGCGGTGGAGGCCTGCAGTACAGATCTTGCCTAAAAATGCACAGGCACTGAAAAACACTGCAAGCTAGATATCAATGCCAGGGTGTGCATGTCAGCAGGATTGCCATTCAGCAGTGTGTGCAAACAGCAAGGCAAAAGTTGTTAGAGGATTTTCTGCTCTGGATGGGAATGCTACTTAGAAAAGGTGCCCTGTTTTTCCCATAAACTAGCTAGCAGACCATAACATCGATGATCCCATTAGAGAATTTAGTAGGGAAATAAGACAGTATTATATAAATCTGATGTGTTTTAAAATTTTTAAAAGTGGGCTGTCTGAAATATAATTAATGCTGAAATATAATTTAAAAATAGTAGAAGGGGACTTGGCCCCTTGACCTTGGAATCACCATGAGTACTTGTAATGGCAGGGAACACTGTGGTTCTGATGAGCAGAATCAGATGACTGCCAAGCCTGAGCTGGCTTGCTTTTTAACGTTAAGTCTCAGCTGTGATATCTCTGTAGCAGTGGCCACAACAGCACAGCACTTGTGAAAAATAAATGTTTTAGCACTCTAGCTGACAACTGCTTAAGGTTATTTACTGCCCAGACTGAAGCACAAGCTAACACTGCAGGAACAAATATACACCTAATTAAAAAAGCTGTGGTAAATAGGGCAGGGACACAGTGGTGGCTAGATTGCCTTGCACTAAAGCAGAGACAACCTCAGCACAGCAAAACAGCATCCAGGTATGATGGTTCTGCATTGTGCATGCTAGGAAACCATTGGAAAGAAATGTTGTTCTCAGCAGAAAGAAATGTAAAATGAGTTAACTAAATGTCTCTGAAGGACAAAGTCCTGCTGATGATTTAAATAGCTGTTTTGAAACCAGCCTTTACCACAAACTTGTTTATCATTGACAGAAAGAAAGGAACAAAGAAAGAAAGGAAACATGACAGATCAAGCCAAGCACATCTACATCACAGTAAGCATTTCTTTTGATAAAAATAATTTTCTGCAATGGCTTCCCAGGGGGGTCCATGGAGCAGAACTAAGCCTAACATCTTTGCCTTTACCAAGACAAATTATAGAAGTAGAGTTTGTAGTAGGCACCCTCACCTGGTAGTTTACAGAATGAGTTGCTAGTGAAGATGTTACTGCTTGACCTGGGATGTTTCACAGGAAAATAGAGCTCCCTTTGGCACCCATCAAGAGGATTATGGCCATATTTTCTTAAAATTCCTTCTTTCCCTATTTTTTTTTCTCATCAACAGAACTTTATGCATTTTTCTCTGCTGCATGCCAAGATAAGACTGTTTAATGGAGCATAAACAAACAAATGAATAAGATTATTTAAAAAGAACTGCTGTGAAAAAAGCAGTTAAAAATCCTGAAAAGACGTTAGTAATGGGGAAAAATCTGCTAAATCGCAGGACTTAAATAATGGGTAAAGTAATACTTACTCAAGGTCTTTCTGCTTTGTTGCAGCTGAGTTGCTGCAACTGAACTTCTCATATAAGGAAAGGCTGAGAATGCTGTGGCTGTTCACTGAGCCTGGAGAAGGCTCGGTGCCATCTTGTCAGTGTGCACAAATGGCTGAGAGTGCAAAGAAGTTGGAGCCTGGCTCTTCTCAGTGGTGAACACTGAGCAGAGGCAATGGGCATGAACTGAAACACAGGCAGTTTCCTCTGAACACGAGGAGACATTTCTTCACTGTGAGGGCAACTGAGTATTCATATGGGTTTCCCAGAGAGGCTACAGCATCTTCATCCATGAAGGTACTCAAAAGCCATCTGGGTATGGTCCAGAACAACTGGTTCAAGGTTGTCCTTGGCACTGCTTGATCAGTGAGGCTGGACAAAATTACCTCTAAGGCCCCTTCCTATCTCAGACATTCTGTGCTTCTATGAACCTAACTGGCAAGAGGAAAAGCCTTGGAGAAATAGAAGAAGATACCAAAGATTGCTCGGCGAAGATTGACAGTCCAAGGGGTTAGCTAGTGTGAGATCACAGAGAAGAGCCTGTTGGAAAGGTTCTCAATCTATGTCATCAATAAAAATCCTAAAGACAAATTGTCAAAGGATCCATGATGTTCCTAGAGGTTACTGATTGTCCCTGGTCCAGGCACTGTTCAGATTGAATGAAATGGGAAAAAACTATTCTTATTTCTATGAAGCAAGCTTTGCACAACAAAGAATGAGGGTTCATAGAAGTAAAAAATTACAGGGCTTTTGTACCAAGTTTTGGGTGCATTCCTAATAAGTAGTGATTCATTTGTGTTCCTCTTTGATGTGTCGTTCCAAACACACCATCAATGCAGAGTCAAATAGGGTGAACGAGAAATCCATACAAATGACAAGAGTGCTGCATAGATGAAGTCCTATTGGATTTAAGTGATCTGTCTTAGCACAGAACAAAATATCTGACAGCACATTATGTGAGTCACCATTTTAGAGATTCTTGGACAGGAATTCTGCTAAATTCATCTAAAAAGTTTTTGGATCCAAAGTTAATTAATACTGAAGTTGCTGCAAAATAAACCTATGTGCGAGAAGACACAGAAGACCTCTCTACAAAGAGGGTTAAACGGTTACTTGCTAGAGAAATGAGAAAGAATTTGATGTGTCATAACTACTAAATGAGACCATGTGGCAAAAGTGACCATGACATGTTTGTATAAAGACAAATTACATCAACAGAATTTGAAATAGAAGTCTGTGCATGTGTCTAGTTTAAAACACAGCCTGCCACTGATGAAATCACAGCATGATCGAAGGTCCAAGGGCAAGGCAAATAGATTTTGAAAGAAATGAAAAAGGCTGACTGGTAAAACACCTCTGCCACCCACATCTAGGTTGCATGTCTGAGATGTCCCTCAGAGGTACCCTCTGAGAGAGACAAAAGATTGCACCTCCTTTTCCAGGACTCATACAATGTCAGTAAGGCTGCTCTGTGTCTGCAGAGCTAACTCTGTCCTTCATGGCCCAAAATTAGGTTCTCTACCTACTGGAAACAAGCCAGTGGCCAAAGTGCCCAGAAAAGACAAGTTCGGTAAACCGGGAATGGTTTGTTGATCAGAATAATGCCCTTTTCCCACTGTCTGACTTTTGTTGGCTGGACTGAAATTATCTCTAGTAGTATTTTTGATTACAGTCTTGATATGTTCTTAGGTGCTTTAATAAAATAACAGAATGTCACATTAACAAAGAGGAGCCAGAATGTGTATCACTGAGGAGTCACACTCCCATATTACAGTGTGAAAACAGAGATATTTTTCAGGCACACAGGTATTTACTTGTGTTTGAAAGCAGCAAGTTTGAAAGGCTTGTATGTCTCAGGCTTGTATGTCACAAGAAGAGCAGTGCCAGGGGACTTCTTGCCACATGTTGATTCCCTATGGAATATTCTTCCCTTCCAATATTTCCATTCAGGACCCCTCAGCATTTAACGAGGCAAAGCAGCTGAAGTAAGAACAGTACAGGAGTGCAAGCAAAATGTCTAAATCCATCCAAACAGGAAAAACACTAACACTTAGCTGCTGGTCACATAAATACCCTGCCAGGAGGATAAATCTCATGTTAGTCCCAAGAGCAAGGCGTTCCCATGCAGAGCTGCCTCTAGCTGCTACCTCACTCCATGAGTTTGCTTTTGTTTTGGGATTAATTTCCAAGAGGGTCCATGTGGTTTTGTATGGCTGTTTGTTTCTAAAAACATTTAGCCTACTCTTTTGAGTTCTGCTTTTTTTTCCACTGGAAGATAAAAGGGTCACAAGGGACTGAGTCCCCACTGAAGTACTTAGAAATGTGATGTAGGTGGCTAAAACATATTGTTTGTTTCAAGAAAATCATACTGTGTTTTTACTGTGGCACACCTTTGGAAGCAACCTCAGCACATAGCAAAGTCCCCACCTGCGAGCTGCAGCATGAACACAGATGAGAGCTTGTCCCTCCTGTATGAGTCCTGCACACCAGACATGGTGAAAAGTTGCTGGTACAGCAAGATTGGCAGAGGAGGCATAGCCCATCAGCTGGGGAAGAGGCAGGAGAGCCAACATGGGTACCCAGAGTGGAGATCCCCTTCTCAAGCCTTGTACCTATGCCCTAGCAGCTGCTCTGATATTCTCACCCCTCAGTAGTAGGATAATCTGTGGTTATGGCATATCACTGCCTAGCCCTTCTCAAGGACTTGTTTAACTATCACAGAAAGAGAAGTCGTAGCCAAGAGACACCCTAGAGTAAGATGGAGGGGAGAAGGAGCAGATACATGCCTCTGCTTCAGCTACCTTTCCTCCCTCTTCATAGTTTACATAACCATGGTGTTGGGTGGTCCAGCACCGAAGGGTACCCACAGCATCCTCTAGTTAATGTCAGCGGTGACAGAATCACATCACAGACATCGACTGTCTCCACTTAAGGATTTATGGTGAAGAAGAAATAACACAGGTGCAGTTCATGTTGCATGCAGGTACCAACAGCCAGCATGCTTTAGGTGGCTGCTTTAGACTCATCCTCCTCATCTCAATGCACCTGAGTGATGCCTCAGAGAGAAGACTCTCCTTCTGCAGTTTGTGTTTCCTGTGACCTAAGGCACACCAACAGGAGAGGTAGTAGTTTTTCTTCCCTACCTGAGATTTACGCTATCTGTAATTAGATAATCCTCTAATGTCTTCCTCTTAGTACTAGAGATTAAGTTATGCTTTTGATTTTGTTTTTGGTAAATTTCAACCAAGTTCTTGGTGGTGTACAACATTTCTACATTAATGTCCAATCTGTAAATTTACTATTCCTTGTGCTGTACTGTGACAGTGGTTTTGGTCTGGACAGGTGGAAATTGATGAATTTGTTCCTCTCTGAGGGGTGTTATGAGCCATGAGGACTCCAGTCAGCTGGACTGATGTGGAAAACAGCTGCAAGTCTCTCTAAGGGCACTGCCCAGGAGCCTTGCTGTTAATAAATGCCTGCCCGGCTTTCCACAAAATCTGTTATATATATTTGATGTATTCAAAAAGAACAAATCCCAGGGCCTGATTAATTGCAGGGTGAGAAATGTGAGTGCCTTTAATCTATAAAAAGGAAAAGCATGTAGCCTTTATGACTTCCTCTCTTGTACCAGCCTGACTTGGATTGTCTGTTGGCCTGTTCTTGATCATTCATCATGCACCTGTTTATTACCTACACTTTAATCTCCAGCATCCCTAGTCGCACCATGCATCAGCTCCTTGCTCACCCCCTGACAGCTCCCCAGCCTCTCTTGCTTTGGATCATTTGAATTGCCCTTCACTGAACCTTTATGATTTCTGCACTCATTAATTACACCGTTCCCTTCTTCCCTCCTATGTTTATTCTTCTGTTGGTATCAGCACACCTCTGCTTGTTTTACAACCACCTGGCAACACATGATGACAAGGTGTTGAAACAGCTTAGTTGGTGAGGGCTGAATAGCTGTCAAAATGCCATGTTAGTTGCACAGGCGCTGCTGACTGAGGAATTGGCTCAGACATTCAGTCACCTAGTACAGCACACATTCGCATTGCCTTTTGACTGAGCTGAGGGAGGAGAAGGGCCCACTTGGCCACAAACATCAGCACTGCACATCTATGTGGGTGTGAGCAGAGCAGCAGAGACATTGGGCAGGTGAAGAGAAAATCTACAGCCTCCTTGCCTATGTGATGCACACAGAGAAGAAGATAGGGCTTGGGAGAGATGCTTGAAGTTGTTTATTCCCAGCATCAGCAGTGACATCACTGTCAAACTTGTTCTCAACACTATCCACATGCTAAAGAAGCCAGCCACTGACACTATTTCTGCATTCTTCAGCCATACTGAATAACCCTCCCTCACACATCTGCCCGGTGGTGGGATCTGCTGTGCCGTTGATAACATCCTCCACAAGTTGAATATCAAGTCTAAGTACCTACTGGGCTTCCAAAAGGGCCAGTGGCAATTCTGCTGGCTCAAACTGATATCCTATGCAAGGGGACAGACATGCAGAAACCATTTTACTCACCACTAACATACAACCACCTCCCACAGTCATTGCTACCCGGGTACTGAGGTTGTCACAACCTGGCATTAGAGATGAAAAGAAGGATGTACAGAAGGACACATCTAAGTGCTTTGGGAGAGCACCCTGACAGCTCAAGCAAACACCAGTTTCTGGGCATGTCTCATTTGCAGTCAAACAAAGCATCTCCTCACTTGAAAATGTTTAACACTATCATTCACACAGCAAATACATTAATGTAAACAGCTTCAGTGTTGGCTATATTAACTACATAGCACATTGCTGAACAGTGGGGCAGAGCACCTTTGCCATGCCCAAGCTGCTGCATTCTTCCACTCTTATGGATGGGTTAAAGTAGGCAGTTCCCCATGGCAGGGTTCAAATAAGAAAATACACACAACAGCTCTTCAGTCAGGCACTAAACCAAGGACAGTCATTCTCCTCCACATTGCTAACTAAAGAATATTTCTGCAAAGAATAGGTATCCTCTCACAGAATAATCTTTTTCTGATTGCATCTCCTGAGCTCAGATATATCCAAATGCACGTGCAGTGCTGAGTATATGTCTGATTACTGAATAAAGAACATCATTCAGATAGCTAGTGCAAGGAAAACTATGCAGTAATAAGCAGTCAGTCTTTGGGAGATTTGGATAGTTTGGGGTGTTTTTAATATATCGATGTTCAATCTTTTTTTGTTTTCTTGGCAGGATATTATTGCATGTAGACCCATATAGCATGCCATATCATCATGCAATAATTTAACCAAATTGAATTACAGCTTTTGTTGGCAGAACAACACAAAAGATAAAAAGAGGGATATAAATACGCATGCATGCATGTATATAAAGAAGACACAAAATATTTAAGAAGTCATAGGAGAAAAAAAATTGGTTGTTTGAAGCTGTAGTTGGGAACAGATGAAAAAATCCATCCACACTCATTTAAAATTACAGGTAGAAATTTTAGATAAGAAGAAATTAATTATACAAGCTGGAACTGGGCCAGGACACTGTCCTTTTCTATACTACACACTCAGGTTTGGTTTCTCACCCGAGATTCCGGCTGTTAAGAGTCCTTGGCCCTCTAAAAGCCCTGAGCCGCGTCGCGTGAAAAAGCGGAGTCTTCAAGGCCTTGTTTTCGGGTTTCTCGTGTTGTTTATTATTTGGTATCTCAAAATTCTCTCCACACCCAGCCAAGGTCCGGACAGTGGCTGGGACACGAGGCGACTGCCCACCGATGGGGCATTGCTCTGCTCTTATACAGATAACTACGTGTCCATTATTTACTAATTTGTGCCAATGTCTAGTGCCAATACTAGAAAGGTCATTTCTACCTTAACCCAATCCCTTTTCACTACTTTGTGTCATCACTACCTCAGAAGATGGAGGACGAGGAAGAAGGAGAAGAACTTAGGGCAACACCCTAAATCCTCCATTTTGTCCCCCGTTTACCTCTATACTAAGAATCCCAAAACTACAAAATTTTTCACCCCGTGCTAAGCTAAGCTACTATTTTCACACCCTCGAGGTTTGTAATTTCTCTCTTAGTGTTGGAAGCTTTTCCCATGGACTAAAATCAAACTCGGTGTCTTTCCGGGCTGTGTGCCAAGGTCTCCAACCCCTCTGGACTGGCTTCACACCCCCCTGTCCAGGGTTCAAACTCTCTTCCTCAGGTCCCAGGTCACCCAAAGGGATGCCCTGGACTCTGGCACTACACAACGTTATCATGTTTGAACATGCTTGTAGCAAATTGAGTCACAGGACACAGAGCTGAGCACAACTTTCCTTTGAGAAAAGGAACAAGCCAGCACAGCCTCCTCCGGGTCACCCCGGTCTTATTGACATGGGACATCATGCTTTTGATGGCAATTTTTCTAGGGCCCTACTAAATCAGTCAGGATCCAATCTCTGACTGAACACAGCATTCAAGTACAAGGCACCACTGTCCTTCATGCTCTTGTAGCCATTTGTGCTAATGCTACACCAGTTGAGAAGAGGGCTCACCAGCATTTAGATACAGGAAACACCCCTGTGCAGCTGACACCATGGAGCAATTCACAGGGACCTGTAAGCTCTCTACTTGTAGAATGCTCTACAGCTCACATGGCAGAAAATGGGGAGACAAGTGGAGAAACACAGCATTGCAGCTGACTACCTCATTCTTTTTCATTCCTGACTGAAAGCAGTGAGTACTTCTTACACCAATCGATCTTCCTGCAGGATCCTAGTTTGCCTCTCCCAATGAGGCTTTATCCTATGCAAGGCACCACACTGATGACTTTTGCTTTAGGGTTCGCTAATAAGCCTTCTTAATTTGAGAATAATGAAGACTGAAGGGTTCACATCCCTCAGGCCAGTCAAGGAAGAGGGCAGCCCAGGATAGTAGAGGTTGGGGAGGACACTAATATATTTAAATAGCTTGCTAAACATTTGCTTGTTTGTCTGGTACAGAAAGGGGCCCTCTTTGCTCCATTAATTTCACTGCTGGCACATGATGGAGTGATTTCATCCCCCTCACCCTGCACAGGAGGATGTGGCAGCTGGCACAGGACCTTTACTGGGGCAACCATATTTCTGCATACCTTGGGATAAATGTTGAAAAGACACAAATAGGAAGACAGAAGGCAGTGCACACAACACAAGAGGTGTTGGAAAACCTGCCTGCTCCTGATTGGTTGAGTGCCATGCCAGCATTTTCTGAGGGACACCCACAAGACGAGGTGCACCCAGCAAAAAAGAGTTGGTCCCCAAGGCAAGTGCAGGAGCAAAGGTCCTTCTCAACTACGGCTGCACAGTCAGTGCTGTGGAGAGTGTCAGGGATTATGTCCTGAATGATGGCAGACTGGTCGTGAACAGACATGTGGGGACCCTTGTTGTACTGAAGACAATGTCAGCCATTGCAATCTTAAGTACCTTTGATTTCAGCTACATTTTTCCCCAAAGACACACATTATTTTCTGACTCTTTTTACTGCTTATTGATCTGCCATTGAGTACAGGCTGCCAAGATATGCCTCAGACAATAGAGTTCATTACAGTTCATTGTGCTCCCATTTTACATCACTCAGCCCTCCCCTCCTCTGTGCCTGACATTTTCAGCTACCCTGCAGCAAAGAACTTGACCCAGAGGGAATTCCAATCACACCAACGTCCTCAGGGCCTGTCACTCAGTGCAACTCACCTGTAAGGGAGGCATTTACCCACAGTCATGTCTGCCATCTTCAAAGAGCACAAGCAGTGGGTTTTTGTTGATCTGTCCTTCGTTGTTTTCTACTGAAGATGTCCATGGGTCCGAACTCCCAGCAGATGCTTCCCAGACATTGAGTTTGGTGGGAGATTTCTCTGAACCGAAAGAGATATCTCTTTGGAGAAGATGTAGATACTTTTCTATAGGCCATTGACTGGACAGAGTCTAGATCCCAGCAAATACCTAAGCATATAGCTGAGGTTTGAACCCCTAAATCTTAAGTGAGCCTCTAAACACACATACACACACACACTCCAATGACAATCATCTGAACAATTATAAAAGAAATGCTCTTCCAAGGGCAGTTGTGCCTCCTACCCAGGCCTTGGGCCACCATAGCATATGTTTGAGAAATGCTTACTGCTTGGAGGAAAGAGACTTGGAGATATCCCACTACACACTGGTTAGGGTGTCCCTATTAGGGAGATGTATCCCCACCTATGTGGTGACAGTTGCAGTACCTGGATGGAGCAGTGAATAGCTCTTTTCTATCACTGTGTTCCTGTGCTGTGTTTAAAAGCTCCTCTGTAAACCTTGGCTCTTCAAAGAAGCAAAGGGGTCGGTAAGTGCTGGTGACATCAGAATAAACCTATACTTGTCAAACTTGAGTATCATAAGACCAGTGATAATGTGATTATTTCCCTATGCATTTTTACCCACTTTTTCATACCTAGTCCCAGGTCACCAGATTGTGGCTAAGGTGAAAGTAAGAAGAAAATCTATAGAGGAAAGTTAATCAATCTCTTCCCAGCTTCAGCACATTGCTGTCCATCTGAGGGATTCAGAGAGGGAATCTGATTTTTCAGTTGCTATGCCATTCACCAATAGCATCTCCAGACCTCTTAAAAATCATTTGCTTCAGCTAAAGCACTGTCGGTTGAGCCATTTAAAAAGTTGTGGTTGGATTTTATTTCAATAAAATTTACAGAAGTAAAAAAAAAAAACCCTGAGAAATACTTTTCTACTTCTTCTACTGAAGAAGTTTGAACACTTCTTCAATCCCTTTTGGTGATTATCTCTACTTTTCTCTCACAACTCCATTTATTTTTCTGTTCGGATTACTTGTAGTCTTTTAGGAGTTTCCAAGTGTGCTGTTTGGCCAAAAGGTGAGTATTTTCAAACCTGAAATTGAATTAAATTGAATTGGCAAACATTTCTATCTTCAAAGAGAACCTGTCTATTAAAAATTTCAATAATGAAAAAAGGAGTAAATGCTTGGAATGATATTGAAAAGGTAAAAAATCTTTCTGTTTTGAAAAGATAAAAGCTCAGAACACTGAAACTTTCAAACTGTTCGTTTCCCCTGCACCTCCAGCCAGGACTTCATTCTGGCTAGCAAGTGAAATCTAGTGAAATGCCTGCCTGCCTCTGGCACTTGAAACCAGGCAAAGAACTAAAGTTCGAATATGATATTTCAGCTAAGTGTTGGAAGTTAACCAATTTTGATGACAGTATCCTGGATTTAAGTGGGAATTAATGCAGCTCCATTCCACACCAGGAAAACAGAAACTTGTTTTCTTAACAAAAATTACCAAGTGCTGGCAGAATTGGCCCAAAAGTCACCATTTCATTTCTTCATTAAGCCAAATGAAAAAGTAATTACTACCCATCAAAACAGTGCTGTTGGAACTCAGAAATATAAGGGTGAGTATGTTATATTAGCACATGAAACTATGGTTGAGACTGAAAACCAAAACCCTAATATTCACGTTTTTTTTTGTCTTCTGGTATCATTAAGGTCACAAGTGCACTGGTGGATTTTGAGACCGGGAATAACCACTGTCACAAGGCTATCCACACAAGCAGCAGCTGAGTCATTTCACTGCAGCAAGCCCAGTGACTTACTGGGGGAAGGGAACAGGGCAGGTGTATCAAGGGGTGTGGCTGTGACAGTGGAGGCCTGGAGCTGCACCCCTCATTGGGTCTCAGATAATGTCCCACTTCCTTTGGTGATGAACAGCAGTGCAGACATGGGTAATGACCCATTTATCTCTTCAAGCTTCATATAAAAATTGAGTATTTAGCCTTTCAGTCTCTCCTGTTATTGACTTATCTCTCATCATTGGCACTTAACATCTATTTTCAGGATTTTCAATAAGCATGAGCTTGTGTATATATAATCCTTACCTTTATGTTTACTAGATGAAGATTTTCTTTCCCTGGTTCACAATTTTGCTCACCTTATGAATTATCTTCATTTGGTAACATTTAATTAGTGTCAGCTGGTATAAGCTTCTCGGCTGAACACTGCATTTCCTGTTCTGAATCTGACTTAGTGCATCTGAGTGTTTCTGCTATGTTCCACACTTTTAATTGCATCCCACAGGTAGCCTAGCATTCTCTAACTAGCTCAGCTAGTCCATTTTCTTCATTTTTAGCTCTCCTAAAAATAACTGACTGCCCTCTCACCATTAAAGGTGATACACAGCTCTGTATTTCTAAAACATGTCAGTTCTTAGCATTTTTTAAATAATAACCTCTTCCATTGTTTGGACCAGGGTAACCTCTGCAAAGATCAACTCCTTCCCTCAACTTTCCTGTAGTCTCAGGGGTGGTGATTAATGGCTGGTGCCAAGATAAAGTGACATCAATGAAGACTTCCCTACCATATTTGCCACCCCTGTCTTTGCCACTCCTCTGTAGTCTCAATCTGAGCTTTGTTTTACGTAAACATTGTGCCAAAGCCTTGTCACTTGCTGGCTGACCGGAGGGGTTCAAGATACCTCCAAAGTCTTAGAAGTTGCTTAGCTACGATATTAGCAACTTCGTGGTGGCTTTCATCATGCAACACCCAGAAACATTGTCAGGCAGTATAAAGGGAGATTCAAGCCATTGAGACAATCTCCCATTCTTGTCTCTGCCTCAGTATTGTTTGTGTTTCATGAATATGATCAGGCTCCTTCATCCACTCACTCTCATCATCTAACCCCAAGAATGTACCCTAAACCCACAGCTAATAGTGAACACCAGGACAAGAGCCCCTCTCAAGTAATATTGTTATCCTAATTTCAACTCAGCCCCACTTCAGACTTTTAAAACATCACTCATGCAGCAAAATTCCCAGGCATTCTCCAAGTTAAAAACAAAATGAATGAAGACAACAAAGAAAATATTCTGATTATGGGTTCCAATTTTTTTAACCCTGATATTCTGTGGTACATTTCTTTATTTTTGAATATAAAGTGACAGAAATAATTTGTTGTTAGAAAAGAGAAAGTATCTGACTATTTACAGGTTTTGTACATCGCAAACGTTTTCATGTTTTTGTTCATTTTTCTTCTTTTTTTTTTTTCCTCCACATCCTTTCAACAATGCTGAACTGGAAATCTCAACAGTTCACAAAAAACCCTCTTCCCCAAAAAACAAACCCCAATGAGAAACAAGAAAAATCAAAGGGGAAAAAAATAAACTCCTTTCATAGTTCTCCAGGAAATCCATTTGCCTAAATACATATAATTTTATATTTATAGATATTATTTTTTGAAGTTCAAACACCCAAAATTCAAGAGAGAAAGGGAAAAAAAATCCAAAACAAGTGTCTTCCCCACCCCCTCCAGAATCTGTTGATCCCTGCTTGTCGAAAATCAGAAAGAGTTATTTACAGAAAGAAGAACCGGAGGAGGGTGAGGGTGTAGGAAAGAGGAGGATGAGGTTGTGATGGGTGGAGAAAAGACAGTAGAATTAGGGCCTCAGAGAGGTGAGGCAAGCCTGAGTTCAGCCAGACTTTTCCTTAGGAAGACGCTACACTGGGGGAGTGTCCCCAGTGTCCCTTTGCCCCCATGTTCAGTGCAAGGGTGCTGCCTTTCTGGATTCTGTCTCAGCCCCACACCAGGTGCTCAGTGCTCATCGCCGCCCTTTTCCCCACATCCTCCCTTGGTCTTCCCACAACAGCCAGCCAGCCCTGGACATCTCCAGCCAAAGGTATTATGAGGAGCAAAGGGAGTGCCTCGAGGGTCTCCGCTGCACCCAGCTGAGCCCCTTCACATGGATCCATGACTGGCAGCAATGGTTGCTGCCCCTTTCCCTCCCACTGGCTCCTTTTGCTGCTCACCCATTTCACTTTCAGTCTGAAGTCACTGAGCACTCAACTAAACTGTGTGTTCGCAGGAGCCTAACTCCAGTTCCACAGGTTCCATTACATGAAACTCTTCCTGCTGCCAGCTAACCTTGTCCCCCTGTCCTTCTGTTTCATGACTGCAGGGTATTGGCAAGTAACAAGTGCTACAGAAAGACTTCACAGAAAATCCACCTCTGATCCCCATTCTTCTTTCCCTCCTTACGATAACCTGACTTCAACTGCAACCTGCTGGAAAAGTTCTGCCAGATAAGTCAAATTTTACACTACGGAAAATTAAGTTTATGTTGCAGATGTGAGCCTGCAATTTCCACATGATTTGTGTGTATTATAGTGTATTAATCAGGAAACACTATGTAAATGTGTGTAAATCCAGACCATGATCTTAAATCAGTTTTGCATAATGCAAGTAAACAAATTAATCTCCCAATCTGCTTGTAAATGTTAATAAAAACTTGACATTAACCGTTAAGTTAATGTCATTAGATGATAATGTTACTGGATGAGAAAGCAGTGTTGTATGTCACATGTGTCCTTTAAATGCAAATGAGTAAAATTTACATGTCCAAGAAATGCATGTTCTTGAGAACTCAAATTGCTGATTGCTGCAAGTCATGTAAGCTCTACTTTATCTGTCAGCAATTTCTTTTTAAAACACTGCCTCCTCCCTGGAGAGAGTAAACCATCCAAAATTAAATGTAAGGAACCCTTGAATATTTGAAGAGTGGCAGTAACTGTGTAAGTAGGAGTATACATAATTTAAAGGGGTTCTGGCAAGATAGACCTAAAATTTTGGAGCAAATAATTAGGCTAGAAATTGAACTAAGCTGACCTGTAACTCTAGGGAAGCTGGCTTTATCATCCTAGACTTTTGAAAACAAAAGGAAGTTGAGTCAGCCTCTGTCCAGTTGCATGTTTGTTTGCACTTCAAACCGTCCTTCAAGGTTTGAAAGCAATGCCCAAGAAGTTGGCCAGAAAGTTCAGTCACTATTCAAACAGACCAGGATGTCTTGGATGAAATTCACCAAGAGTTGCCAAGCTAAATGAGCACTTTGTATGATACAAAGAGGTTTTTGATGAAGGTTCTCCAATGTGACAGTCTGAGGTGTTAAGGTGTTACTCCACACTGGTGGAACCAAAAAAAGGGGAATTATTTTCTATACAATATTTTGACAGTCTCCCTGTAAATGCTGAAAGTTTGTAGCAGCCTGACAAAAGCAGCAAAGGGATGCTCAAAACTACTAGTGAGGAATCTAGTAAGACCTTGATGTCCAAGATTCCAAAGAAGGAAAATTAGTTGTATTTTGATCCTGGTAGAGCTTCAGCTGAGAGAAATTAGGTCAAACTGGCAGTAGACGCTGAGCCCTGTGCACTGCACACATCCTCAGAGAGTATTTACAGCCTAGCACCTCTCTGGATTAGGTCCATACATGTACTTTCCCATGCTACCTGTTAAAGTAGAGATAAATGAAAATGCACAGAGAAATCACAACTTGTGGTTCAGAGTCTTTTCGTCCAAGGCTGAGTAAGTTACAGAATCCTCAAGCTTTGCCCAATGGAGGAAGTGAAATGAAGCTGGAAAACAAGAGCACTGCCAGAATAGCAAGATTTCTCACCAAACTCACCTGAAGCAGAAGTTGATTGCTCTGGGCATGCTGTCATCCCTTCATGATTTCCAGAAGTGTAAGAAAACATCCTTCCAGGTTCTGAAGTTGTGTCTCTGGGATCTTGTGGCCTGTTCCTGAGTGGATCACAGATTCACCTCCTCACTGTTCTCCTACATGTGTAGGAAAACCTAATCACTATAGAGCGTGGGGGGAATCTCAGTTGGGTGGTATGTGCCCAGTGCTGCAAAGAAACAAGTGTATCTCTTTCAAATATTGAAAAGAAACAAAAAAAATCCAACAGGCTGAGACCCTGACTGGCCCTTCAGGTTGAGGTCAACATTCCAAATCAAGTCTCCCAGCACAAACTTCCTGCACTACTTCTGACTGCATCCCAGGAAGTTACTACACTGCTTTCTCTAAACAGCAACCATGAACATAATACTTTTCCAAATGAAAATTCCAGATGTCTTTTTCCTTTGCTCCTAGTCTTTACCCCTGTTCATACAAGTCATACCAAGTCACCTGGCTTATCGCGTCTGGATGACTCAATTATTCCCTCTACAAAATGTGTGTCTCATTTAACCTCAAGAAAATTAGATGCAAATGCATGCAACATTTCAGGACATTTGCATAATATATGTAAACTATGGCATCTGTCAATTTACTTGTTAATGTAAATGCTAATATTAACATATTTCAGTTTAACATCAAAATTGCAAACTGTTTGAAGAAAGGACTGTGGCAGAGTGAAGCATCAAACGGACAAATCTTGTCTGAAAACAGAACCTAAATGGTTTTGATCAATTTTATGTCAGTTTCACCCTGTTGGTACAGCATTTCACTTTACTTGCTGCTTCCCAAATTAATGACTGGTACTGACTGATATGGTCCAACTCCACAGCAATAGTGTTGTTAGGAGAGGTGAAGTCATTCTGACCAACAGAAAATTACCCCTGAAGCCACGAGTCACTGCTTGCATTTGATGTGCATCCCCAAGCATACCTTTCTGATGAAATCCTACCCAACATGCTACCTACTTCCCCCTCAATGACAGGTGCTACTGAGGAGGGAACTTCTGCATCTTCTCAAGGGATTTTCATATCCTCAGCTTAAGACAGGGCATCCTCCAGGATTAGTTGGTAGTTCAGATTAATATCACAATATTTTAGGCTCAAGAGAACTCAGTTAGTTTACCTTAGTATTAAATACTCCAGCCTCTTCATAAAGAGATTTAAAAAATATAAACATTTCTAGCTTCTGTAATGGAAATTTCTAAAGGCATCTGAGCATGTAAGCACTATTGGCTTTGAATAAAATGTGTTTTGATTTAATAAATTTCTTGTGTGCTTCTAAAAAGCCTTCCTTATGTGATACAAAGATGGCAAAAGCATTAACTTTTTATTTCTTACCAACACGCAGTGCTGATGGCTCACATCTGGGGGTGCCTGAGGTGCTCTAGGCCCAGGACGTGTAGTAGGGAGGCTTGAACAGAGCCAAGCAAGTGATTGAGAGTCTGGACTCAGGGTTTATCCCTTAACACCAAGAAAAATTGACCCTGCCCTCTGTGGCAGGAACTATTCTATTCCTCCCCAAAAACCCATGTAAAAACATGCCCAGAGGCTGTGTTTGAGCACCAAAGATCTGCCTTATTCTACCACTGCAAAACAATACTCTGAGTGGAGAGACAACTGTCAGAGTTTCCAAGTGAGGGAAGAACCTTCCCTTTCTCCTTTCCAGGAAATTTTCCCTTGGGAGCTGTGGAAATAGAGAAGGAAGAAACCAATTCCTTCTTTTCTGCTTCCATGCAAGTCTACATGCCAGCCTTGAAGGAGTGGTGAGCACACAGTGTAAGTCACTTAGCATTCCATGCGTGTCCGCTGCCGAAGTGCAAGCGCTTACCCAAAGCTTCACCTTGCAGCTGTCAGGCCTCGGTGTCTTGCCTCCTCAGCAAGGATAACTAATCAAAGAGCCAGAGAGACAGGTCCAAAGCATCATGCTTCTCCAGTTTTAATCTAATGACTCAGATAAGAAAACGGCCATGAAGCCTTTACTCCCTGCATGTAAAATGGGAAAGATCAGCAGGGATAGCCAACTCAGTTGCCACTGCAGCACAAAGAGAATCCTGAAGTGGCTTGAGGAGGAAGTACATCTGAATAGTTAATTCCTAAGCAATGTGAAGCTGCAAAGCTAGAAGAAGTGGCTGGTTCATTACAACTAGTTCTTTTTCATTCCAAATAGATGCTTTAAACTGTATCTCAGTACAGCAAGGTTCAGTATCCAGAGCTGAAAAAGGAGCATCTGTGTGCAGGAAAGGACCAGACTCTGTGGAAGTGTCTTCATTACATGGAAAAGTCCTTACATGTGAAAGACCTAAGAGAAGCCCTGAAATTGTTTGCTTCAACAAGTAAAGAACATCAGATAATCTTCCCCAGGCATGGGAAATACCCCTTTGCAGATGCCTTTTCTGTAACTACAATCCTAGTCCCTTGTACAAATGTCAAAAAGACACATTGAATAGCTGTTTTTCACTGACATAATCTTGGCTTCCTGGTGGTCACACAAATAATCTATGAGGGCAAACAAACCCAGCAGCACTCATTAACAAAGACAGAGATGTTTCAAGAGTATCCAAGTCTCGTGTGCTCCAGACCTCCAGACCCCTGCCTTTGCTGTATGTATGTACTGGAAGGAGCTCTGTCCTCCTTCTGGCATGGTTGAATGTCTACCTGAAAGACCTGATATCTGAGCAATTTGATGCAGAGACAAGGTGAAAAAGAAAGCTGTTCCACTTTATCATTAGGCTCTGTGGATCTAAGGGAAGATGAGCCTGCTGCTTCACTCCAGGGAAGGGAAAGTGATCGAGAACAGAGGCTGGAGTAGAATGGCACTTGGCTGAATTTCCAGCAAAGCACATCGCCACAGCCCTGGTTCCAGAATCTGAGACATTATGCTTGGAAACCTGAATCTTCAGAGCATTTGCCAAGCTTCTGATTTAACTCTGTTCCACTTTATGAGCCTGCCAGTAACAAACACAGAGCTAGTGCAAAATGGTCACAGGTGGAAGATACCATATTCTTCGTAAGGAAGCAACTGGAATCTTCAAGGTACTGGAGCAAAGTAAGATAAACAATACCCCTAAGCTCTGTGTAATGACTTCTCTGCCCTCATAAGTCACTGAAGGACACAAAGCAGTCTCCCATAAAGAGGCGAGGGCCCTTTTTCTTAACATGCAAGGGCAAAAGGGATGAGACTAGCAGACAGAAGTGAGAAGAATGGTAAATAGCCAGATATTCACTAGAGGAACAGCCTAGATTTGTAACTAATAATGAGAAAAGCTTCATAAAGCAGACAAAATTTCTTATTCCCTGTAGGGGTCCAAAAGCAATCACAGATAGTGCATGGTGTAGGGATTGGCAACAGGGAGAGACAGGCTAACTAGGACCCACATAGGCCAAGAAGATGCTTCAGGATTTGGTCTTTTTTATGCTAACAGGACTCTCCTCCTCTTTTTCCCACCAAGAACCAAGAGGTAATGTTCCCATGGATCCCCTTTCATACCTGGCTCAGAATTCAAGAACCCACCAGTCTAGCTGGTCTACACCATCATTGCCTCCCAGTCCTCTTTGTCTATTTCAACCAGTCTATTTCAACTTGAGCACAAGACGAGATTTTTTTTCCAGGATTCTTTTCCTGCACACTGTTAGAGTTCTGGCCTAGGCTGATATTGAGACTTTACTATTTTTCAGACTTCTCAGTCAGTGCTGAACACAATTTATTTAATAGCTTATTTTAAGCTATATAGTACCCTATTTGCCTCCTTCCTTCCAGCCTACACCATAGAAGACACCCAGACAAAAAGGACATGAGCAAAAGAGGAGGTCCCTTGCTAGCTGGTGGGGCAATATTTTAATGATCGTGTGGGAGATGGGAGCATGAGGGAGTGAAGCTGAAATTCATTTGCAGGAGATCTGATTCACCCAGGCATGTGAAATACCTCCAAGGTAGAATGAACGGAGCAACCTACCAACTTTCCTTGACCATTCCAGAAACCAGCATCTCCTGTCTTCCAAGCAAGAAAGATTCACAGCATATGCAAAGGAACCACCTTGATCCACAGCAGGATGGGGTGAGAGCTGACACCTCCTCAAAGGCAATGTATTGCTTCAGCACCTGGAATCAGAGCCCCCAGTGGAGATAAAGTGCATTGGTACCTCACCACCTTCAGGGGAGCAGAGAATCTCATACATCATTTCTAGAGGGTCTGGAATGCTGAGATGACATACTGTTTTGTCTGGAATTTGGAGAGGCAGTCTGCTTCCTTTAATAAACCTGGGGGAGGTGTAAATTTCTTCTAAGGAGTGAAGAATGACACCAATATATCCCGCAAAAGGACATTACCTTATTCTCTTATGCCGAAGGAAATGTGAAGAGCTCCTGGTTTAACACCTATGATTCACATTACACAAAAAAAAAAAAGCAGAATATTTTCAGTCCTTCATTAATGTCTTACCTCCTTTGTACCTGCCTCCCAGTATTGATGCCTTAACTACTCAACAATCATAAATCAAGAAGGAAAAATCATGATGAATGCAACACCCAAAAGCAATTCATGGCCATTTTCTATTTGCCTTTTGGTTTTTTGAGTTCTTGGGATTCATTCTGTTCTTATTTTCAAGGTTTTCATCCCAACAATCAGAGATAAAAAATATCTTCTCATATGAATTGTTTTTTCCTTTTTTTTACATAATCGCAAGATTCCAGCTACCAAGATCGATTACCAAGACTGAAGAAAAACATTATGTATTGTGAATCTCACAGTAAAAGCCATGACTGCAGTATCCCTCTCTCATATACCACTGCTTCTCTCTTCCCTCCTTTCCCTCAGTAACTAAACAAAAACACCCTTTGCACAGCTTTTATTCTTGATCATTTTATTTTGGTGGTTTCCATGCTACATAAAAATTAGTTTTTATATCAAAAAATTATTCACAATATTTCCAAAATAGTTCAAGTTTTTTTTTCCCTTTTGTGTTTTTTAAATATTTTTAATGTATTTTTATTTCTTTTCTTTTTTTTTCTTTTTTTTTTTTTTTTTACTGCAGCTAGGGTTACAAAACATCCCATTTCCTCTCGCCACCACCAATTCACTGTTGGTTCCCTTTTACATTTGCATACGTTAAAAAAAAAGAAAAATAACAAAAGTTTTTATATCATTTACTTGAGAAATAAAAAGTTTGGCACTCATGTCTCTGTGGCTCTGATTTTCACCAGTGAAGTGGCTGGAGGTGGGTGTGTGTGTGTACACATATATGCATGCATAAAGGGTATGAAGAGGAGGGAAAATTTAGGCAAAGATGGTCTCAGAAGTGGATAGGATATATCTGCTGTGTTCAACAGCCTGATGGGTGGCCAGGTTCATCGCAAGGTACCAACAGCTCAAGAGAAGAGGAGGTAGCAGTGTTGGGCAGAAGAAGACTTAGACTAGAGGTGAGTACTTCTTTTTCTTTTGGTTGATAGATTGAGCTTATCAAAGGTTCTCTCCAAAGTAAATGTACATTAGCTAGAAAGCAAATACAGCTGAAGTTGACCTGTGCCAGGTTTAGAGATGCTACCTGCCCCAACTCTAGTAGACACAACAGTCCTCCACTGCAGTCCTCAGCCACTTCCAAGGGCCAAAGAATGAAGGTGCTGGGTTTTCCCTTAGCTGTCATGATATTCAGAGCTGGCCAGCTGCCCATGCACCACCTTTAATTCCTACTTCATAGTCTGTGAGAGTCTGTTCAGCCTTGAATAATTTTGTCCAAGTTGAGAGTCATTCCTACCCACTTGCAAGTAGGTCAGGAGAGGCAAGGCTGAACACCTCTGGCCCATTCAGGGTCATTCATTTGTCCCTGTTGCAGACCTACATGCCTGGCTCCTGCTCCAGTGTGTGTGAAGGACTGTGCAGGGGTCAGTGAACCATCTTCCCCTGCCTGCCCTCAAGCCTGATCCACAACCCATGCATACTAGAGGATCATCTGGTGTGGGTGACCATTCCCTTTGGATCAAGCCCCTCGCTACAGGGGTCTTGTCCCAAGAATGGCCATGGAAACTGCCAGTTCCTTCCTCACCTGGACAATCTTGCATGGCTTCAGAAGGGCAGAACCTAGGGTCAGACAGGCTCCCTGCCTTGCAGCAGCCTTTTGTGCAATGGCCAAAGCTCACTGGAGAAACATTTTAACATTTTTTAAGGGAAAAAAAGAGAAACATTTTTAAAGGAAGGAAAGAGAGGGAGTACAAAAAAAAAAAAAAAAAACCAAAAAAAACAAAAACAAACCCCACAACTACAACAAAAATCTCCAAACCCCACTTGTGCAACAGTTAAATATTTTGTCTTCTGTGACTCTACAAGGAAGTCAGCCCTCACCTCCAATTACAGATGGTGCTTTGGTCACTGGCAAAGAGACGTTTCAAGATAGCCCTGCCATTCAGGAAAAACATGTACAAAGGAAAGACCCCAAATACAGCTGAACCATACAAACAATAACCACACAGAACTGAGGTCTTGGAAAGTTGTATTGCTGAAAACACCTCCCTGTGCCCACTAGAAGGACTGTGTAAACAAACAAACAAGCATACAAAATAAATCAACAGCAAAACAATATACCTTCCCCCCACCCCCCCCCCCCCACGTTAGAAATTCTGAAAATGCAAAGCTAAAAAGAGCAGTTTGCTGTGTTTCTGACCACAGGTGAGAGACAGCCTGCTCCAAAGATAGGAAAAGCAACCAGACAGGCAAAGAGGCCTCCAAAGCTAGCAGCTTTCTGTGCTAACCTCCACACTGACTGCTGCCAAGTGGTAAGGTCATTTCCTACAGCACCTCTTGAAGGCTCCAGCTTGCTAGGAGCTTTTAGGTGTATAGCATGTTGACAATAGCGATAATATCTAAAATACACACACGCTATGTGTACAAACATTCACACACATGTATCTTCTCTTCCATAAAAGACAAACATGGCAGAGCTCAGGATACAATTTGATGGAAAGAGCAGCTGGACATGGAAGAAAGCAGAGGAGGTGGATGGATGTGGTCTGAAAGAATGAGTCATTAGAGACCACAGATTATTCTCTTACATTTCATATATATAAAGAAAAAGAAACCATCAAAGAGGCCAGTGACACCAGCACTAAAGTGCTGGGTAAGCAGATTTAAGATAGGCTAAATGATGAGAGCCCTAGCCCCTAAATGTTGCTCTTTCCTTGTCTGATTAATCATGGCATGTCTTCATCGGGTCCTGATTGTCTCTTCTGGCTGCTGACAGAGGACAGCAGTGTCATGTTCAGCAGTTTGGCCAGTTAAAGTGCTGTGCCACTCGGCACTGTAGGGCCCTCCCAGCAGGTCATCCTCTCTGGTGCTAGTAGTGTTGTGATCTCTCCTGGAAATGAATGGGATGGAGAATGGCTGCAGAGAGTTTACTCCCTTCTACTCTCCCTTTTCACTGTCCCCTTTGGAGAAATGGAACCCCTCCAGACTGTGGGGTTTGCAAGCTCCCTACTCAGCTCCAAGCAGCAAAAGTGATGTTCTTCCAAGTAATGGGATGGGAGACCAATTCACCTCTGCTCAGGTGAGGTTTTCCTGTGTCTGACACAACAGCAAGAAAGGACAGGCTAGTGTTTTCTTGCAAGTGAAATTTCAGTGCTTGCATTGCCCTAGGAGGCAGGAAAATGAATAGCAAGGGAGTTACAGTCTTGTTATAGTCACAGATCAGATTGACCAGATCTCTTCAAAAGACCTTACCAGTCAGTGTGTGATTGTCTTCCTTCTCCACCTACCAGTTAAGGCCAAAGTAGGTAATGAGTGTGGCACAATGGTTTGGAAATGTGGCACAGTGGACGAAGCACAGAAGTGAATGTACACATGGAATGGGTTTCTGGTGCTGTAGTCAAACCCTCTACAGGGGTCTGTATCCTAGCCTCATCACAGATTCAGAGCTGGTCCCCCAGAATCCAAAAAAACAGCCAAGCCAGGGTGTACCAGGAAGGAACAAGAGAGTTGCCAATTTACCTGCAGGTACCCATCATCTGGCTTTAGCAGCATACAGCTCCCATCACTTTTGTCTCGGCTCAAACACATGCATACAAACACCTAAGCACACGCACAGTGGCACCATACATACAAATGTGTGCAGGCTGCACAAATACACATACCAACATGAACCCACCCCTGTCCCCCACAAGAAGACACATGCAAGAAATACAGACAAGTAGCAAAAAACAAGCATGCAACATACACATTGTGATCCTAAGCAGAGGGAACCCCTCTAAGCTATGTTCAAGCATGGTAGGTTCCTGGGAGATGAATCCTGGCAATACACTGCAGAAAGAGGCCCACACAAGGAAGAGAATCCAAAAAAGCTATTCCAAGCATCTAAATGCCTAGAGTAGCTATTCTGAAAGCTCCTTGAATTTCACAGGAGTTTAGCTGCCTGTGAAGATGGATTTGGCTCCAAGGTCTGCAAGGAAAGCAGAGCGAGAAAGTACAAAACTTGAATCTTATCCCCTTGACTGATTTTTGTCTGTTCAGTGACAGGTATAACCTTTTTCCAGTTGACATAGGACTTACCAGCCAGTGCCCAAGGGCCTAGAGAGAAGTCTCATGTAATGGATGCCTTCTCTCTGGACACCCTGCAGTGTTGCCATTATGCTGTACTTTTGGCACGTGGAATAGGCAAAGGAAACACAGCAAAGGGCCTCATGATGTTCAGAAAGGTAACTTACTATTTGGCCATAAATTAATCTATGGGATGTACTCCCAAGGAGATACCTACCTGTATCATCACGGTAGCACTAAATGGGCCAGCACTTCCAACTCCACTTATGTTTAGAGTTCTGCCAGGAGTCACAAATGTACAAACATACACCTCCTCCCAGACTTACAGGTAATTGTAGCCATGTATTTACAGGTATACAGACTTCCATGGACCATGCTGGGACAGTTATGCCATCATAGCAAGGGTACATCAGAAGCCTGACTACCCTCCTCACACCTGTGAGCAGAGATCCATTCCCAGGTGGCTGTGGTGGTTTTTCTCACCCAGAAATCAGAAACACAGGCCTGCAATGGAATGGCAGGTTGAGTAAGACTTAGCTGCAGCTGGGAGAAGACTGCTGCTCTAAATAACCTCTGGCCATCCTGACCCTTCGCATTGCTCCCTGCACTTCTCGTGTATTTTCTTAGAACTACATTACACACACAGAGACTGACTGGCCCTTTCTCCGACTGTGGCCAGCAGACCCTTGTGTCTTCAGGGACAAGCAGTCAGTGCCAGGGACATTGAGGATGGTGGGTTGATTAAGGAACAATGCAAATTGTCAAAAAGGGGAGGAAGGAGATGTCTTGGCATCTGCCTAGAGCCTCTACCAGTCTCACATTGGCTCTGTCCATGCTTATTCACCATCCTATCACTCTCCTTACTGCTGCGACATCAGACCACAAACCAGTAGTAGATAATGCCAAGTACCAGCTTACACTGACTTGTCAGACAGAAAGGGACCAAATACTACTGGGCATTCACTCCCAGGTCTGCAACATGGCAGAACTTCACATAGGTCTTTAGAAGCCTCTAGGCAATAAAGGAAGTGCCCTGTGCTTTTAAAAGATAGCATACTTCTCTCCAGCAGCCTTGCTTTATTCACATGGAGCAAAAGCAAAGAAACTGTACTGATCCTGATATGGGTCAACCTGCAGTGGATGAAATCTGTATATCTCCCTGCTATGAATTTATCTGTCAGCCATCAAGGACAGAAATTATGTCCTTTCTCTGGATTTTCTCAGAAAATACAATTTCACTGCTCCCTTGCATGGGAAAATTTGCCATATTGATGATTTCTTATTTCTTGAGTGTGCAAAAGCAGAACATTACTTCAGTGAACATGACAGAAAAGCCAAAAATAGCTACAAAATATCATCTAAAAATCTGGTATGGCTAGAATTTTCCAGGAGAGAAGAAGTGGATGCCTGCCCTTCACTCATCTTCTACACAGCATTGCACAGGCTGATGAAGACAACAGAGCAAGAAGAGAGTAATAAGAGAGAGAGAGAGTGGGCAAACAGTCAACCTAAGTAATTCTGAGGGAAGAGGCATCAATATGAAATTGAAGAATTGGTGTAAGACATAGATAAGAGGTCAGGGAGATGAAGCAGTAAGCTGCTGGAGAGACCAAAACACCTGAAAATGAGGTTCTGCTAAGAGGAAGGACAAAGAGCAGAAGAAATAAAGTGGTCAAGAATGGCACAGAGGGTCTGAGACCATTCCACTTCCCCTTTCACTGGTACTGGAAAGACTGCAAAAAGAGGGAGAAGGAAGAGCTGGCCAGGAGAACAAGGCCCATAGGGAGATCCCTGTAATCCACAGTAACAAATGTACCCTGCTGACATCCCAGGGGGAAGACAATGGGGACCAGGGAAGTAATCAAAGCGCAAAGCACATGGAGAAGGAAACAGCCTTGTGCCTCACACAGTCCCTAGCAATCAACACAGCTTTTATTACAGGAAATTATTAATACCCTCTGCTACCCACCACCCCTTTTCAATCCCAAACCTCCCCTTTCTGGGGACCCTTTCTTGGCACACACATAAAACACCCAGATAAACTTTCCGAACCAGCAAAAGCAACCACTGAAACAACTTCAAACACCACAGACCAATAAAACCACAATTTAGAAGTTAACTTTCCCAACCCCCCCATGCCATTATTTAATAAGGAAATACTGTACAGATATAAAACCCACCCTTTTCCCAACCTGAATATAATTGCTTGAGCTAGTTTCTGTACATATATACACACGTATTTACACAGTAATGCTGCAGTCAAGAAAGCAGATGATGTAGAAGTCACAAAGTGAATACATAAATTAAATAACTACCAGCAGAACATTAGGAAAGGTCACACTGTTCCTACTTGGCAAAAATGTGTTGTGGGACAGATTCATTAAGTGTTCTGCAATGTACTATGTGTCATGTGTGTGTGTGTGTGTGTGTGTGTACATACAGGCACGCAAACCTCACAGCTTCCTGCTGTCTCATGTTTGTTCATGTATGTCTCCCTTCCCTAGTATGTCTTGTATGTGTATGCATGCCCAGAGGAACCCCTGTTCCACAGCATGGAATTATTTTCTGACATTTTGGAGTATATACTAGTATACACTAGAACTTTTAATGGCAGGAAGACAGTGGGTTAAGAGATCTGAACTACCAACGCATCACGGAGATAGATCCCTCTCTACTTCAGCACTTGGGGCACTGTACCCTTGACATTGGCAGACATGAGTCCTACTCTCTGCAATATGGTTTCACTGTCTTTTTCTATACATAACCAAGTTTATGCTGTGTCAGTTTTGTTGTCAGCAATGGCAGAAGGGTGCCAGAATTCACTCAAATGGCATAGCTAGGAAAGGAATTTGGGGAATCTAAAGAAACAGAGAAAAAAACTGAAAGCAAATTGCAAAGTGGTTTTCATTGTTGCCGTTCTAGTGGCAGACACCCAGGTTTGTCTGCAGTCAGCCCCAGGGAGGTCCAGAGCGCCCATGATGAAAATGAAACAATAGTATTTATCTTGCCAGTGAGACACTTGGCACCCCAGTTTGCCTTTGATGAGGGAGGAGAGAGGAAGTCACAGGGAATTGCAGGTGAATGCAGCTAGGGTCTATGGCTTGGAAATCTATTTGGCTGCAAATTGAAAATAAGCCCTTGTGGGGACAACAATCAGGTCCCACTAGTTACTATCGCAACTACCTGCAGCATCCAGCAGCATGGTAGGTGTGTTCCAGGTGGACACGCCAGGTGTGTTCAGCCGCAGGGAAGCACTTAGGGGAAAGAGTGTATGCAGATGGGGATCGTGGCTTGGATTCCATCCCCATTTGTTGCCAGCAATTTGGTTCCTTTCTCACACACAGCTCCCAGAGGCTCCTGCAGTGACCAGGCATATGCCACAGAAAGGAAGCATAACTGGACCCTACCCTTAGCCAGCTTGGAGTGAGAAGAAAGGGTGAAGTGTAATTCCATAGAGCAAGGGCACAGAGGGTCAGCACAAAATCCTTCCATCAACACTCCTGATCTTTATCCGCTTCCATTTTCCCTTTTATTTTGGCAACCAAAAATGCGTGGGGAAGTGCAACCTCCCACCCTTCTCCGTGAGAAGGGCTCATCAAAGGTTGTTTGACTGGAGTGGAGGATGTGTCAAAGGCCTAAGTCTGATCATTGGCTGTGTTCCCAGGCTTGCTTCCATCTGTTGATAAACAATGGAGGTTGGAGGATATGCCATATTTGATAGAAAGCTCTAAAGCAAAGACTTGCCTATGAAGATCCCTGAGGTATCTCTGATCACTCCAACCTGTCACCACCATCATATTCATTCTTTATCTCCCCCTCTCTCTTTTGCTGGCAATTTTGCTGTGAGCAACAGCCTGGTCTGAATGTACAAAGGGGTTCTATTCAAGATGGACACTAGTGTCTTCTCAGAGTGAGGAGCTCAACATCAGCAGACATAGCTGAAGAAGTGGCCATCCTGGCAACTCTTAACCCCTCCATCAAATCCTTTGCAACACCACAAAGGAACCTTCCTCCCCCCATATGCTGGAAATTGAAGTATCAGTTCCCTACAGGCCAAGTTCATACTTTGATATTGCTGAGCATTTTGAACCC
Organism: Trochalopteron elliotii; assembly: GCA_024734555.1. NCBI lineage: Eukaryota > Metazoa > Chordata > Aves > Passeriformes > Leiothrichidae > Trochalopteron > Trochalopteron elliotii. Next base: position 298,812 of record JANPWX010000209.1, read on the forward strand.
ACCGAGGTTCTCACCTGGAGAGTTCTGACAATGCATGCTGGATTTTCAGAGAGAATGGGATTTTTTGTTGTTGCTGTTGTTGAGGTGGGGACAGTGTGCTTCATTGTCTCAACTGACAACAAGTTCTGACTGTAGCTTTTCTTGCCTACTTAGGATGTGACATTGCAAGTTCTGATACTGCCCTCTCTGGGAGGCGTGATGGGAAACAGAGAACTACTACACCAGCCTGTGTTGTGTTGCACTACAGTAACAAGCCAGTGTGAATACTCCAACAAGGTTTATGATGTGAAGATCCATGGCTGCAAGTTCTACCTGCCAGTTGCTTTTCCACTTTCCACTGTGGAATGTGTATGGCACATTTTTTTTGCATATTTCCGCCATCTCCTTCATAGACATCCTCCTTCAGCTGAGTACATACACTCCAGTACCATTTCAGAAGAACATGGCTCATGAAAATACCTCTCAGAGAGCCATTCCTCTGGCTAGAAGTGAGGAGGTAAATGTCAGAAACATTGCCAAAGGTGCCTAATCTTTCCTTGGAGGCTGTCTGCAAATATTCAGTAGAGGTCATCAACTGTAGAGGACACAACGGTTTTTGCTCAGTATTCTTGTGTGCAGAAAACTTCAGAGAGAGGAAATGTTCCCAGCCACTGCCCCAGAAAATACTGGTGTTTCTACAGTAGAGAGAGAGAAATGGTAAGGCAGGGGATGTGGAGTTTTGTCAGGCTCTGGTATGAAATCCCATTATTTTCTGGACAGGTAATAAACAGCACATGGGTGGCTTTCTAGTATAGACAACACCTGCTGCTAATATTACCTGTTTGATTTGCTTGAATACTTGCAATGAAAATACACCAAATCTAAAATTCTAAATATATAATCAGAGTTTAATAACATCATTGATTTATTTTCTTGATTATGTATTACACCCTCCCCCCTCCCACCCTTTCCCCTTCATCTCTGTCCCAAAACTTGTTGACCTGTCAGAACTAAAATAAACAAAGCAACCAGAAAAGATCACTTATAGGAGAAAGGATTAACCTGATGGACACATGGCCTAATATATTATAGGAGAAGGCAAAATACCAGACTCCTGTGGTTAGACCAGTGGCTCAGTCCAGAATTTCCAGTTCTTCTTTTCTGGTTGCCCTAGAGCATTCGAGTGGTTTGTGGCACAGTTAATATTTGCAGAGCACTCTGAGTGTTAACAGTGCTACAACAGTAAGAATACTAGATAATGATTTTGGCAAACTATCATTTGCCGATCAGTGGAACAAGGGACAGACCAGTTCAGAGAAAATACGAACCAACTTTCAACCCGGAACACAAAAATCAGAACCTTCAAGAAGAGATTTGAAAAAAGTTCCATTAACTTCTTTTTGGTTTGTTTTCAGCTTAATTTCCCTGCAGAGCCACCCTCCAGGTTTCCTCATTCCAGGTGGGGAGGGATGGAAAAGTACCAAGATAACCAACAAAGAGATTAGCTGCCCTTGTCAGCTGTCAAGCTTCCCAACCCCAAGCCCTTAGGAAATACCAGAAATTATCACGAGCTTTCCCAGGTCCAAGATTTCTAAACCAAAGTAGCGTTGGAGAAGTCTCTTAATGTCAAAGTGATGGTCCAACCTGAGTGGCCAACTTGATGGTTCACCCCACCACTATCAAGACAGTGTAGTGCCTTGAGGCCCAAACTCCACAGAGATGCTGGTACAGAGAGTTTATATGCAAAAAGGAACTGGGGGTGTTCCCATCAAAACATGAAACCCTGCTGGCAAGGCTTGACGTGATGTCCCGGCGTCTTCCATTCATGAAGATAAAGGTGATAGGGCAATACAGGGGGCCTTGGGGAAACACAACACACATGGGTTTCTCTCTCTCTCTCTCTCTCTTTTTTTTCCTCATTCATACGGCCTCGACCTGCGTAAACCGCTTCCAAAAATGCAGCCTGAAAAGTCATAGAAAACAAACAGAATGGAAACAAACTTCCCTCCCTCCCACCCCACGACCTGAATATTCACGAGAAGAGAAACACCAATTTATACAAAAACGCAATAAAAAAGAAATATTTACAAATGAAAGGAAAGCCTTCTTGGTGGCTGCTATCAGAGGTGTCTGACAAGCTGCCATGTGTTCTGGATTGCAGATCACTCTGTTAATTTGTTTGGTTTCTTTTTTTCTCTTTTCTTTTCCTTTTTGTCCTTGTAATGAGAGAAGAGAGAAAGAGTAAGAAGTTCCCTTACCCCAAAGAGTAGGGGGTGGCATCACAAAGACTCTTCCCCTCTTTCCTCCTTAATTTCTTCAGTGAAATATAAGAAAATATTCCCCTCACCAACCTTGCCCACCCTCTCCTCACACACTTTGACTTTACAGGTAAATCCCACCCTCCCCCCTGCCTCACCTTAAAAAATAAATAAAAGGCCTTCTGTTGGCTTAAAAAGAGAACGGTAAGATAAAATCAACCATGGTGTGGTGAGGAATGTGAGAGAGGTGGCTTTCAGCTCCAAGTAACGTGGCTCATAAAGACGGGGCTGCCATCTCCCTTATCCTCAGCAGTGTCCCCATGCTCTCAGCACAGGACCCTCTCAACCCTTCACCTGGTGGGTCATGGTGACTGAGACACTGCGACTGACCCAGGATAAGCCATAGAGACTTTGCCATATCTCTCAGGATGGGAGAGGTCAGTCCACACCCCCATCTCAGGAGATAGATGACATATGAAAGGTGTGTTCAGCTTCTCACTCCTACCATTGCTCCTTTTCCTTTAGTTTAACTTGCATCTAAAATGATACAATAGAAAGAAAAAACACTCTTATTGATACTAAGTGCACCAGGAAAGCTGTCACTACAACTGCAGGGATGGGAAACCCTAGGCTATTCCAGCTTTACACCTGTGCTAGTATCTCTCTCTTTCACACAGAGGCACACGCACATGTATACGCAAATCTCAGCTTTTCACATCTTCAGTCTTCAGCACAAGTTTCTGTGCTCTCTGGCATTTATTCAAGCACATCTCTTCCCAGGAAGACAGGCTGTGTACTTCCTCTGTACATTCAATAGTAAATATACATATGTATTTCCCATGAGTGCGTACACCCTCCTCCCATTTCCACATGTGCAAGGAGGCATTGAAACAGTCTGCCAGCACCACCACAACCACACGCAGCCTTCTATGACATTTCTTTTTTCCTTTCCAGCATTGGCAGAGGGCACCCTATTATTTTTGGTCCAACCTGCTGGCCAAGTGCAGAGAGCAGAAGGATTATGCTCCTTCTTTCTCTCCCATCCTTGCTGAAAAGACATGCCAAAATGGGTTTGGTGTCCCCCGAAGTGAGAATGAAAAAACTCACCACCTTTCCCTACTCTTAAGCTCTGTTCTACTGTGTTTGTTCTCCAGACACCTCATAGGATAGTGAGTTCATTTTGCTTTCTTCACAGACATTTCAAGTATAAAGTTATCATATATACTTGCATATAGGCAAACCCATACTATATACTGCTCCCACCCTTGAAGAATGTCAGAATTACTAAGCAGCTCATAGCTAATGAACCAACACTGTTCTTCTTTTCTCAAATCCTTCTTATTTCAATGCAAACCATCATCTTTTGTCTGAGTTTGGGAAGCCAACCCCGGAGTCAGGGAGGCTGCTGATCAGCTTTCTCAAACTCAGACTCCACTTCTTCTCTCTCTCTCCCACTGGTCTGCCATAGATGCAATGGCTGTAATAGCCATAGTGAAACCACTAGCCTGACCTGCAGACGAATCTTCCCTCCCTCCACATCCCCAGCAGACAATTCAAAATTTCAGTGAAAAATCTCTCAGCATATATGCAAATATATATATACACACATATATATATATTTATATATATATTTATATTTATATATATATATATATATATATATTTCAGCCCTATAGTCTTCACAAAATAATATAACAAGAACTTCAATATAGCTAACATATAAGTGCATCATCAAGTTAGTCTTGTTATTCTCCCTTCACTTTCTCCATGTCAAACACTACTCTTTTCTAGGCAGTTTTAGGAAGAGTTGCCTGAGCAAGCATATTCTCCTGCATGTCCATTACACTGCTGCTGCTGCTGCCTCCTCCTGCCACACACACACATAGACGTGTGCACACATGCCTTTCCCTGCTGGGAGCCAGCAGAAGTGAACACTAAAATCACTGCTGCTCCTCCTTAGCCCACCCCTTCCCTGCTTTTTTCTCTGCTTCCTGAAACCACAAGCAAGGATATCCAACTCTGACATCACTGTAAAGTGCAATGGCCAGGAATGGAAGAGAATGGAAGGAGTGAGAACATGGAAAAAGATATAAAATGGGAGGCTTGGGAAAGGAGGAGGAAGAGGGGAAACCAAAGAAGTGGCACTTGTCACCAGTGCTGCACTACTCACAACTCCAGTATCCCACAAACTAAGGACAACTCAGGAAAGTAGCTGATGGGATTGATCCCATCCCACCCTCCCATACTCCACATACATCCCCAGTCCCTCCCCATGCTCTTCCCCTCTCACTCAAACATCAGACTCAATACTGGAAAGTTTCTCATAAACATGCCCATTGCTAGAGCCATTGAAAGCCCTGGGGTTTTTGTTGTTAGGCACACAGGGGTTGGACTGGTTCCCTATACAGATGTCCTTCTGGAAACGGGCTGGCACAGCCCCATGAAGGGCTGAGACCACCGGCTTGTTGGTGGTGACAATGGCTCGGAAGTCTGGCCTGGCTTTGGGCCCTCCTGCCACCACAGGCTGCCTGAAGAAATAAGATTTGCTGCCGTGGAGCAAGCATTGGTCATCCCCAAAAGTGGGGATGAAAGGGTTTTGGGTGACCCGGTCAGGGTAGAGCGACTTGCTGAGCATGTAGCCCCCACTGCTGCCGGGGTTGTTGTGGTGGTGGTAGCTGGTGGCGGGCACTGAGGACTTGTTGTTGGCAAAGGTGGTCTCACTGGCTGGCATCTCAAACATGTGGGCGTAGGGGCTCCCCTCCAAAAAGCGGCCCTTGTCCTTGAGGCTGACGCTGCGGGGGGCCAGGGCTGAGTCATCTTTCTGTAGGTCCACAAAGGTGTCATAGGAGTGCTGCCGGCGGAGTTTGTTGCGGTTCTTCTTCTGCACCTTAGAGGCAGAATTGGAAGGGCTCTGAGGATATTTGGAGGAGGAGGTGGCACTGGTGGCCACGGGCACAGGGGCAGGCGGCTGGTCCAGCTCTTGGAGTGAGTTGTCCTCACTGATGTCATACAGGTTACCCGCTTTCTTGCAAGCCTCACAGCGGATGCAGGCCTGGCGGGTGGAGTTCTGCCCCACTGTTGATGGCGTATAGTTGTGCAGCTTAGAAGGGCAACTGCGGCAGAAATTAGCCCCGGTCCGGTCTTCCCAGTCTAGATTGGTCAGGTTCTTCTCCCACGGCGCTGGGACCCCACTCACAACACCATGCTTGTGCTCATTGCCTGCACTAAACTCGCCTGAGCCATGCTTGTGATGGGCCCTGTTAGTGCAGGATCCACCCCCTCCTCCTCCTGTGTCGCGTTTAAACTCATCTCCCCTTTCTTTGTAGATATCCGTCAGGTCCACGTGCTCCCAGTGCGGTGAATTCTCCTTGGTCCGAAACTGGTCAAGGTAGAAGTCCCGTAGCCCTTCCTTGTCCCTGAAGTAGCGCTTGTGGTCAGGTGAGCGGGGTGGGCGCCGGCGGTAGGCCAGCTCTATCTCATCAAATTCCCTCCGGGACTTGGCGGAGGCTGGGCGCTTCTTCAGGCTGTCCTTGTACTGCTGCTTCCGCCTCTTGGCTGCATTGCCCTCAATGTTGCCATAGGTGACCGTGTGAGTAGAAATGTCAGAGACATCCGAGCGGATCAGGTCATCATGGGTCCCACTGCCTCCGTAGCGGTCACTCTTGAAGGAGAACTTGCCATAAAGGTCACCGAGCTGGCTGTGCTTGGCAGGGGGTAACCCCAGGTCCAAGGGCTTCTTCCCAATGGAGCGCGACTGGGCATTGAAGGGTGGGTTGTCACAGTCATAGAGCCCGTCAATGGAGCTGGTGCTACCAATGCTATGGGGGCGGTGGTGGTGGTGGTAGTGGTCCTGATACACATTGCTGTCCTTCAGCTGGAGATTGCCGAAGGTCCTTTCCACCTCACTAATATAGTCACTAAAGAGGTTCTCTTCGCAGGGGGGGTTGTTGTAGGATTTGCAGTCTGAGTGAGTGAAGCTGCGGCGGTGCTCAGAGATATCATAGACAGATGACTCACGGCGGATAAAGTCCAGGGCACTCTGTGGTGAGCCATTGACCCCTGACAGGTTGGCCATGTTCTTGGCTGTCCGAAGCAGGCGGAGGATGTTGGAATGGGTGTTGTTCATTGTTGCTGTGGGGGAGTTCATTGCTGACTGGCGTTCTTCAATGGCCACACCATGGATGCAGCTGTAGATACCCTGAAATGAGAGAAAGGAAGGAGATGAGCAGTCCTGCAAAGAAAACAAAGAGGGGGACCTGAACTGGGAAGCACCCTGTACATCAAGAGGGTGTTCCTGTAGGATAGTAGGGACAATCAGCCTTCCATCATGAAGCACAATCAAATCAAATGAAATCAAATCTTCTCTATCAACCCTTTCTGTTCTGACTCTCTTTCTTGACCCTCACATTTTTCTTTTTCCTCCATTCCTCTTCCTCTACTTTGTTTCAAGCCGTATCTCCAGGATGCAGAAATGCCTGCTTGCATCTGTAAGAGTTAGTTAAATCTAGTAGGTATAAACACAGATTTGCAAATGAGGACAATAATATCCTTGGGAATAAAAGAATCAAGACAAATGATTCTGTGTGGATGAGAGGATGAAATTCTGTTTTGGCCCTTGAAAATCATCTGGACATCAGTGAATCAACCAGATAGAAGCTATCTTTAAAAGGGAACAGCTTCATTTGTTATAAACTTAGCTACATTTACCGCCACTATGGATTAGAAAAGGAAACAGAGAAAGAGCAGAGTTCTTGAATAGGTGTTTAGGTATTTTGCATCTGGTTGACTGAGGTACAATAGAATTTTTAATTGCATTCAGTTAAATTTAACAGTAACAGGCTCCAAAATGATGTCCCTGAAAGCAAAATCCTCTATTCAACCTCAAATCAGACAACAGAAGGGCCCAATTCCTCCATATTCCCCACAAGCTCATTTCACCTATGACCGCTTGGAAGGGCTATCCCAAAGAACAGAATGAAAGGGGCTCCTTTATTCCCTGGTCTGCCAAATGGTGCCTGATGATTAATGTCAGTTGTGAAATGGACACCATCACATCATGTTATGGTTTCTCAGCAGCTAGCAGATGACTAACACTTTTCAGACCTTTCACCAACCTGGCCCAGGTCTAACAGAAAACCACAGAATAAAAGAATCTCTTCTTAGCTAAGGGTCAACAAACACAGTGCCCCATCTCATCTAAACTAAACCAGACTAAACCACATTAGAAACTAGTAACATACAAGAGAGGCTGTGCCCTTGCACCCAAAAGGCTTTGTCATTTCTCTTCAATCTGTTATACAGCAATTATATACTCCTTGTACAATCAAAGTAAATTCTGCTACATCAGACGCTGAGCTAAAAAATGCCAAGATTTGACCTCACTTCAGAATGGATCAGAAGAAAGGACCAGTGGCTTGAAAGAAGGAAAATAAAGCTCCAAATGGGATACTGCTAGCAACACTTATAGCAGAAGATGACTCAGAAATGGCTAGAATCTGCTTTAAATGTAAATGTTGTACCCTAAGGCAGATTTGCATAAAGCTATTGCTAAGTTCATGTGGTCATCCTCCGTGGAAAGATTTCTGCATAGTTCAGGGCATGGCTTTCACTTAAGGACTTCTGACTGTCAATGAAGGCACACTTCTAGTTAACAAATGTTCAGCTGAAAAGCTGTAATTCAGAGGACAACGTAAAACTCCCAAATTTCTAATCATATTATCCATCATTACTTGATTACATTTGGAGGGTCCCCAAATTTGACCTCCTCACAACTCACTTTGGGGGAGAAAACAGTAACAGTTAACTTGTCTTTTCCTGTGTTTTCACTTCCATGTGAAATTTCCATAATCATAATCCAGCAGAGATCAGAGATGTCCCAGAAAAAAACTAACATGTTTTTGCAAGATTACCAGTGCAAAGATGACACTGCAGACTGCCACCTGTGTATTAGACAGTCTTGGTAGCTATTCCCATCTCCAGTACCTAGGACTGTCTGAATAAAGCCTCTGTTTATCCCTGACAGTTAATGCACTCACCCTGCTGATGGAGAAGACCACACCGGGCTTGCCAGAGCACACACCCATGAAGCAGTGGCGGAATTGCCAGTAGAAGAGATGCTCACAGATGAAGGTGATGAGACTGAGGGCCATAGCTGCTCCCAACATGTAGAAGACACCTGCCATATTATCTATATCCAGCTGGCTGCTCATAACCTCATTCTTCTCATTGTGACAAATGCCAGTAAGCCAGAGAGCTTCCAGCTCCTCCATTTCCCCTAGAATGACAGACAGGAGGAAAGAAACAGGTTAGAAAATCCCGCAATGGCTGAAGAGCTCAAACTGGGGCAGACTGAAAGCAAGAAGCTGATCTAATGTAATTTCCAGTCTCCACGTTCTTTTTCTACATCTACAACATTCATAAAATATCCTGACTGCCCTTTTGATGGGGGTAAGTGCCATTTGTCACAGGAAAGTCAACAGGATTTTTCCACAGCCTGATATTAGCCATAACAAGCTGTACCACAGGACACCGCTATGACACTTGCTGGACGTCTACACTGAGATCCTGAAACAGTTGTCCACCAGATGACTGAAAACCTGGCCTCACAAACATCCACTTTCATTAGGTCAGTGAAGGGAAAAAAATAGTGACTGATAGTGGTAGACAAAAATTAATCACTTCTCGATGAAAACATTGTATTTTGGAATCAAAATATTGATTGTTTCAATCAAATCCACAGCTCATTAAAACCAGGTGCAATGTTCCCAAAAAAATTTGAGTGTTTTTACTTGTTTTTCTTGCCTTCAATTTTGTCCAAATTCAACACTTCCAAGGGCTTTGACCAATCAAAAATTTTGCTAATTTGTATCAGCTAGGAGCAAATGTTCTGTACTCTAATTTCATACATCACTTACTACCATTATGGTACTTTCATGAGGGGTGAGAGAGAGGTAAACACATACACACACACATATTGAGATACTTAGAACAAACTAATTTTGCAGGATGACAAACTGTTTCATGTCGTTAGGAAAGTTAGTTTTTCTCATTTTCAGTCTCCAGTCCAGTGGCAGGGGGGAAAAATCCGTACATTTAAGTAGTGCCATAACAGACTCTTTGAAGCTTTGTGGAGAACTTAGATCCTTCTCTGAAATAATACATACTAGGCTTTTTAAGAAACAGAACAACCTATCTGTCACGTGGCCAATTTTCTGAAGTATGTCCAAGTTATTTCTTTCCATATTTATAATCCTTATGTTATTTTCAGATTTCGGGGGGGGGGGTGGCGGGGGGAGAAGAATACTTATAAATAAAATAACCTATAAATTTTATTTATTCATAAAAAAGGACACAGGAGAATGTTGTGTGAAATGGAAAGACAGGAAAATACTTCCTTAGAAGGAATTTATTTTCCCATAAATAATTTTTGTTAATATTAGCAATTTCTCTGTAAATTAAGAGGTGAACTAGGGAACCGTAATCTTCTAATTAAAAACTCATTCCAAAATATGCTTCTGAGTCTCAAGTTCTTCCTTGGGTTTGTTTTGTTTGGGGTTTTTTTTTTGGGTTTTGGAAAACCTGATCTAACTCCTTCATCCGGAAATATTTATCCATTAATTCTGTAAACTCTGCATGGATTGATCCTGTCTAGAGTTATAAAGCATGGAATAACCACAGACGGTCTGATATAATTAGCGGGTTTGGTCATCATAAAACCTCAAAGCTACTGAAAAATTCACACCAGAAATCTTGTTTTTACAAGACATTCTTCCCATAAGATATTTTTCAAACACACATCTGAGCTTGTTCTACGAATACTTTAGTGCTTTTGGCACTGCTTTTGATGATATTGCTATCCTGCATCAACAACATGAAAGAAGTAACATCCTCGCATTTTTGGTGTGTTGCCTCTAAAAAAACTCCATTAATAATTCCATGTTCTCAACTCACATCTGAAGCACCAGAGCTAGAAACTTCAATTTTTTACACGCCAAACTCGGCATTTCTTAGTAAAATTCCAGCACTTCTTTTTCTTGTCACTTACCATCTCCAAAAAGTTGTAGAATCGCAAGATCAACCTGGCGCTTCCAGCCTGAGTCCTTTTGGATGGCAATGCCATAGCCAGTGGAGGCAAACACTTTCCCACTCCCAATTGTCACCAGCTTGCAGCCTTCATCTCTGCCAGCCATGTAGTTTAGCACTGCTGCATCATAAATGAAAGCATCCAACTTCCTGCACAGATGCAATAAACAAGAAGATATAGTACAGAAAACAAAATCTGTATGAAATCAAAGGTGTTTTTAGGTAGCTAAGGATGAAATTAACCCTTTCAGATGGACTGCAATATGTTAATGTAGAATCATAGAAAGGTTTGAGTTGGAAAGGATCTTAAAGACCTTCTAGTTCCAACCCCCATGACATGAGCAGGAACACCTTTCACTAGACAGGTTTCTCAGAGTCCTATCCAGCCTGGCCTCAAACACTCCTAGGGATGAGGCACCCACAACTTCATCACCTCACAGTAAAGTGCCTCACCACCATCACAGCAAAAGAATTTTTTTCCTAATATCTAATCTATCTAATCTTTCAGATTGAAATCACTGTCCCTTGTCCTGTCACTACATGCATTTATAAAAAGTTTCTCTCCAGCTCTCTTGTAGGTTCCTTTCAGGAAGGTCACAATTAGGTCACCCTAAAGCCTTCTGAACAATCCCAATTCTCTCAGCCTTTTCTTGTCAGGAAAGGTGCTCTATCCTTTTAATCATCTTGGTGGCCTCCTCTGCACTCACTCTAGCAGGTCCATGTTCTTTTTGTTCAGAAAACAACACCCCAGAGCTGGATACACCACTGCAGGTGGAGTCTTACCAGAGCAGCGCAGAGGGGCAGAATCCTCTCCCTTACCTTGCTGTCCACACTGCTTTGGATGCAGCCCAGGATACAATTGGCTTTCTGGGCTGAGTGCACATTGCTGGGTTGTGTCCAGCCTCTTGTCCACCTGCACTCCCAAGTCCTTCTTGGCAGGACTGCTCTTGATCCCTTCATTCCTCAGCTTGTGTTGATACTGGGGGTTGCCCTGACCCCAGTGCAGCACCTCGCACTTGGTCTTGTCAAATCTCATTAAATCCCCATGTGCCCACTTCTTGAGCCCGTCCACGTCCCTCTGGATGGTATCTCATCCTTCAGGCATCATCTTCACTATAGCTAAATAAAATCTAAGCCTAAAGCTGTTTTATAGGTGAATCTGGGTTATAAATGAGGATCATCTAATTTTTTCTGACTATTTGGTAATCATAATTTCTTGATCTTAAAGAAAATTTGGAATACAAACATACTGCAAAATAAAGAGGAATGAAGATGAAGTCAAGGGGATCTATAGCCTTAAGAATATCTTATGTTTCTGTACTGCCTTTCATCTCAAAAGAATCTAAAATGCCTTATAAAATGTATCAACATTAAACGGCGAATAGGAATTGAAATAAGAAAAATATTTTCTCCAATTCAAATGCAGGCATGACTTAGCTGAGAAAAATGTCTTTTTTTCAAATCAAATACAGTCAGGACATTATGCTTTATCCCTTGGTTGGTGTGAAAAGATCTTTACCAATGTCAACTGGCCACAACAGCAGCTTTATGGTTTACCATGCTGAATTGGTCTTTGTTAAAGAGCGTTCAGCTGAAAATCACAACAAAAATTCCATTTCAACACAGAGAAATCCTCATTATGGACTGTATAGAGAGAACAACAGCCTGATGAGAGCCTTTTCACACTGCAACAAATTGATTTGGATGTGGGGGGCAGTCTCAGGAGGCTGCATCTCTCACAAACCCAAAGAGAGTTGATGAGCAAACCCTCCCACTAGATCTGAAATGAAACATTTTATGATAAATGACCTAAGACCTTCCAGTTGCACATTCTCTCTCAGATACTATGCTTACAATACATCTCCTCCACATATATTTACAGTATGGTGATTATATCAGTTCAAGTGCTTATCTGTGAGGAGTCTGTCCAAGGGTGAATATGAAGGCAGGTTGACATCTATCACAAGTGATGAGCTCTATTTCAACCATATATTTCCAGGACAGTGCATTTTTATTTCCTGAATGATGACTATCCTGCCAAATGTACCTTCCCAGGATGATATCCAACAATGATACAACCATTTGTAATGGGCTGTGGGCCTCTGAACCCGGCAAACAGGTTTAGGAATATTCAATCAGTCTAGTAATTAAATTGGCTAAACATCTTCATTTCTGCTTTGGAAAGAACTTTCTTGTAAGACTGCAACATGATTGCAAACAAAAATGTTTTTTGTTCACTGAGGCTGGGCTCTGACAACCAAAATGGTCAGTTCTGAGGGGAGGTCTTTAATTACAAAGGCTTGCAAAATGTCATCTTGAGTTAGGTCCTTTGCAGATTCACTGTTATTAAAATAAGATGAGCTATTCAAGCATGAGTTTTGCTTGTGATTTTTCCCATGTCTCCAAAATTACCCAAGGAAATGCTTACATTTTTATACTTCCATATTATTCAAATAATGTTTTGTTTAGCCCTTGATACTAAAATATTCCAGAGTGGGCTGCTTCCAAACTATTTTCTTCAAACCTACCTCCCATTACATTACATTAGCTAGTGATACACAGGGGTGGGATTAGTCTGACAGCTTCCTGATTAACACAATCTTTTATACACAGAAGGAGGGAAAACAAAGGAATTTCCAGACGACAGCATAAATGCTCTGAAAAAAACTTTGTCCACAGAGACCTTTGAGCTTTTTTTCTGTATGCATAAAAACTCACCAGCATGAAACATCTTGATGAACCAAGGTCTTTGGGACCAACAGACACTTGGATTATGTACACAGAGATACAGTTAATCTTCTCTTTTTTTTTTTTTTTAATTTCTTATAAACGCAGCAAAACCAGAAACTCTTATACAGATGTCAATAGAAAAAGCTGGCAAAAAGGACCACAGAGTTACTCTCCTGTGCTACTGTGCTATGTGTGGTCTTGCTATACCTTTAACCATGGAATGATAATAGAGGCTCTTTTTTCAAACCCTAAAAAGTAAGTTTTCCAGACAAGCATGCAAAAAGTCAGGTTTCTGTGGCAAGTAAGCATGTAAGAAAGCCTCACCCAGTTTTCAGCGAGAACAGTGCATCATCCACCCCCCTCTGATTGAACTTCACCATGTAGCTGTGCATTTCAGGGTAGTTGTTGCGAATGTTCCTTTCTGTGCTGCCGTTGGGAACTGTCCCGAAGCGGAAAGGGGGTGAGAAGTCATTTGGTTTCTGGAACTGAAGAGACAGAAAAAGGAATATTTCTCACAGTCTTTCAGATTTAAAAGCAGTCATCTGGTTGGAGAACATCAGAAGGTTGATCTGATTTTATTTTGCTATTGTGTAGAAAACATAATTGAGAAGATATTATATTTCACTGTTTTCAAACATAAATATCTCCTGTTAATGCCTAAGAAACAAGTAAATCTGAGCAAGCTGTTCTTTCTCTCTACTCTGGATTAAGTGCATTAAATAGTCAGTGATCAGAGATTAAATAGGAGATTAGATAAAAGGAAAAAGGAAAGGGAAAATGTAACAGTGGTGCTGGAACACAGTCAAGAAACGGTTTCCAATAAAGCCTATGTGATGTGCTTTTTATCCACAAACTGTCATTTAGTTCCTAAGAAGTATCTTTTTCAGCTCTGTGGATGCCTTTACACTTTCTGGTTCTGACAGAGGTAGAAAAGTAATTAATGAGGAGAATGTGCCTCTCAGCACACTTCCCACCCACTTCACCAAACAAATGATCAGCTTTCAAAGTTTTGGGGAAATGCTCCAAATAAAATGTTCCTAGTGGCTGCAAGTTACTAGTAACATTTGATACCCAGAACAGAGCTGGCAGAACACTCCAAAGCTTTTGCTGCTCAGAAGAAATACATTCATCATAACATTCCCCCATGGCTGCAAGCCTGTGAGATTTCATATACCACTTGCTTAATTCAAGTCATAATCAGTGCTCTCTGGGGTTTTATGAGGAGTAACATTTAGACTGTCAATTTTCAAGACTGCTTAAAACCCCTAGAACCAGCAAATGAGAAGGAGCACAGAACTATAAATCAAGAACTGAATAAGCAGCAAAGAAAAAAATGCAAAGGTAGGTTAAATGGAAGGAAGCCTCCTCCTCTCTAGATATATCAAGCAGTAGCTTGCCTGGTGTTATTTCTCAACTGTAACCATGTGTTTCTATGATCCTGAGAAGCACACTGACAACATGTTAATGGTCAGACCAAAACCATTTAATAGCAGGAGTGCACCTGGTACATGAATATGTGTAGTCATGCACTGCGACCTTCTACAGGGCTGAAATCTACACATAGTTCTAGCTTAAAATACATGCAGGTGAGCCTTGTTCTTGAGCTCTGCTTAAAGCCATTTTGCAACTTGGTCAACTCAACTGAGGAGGCCAGAGCCCCTAAAGCAGTGTATCGTGTTCACATTTCAGCCATGAGGACAGCCAGAAGTTGGGTCTGTGGATAGGTGAATACATTGTTCACCTGTTTCTGTGCACCGGTCAACTAATGTCTCCAGTTTGGATGGCAAGATGGGCTAAACTGTATGTGCATGTGAGCGTGTGAAAGAGAACACGTATCCTACTGCTTTAAGCCAATAAAAAACATTGGGGCTGTTTTTCTGAACTCAAGTTAGTCCATCACCAACAAAACAGAAGTTTCACATAGCATAAAACACAGTAAGGTGTCTCTTAGAACTTCATCACACCTCTAGGGAGGAAGACAAACTCACAGCTATCAAAGACTGTAATGAAAGCAAATCTTGATGGGAGAAAAATCAACGCAGCATGCCAGAATTATTCTTTTTTACTAAGCTGATTAAAGCACCAGCCTAGGGGACCCATCACAAGGAGGGCACTGCCATGCCAGACACAAAGAAACACAGTCTCTCCCCTGACATGCTAAACCAGGAGATTGCAGTGTGGGCAACTTGCTTCTCCAGAGGCTACAGAACCCCACCTTGAAGGCATACAGGACATTCCCATTCCCACAGAGCCCTCTAACAGAGTACAGTCAACAGGAGAAGCATCAAGCAGGCCTGACCAACATTTGTGTGACTGAGTTTTGTACTGTCCATTTCATACCTCCACCCTCCATTCCCAGTGACACAATCTCTGCTCTTGTCTGCTTCCATCATGATGTCTACGAACTGGAGTAAGAAGGATTATGAAGTCAGGCATTTCCCTGTGATAAGGGAAATAATCCCAGCTCTGAACCATCTTTTGTCACCACTCTGTTCAGAGCCCATAATAGCAGCCACAGGTGAAAGGATCCAGATTTCATTTTTAATCTCCTGGGCAATCAATAAATAAATGAAAACATTTCTCTGGTAGGAAATTAGTGTTTCTGGCAACTGGAAAAGCACATTTCTAGAGAAAGGAGTCAGGTCGATCACTTCCACAAATTCTCATCCTACTCACTCACTCACCAATCCTTACATTCTGCTCATTCCTTAGTCAGATTTTCAAATACAAATTACTCTCAACACAACAACATGCACACACACTTCAGCAATAGCTTGGTGAACAGCAAGAGAGGAAACTATATGAAAGGATTCATATGGCGCCCACACCAGACAATTTTAGTTGAGTGCCACTCCTCTTGAGTGCCCAAGAGGATCACAGATCCCCAGCTAACCTTTCAGCTTGATGTTTACAAAGCTGAAAGTAACCAATGTCTAGCTGACTCCACAGTTGATGCAGCCAGAGATATGGAACTACTTCTCCATATTTGAGAAGTAATAGCAGTAGATGCATGCAGCTTTCTGATAGGAGATAGCAGCTCAAAAATCACCATATGTGTTTCTTGGCAGTAAGTGGGCACAGCTCAATCCAGGGTTGAAGGGATGTCCAGTGAGCTCTCCAGAGTAAAAAACTTTTGCATCATTCTGAACTAACGTCTGACTAACCACACAGCTCATACTGAGGGAACAAGAAGACATGTGAACCTTCCTGGAAAGTTCATGGGACAGATGGGGAAGAAGTGTGTCCTCTCCTGCAAACACAGTGGAGGAACTGGAGATGAACCATAAGGAGGAAAGTTAATCGAGAGATTGTCAAAGAGTTCAGTAAGGAAAGCCACTTGTTTGATTTCTCCCAGGGGCTGGGACCATGGGCCTGGATCATAAGTATCATCCCCAGGGAAGCAGGGGTCTTTGGTAGATGGCCCTATAAGGAGTCTGAGACATGAGGGAGGAGCTGATGCACAATGCAGGGGCATTACATGGAGGAAGCCTGTGGAGAGATAATCTCAATGCTGCAGTGAACACTGACAAAAAAATTAACCACAGATATGGACAGAAAGGGTAAAAATGTAAATTAATGAGACAACTGTCCCATTATTTAATGCAAATATTTCTCCTGTCAGAGCCCTAAGTCACTCCACTCCAGGCATCTGTGAAGAGGAATCCTGTGAAGTTCTGGCAAAAAAAAATGTGGTGGTAATAGGGGAAGGGAAGAGAAAACAACATCAGTTGCTGAGAAAACCCAGCTGTACAGGGTCCACACTTGTAGGAACCCCACATTACACTTGCCTGTAGCAGGAGACCTGTTCTGCTGCCCAGCTTTACCTACCTCAAGGAGTGACTGCCTGTGAGGGAATCAGCAGGGCTTAGCTGCTGTCCTGTACCCAAAGAGCCCCAGGCGGAGATGTATCTCACTTGCATCCTCCCACTCATTCACAGTGGAACCTCTGCTGTGAGATGCTCCCCTGTTATGTACCCAAGGTGATGTGCACATCTCATCCACGAAAGAAGTCCCAACTACTTCACATCAATTGTGAAGGTGGGTGCTAGAGAAGGGGGTGGAAAGCATACACCGAGGGTGCCTGAAAGGCTGGGGTAGCTCTGGGACATGAGATATATATGTTCGGAGACCAGTGGCTGCCTGCCTCTTCAACCCCTCACTCCACAAACTGAAATCAAGGAGCACTAAGTGCAAAGCAGATGCCAGCTTTGGAAAAGTAACCTCTCAGAGTCAGAGAGCAGAAATCTTCCTCCTCTGGAGAGCAATAAACACACAGGCTGGGAGCTGTTAGCACATTCAGGGGAAGAGCTGCTTTTGCCACTCCCCTCCACATCTTGCCATGAGAGCTGTAAACAGCAGCAGTGAAAGCGGGTTTAAGTGACTCGGCTGGCAGAGCTGTTTCATTACCAATTTGGAGCCATGCCGTGCAGAAAGCAGCATTGTTCTCAGATGTTCAGATATCAATCTGCATAATGAAACAGGTGATAGGAGCTCTTCCCATTCATGCAGCAACTGGAGGGGATTTAGAGATGAGGGGAAGGGGTTATGTCTAATTGGCCACAATTAATTTGATGAGAAATTTTTTTCAATAAATTGTCTATCACCAAATGGATCCTACAGAAAAGCACATCTGCCCTTATTTATCTGCCTGATGTAGGCCCTGTTTACACTGTAAAGTGTTTGCCAATAGCTTTGAAAGCAGTTTCCCATACTCAGCAAGCTCTTGCAACAGAAAAGCTCTTTTTTATCAGCCAATCTACTTTTATGCTGCTTAAAAAACACAAATCAATCCACTGCTGAATAACATAATGAGCTGGCAGAAATTGGTGCAAGGGTGGGTGTGTGGGTGTAGTGCTTTACCCTTATACAGCTTCTCTGGGAGAGGTCCTTACACTTTGTAAGGCCCAGATGATCAGTTAAAGTTTTCTAACACAGGAAGCTCTACAGCTCTGACCCATCAAACTAAGAGCCACAAATTCAGCTCCTCTGCTAGCTGCAAGTCCAAAAGAGCTTAAGCCCATATTAGATATTTTGAGCTCACTTCACTTACTCAAAAGTAAGTGCCAAGCTGAGATGCCTAGGGAATTTCACCCTGGGAACAGGTCTCTCATAGCCCCATGTCAGATTTGCCCACCACCTGAGGGTAGTTTGGACACTCCAGTACACCTAAAATAGCTTCAGACATCTACATCAGCCCAAATGAATCTAGCCTCTGGGCCATTCAGCCCTCAGGACACCTTCTCCCACCAAAAGTACAGGGATCCGACCACTATGGTTAGCAAGAAGCCTGAAGTACCCACCACCATCCTAATGTATAACTTCTTTGCATTGCCGAAACATCCTTGGTTGTCTCCTTCTGTTCTGGCTCAGCTGCATGTCACTGCAGTCAGCTTGTACCTTTCTTCATTGCCTGAAAATCCAACCAGGCTGTTTGCACAAGAGCTTCCTTCAGAACCTTAGAAGTTGAAGCACTCAGTGGTTTTCAGGTCTAACTCTGAGGTAGCTCTGTGCTGGTACCTAAGTCCTGGTACCCTACCCATGTCCAGGCAGCATGTTTTGCCCTAGCTGCCTTCTATGTCCTCTCTTTCAGCCAGGAAATCAATTACTTCACAGATAATGAATGACTCTCAAAGAGAAAAAGCTTTTTTTCTTCTTATCCCCAAAATATATAATTTTTATCCCCAAGCTGTACCACAAACAATGCCACAGAATCACAAACCTGGATTTGACCCTGAGAAGATGTCCCTTCCACCTCTGTCTCTCCAGTGAGTCTCTCCTGGATATCACCATTCCTGACAGCTTTTAATCCAGCCCACTGTGGAAGATGGCTGGTGCTGGAGATTCCTCCATTCCCTGGACAATGCTCACCAAAGCTTTACTACTGGAAAGTTCTTCCACGTATCTGAACCAGAGCCTTCCAGCTGCAAATACACCTGCAATATTTTCTGTTATCTTGTTCATGGGCAAGGAAATCCAAACGGTTTCTTCTTCTCTGAAAGTGCATTTTATGTTTTTGAAGACCATTGTGCTGCTTCTTCTCCATGTTCTTTCACTGCAGCTAAAGAAGCCCAGTTTCTTTAGTCTTTCTTTGCAAGCTGTATTATATGGACCTGCAACCATTCTCGCTCTTGTCCTTTGGCTGTATTCTATAGGTCTCTGCTTAACTTAACTTTGGTTGGTGAACATACTCTCTCCACCATCATCAAGAACACCAGCATCAAGAACAATCTGATCAAGACCCAAAGATGCTGAGAGAATATTACAGTAAAAAAGCTTGTAGTAAGGCAACACAAATAATGCTAGTGAGAGTTCATGCTCATTATCACTCTTCTCAGGGCCTCTCTTTATTATATCGTGTTTTGTCTATCCTTCATTTTCAGCTTGCAAGTTCTTCAAAGCTGCAACTCTGTCCGGATCTGCATTCAGGTAGTGATCAGCTTGTTTCTGGAATGTCAATCATCACTGCCAGCACCATCTTCAGGGTTTTTACTGTATTCTTTTCTTTATGCAGCTTGGATTGTGCACATAGGCACATTCACAAACCCATGCCCCCAGTCACCTGTCCTGGTAGAGGAGGTGCTCTGCAGATTTCGAGCACAGAGTTTGCAACTGTTGGTGGCATGGTGCTGTAGGCACTTTAAAATTGGCAAAATTGCCTCCCAGCTAGAAGTGTGCCAGCCCAACAGCATAGGCTGAAAATCATACTGCAGATCTAAGTCTTAGCACTGGTACAAGCCTGTGAGGAGAGCAGACTAAAGTGACTGTGCTGCTCATTCTCTATTATTAATGACTCTCTTGTACAGATACTTCTCGAGATTCATTCCTAAAGCATTCCTCTCCCCTCTGCACAGTAATGTAGTTTTGACATTACAGACATTTTTTATTTCCAAGGTGGAACTTTCAGCCATTTCTAAGTGACTATAAGTTTTCAGATCATCCTTTTACCCTAGCTCTTTTTAGTTCCCTCCTGCATTCCCTCACAATAACATTGTCTGCCTCCTCAGCAGTGGCTGGGAGTTCTCACAGCTCTGAATCCAGCTGCCACATCAACTCTTCCTGAAACCCCAATTTCTTATCTTCACTAGTCAAACAACACATCTTGATTTATAAGCAAACAAAAAAAAGGAAGCTAAAATAAAGGGGATTGAACAGCACCAAATCCAATATGTTGATTTTGGGAGGACATAAAATTACCTTGTGCTCCCTCAGATTTTGACTTTGTGGTTTATCTTATTATTCAGTACCCAGTGATGTTTCAAATTCTGTCTTGCTTTGCATAGCACTTTCACCCATGAATTGCTCTAGATAAGTCCAAGAAAGGAGTTATCAGTTAGTGCAGCTGACTGCAGTAAAGCTGGCAAAGAATTCAATTAAAGTCCATTTTAAAGGAAGATGTAGTGTGGGTCAGACCCACAATCAAGAAAGAAAAATATCTATGAATGTCTGTTGGTGAAATATGGACACATGCAGGTCAGAAAAGGGAACAGAGCAACCTAGTGACAATGCAGAGGTGAGGGGGAGAAGGTGAAAGCAAAAGAAAAGAGTTCAAATATAGCTACTTTAAAAATAGTTGTCCTTGCAAAATAACTGAGATGAAAGCAGAGATCCAATTGGTGGAAGAAGGTTCCATCACATGCAGTTATTGCCAGAGCAGTGCACACAGTAGGATTGTGCAGCCTCTTTGCAAGTTGGATTGTTATGTACAGTGTTCACATAGCAGAAGAGCGAAAACCTTGGGCAGTGCAACACCATCCGAAACAGACGGCATGTCAGGGATCCCATGTCTTCCATAAACACACCTACTTATGCATGCTGCCATCACACTGCCTTTATGCTGACCCAAGCATTACAGATACACCGGGTCTGAGGAGCCAGACCATCACATACAGATGGAGTCCACCCACCACGAGCACACCAGGAGTCTTCTGGGTCGGCCAAGTGCATGAACATTATACAGGCTCTGTGCAGTTTCTCCACCCAACAGGTAATATTAAAGCCTTAAATATTCCTCAGGACACATTTGACAGTATATAGCCTTCAAATCACAAATTAGTTGTCCCTCAAGATTGACCAGAAATCTGTAGTGGAATCACTGAGCTTCATCAGTCAGAGCCAAAAGCTGCTTGCACAGCTCAAGTGTTAGTATGTGTGATATCAGAACACCACAGTCATATCCATTGCAATGAAGGGCGCTATGAAATCATAGCTATGGTACACTTAACTTTTGGTTGCATGCATGTAGAAGATGGAGATCATCTGTTTATCCAGCATAAAATCATGCCATGTATTTCATTCTTGAAAGTCAGCTTCCTTAGAAGCTAAACACAGGGGGACAAAAAGTATAATCCCAGCCAAACACAAAAGAGAAATTCATGAGGCAGAAAGATGCCACTTACTACACTGATGTTCATATCATTAGGAGTGTAGATGTCCATTCAGAAGGAGAAAATCAACTGATTAAAAAGACCTTGAGAGGAGAGGTGACAGCTAAGTACAGAGGAATTTGAAATCTGCTTTGTTTGCACATGAGACAGCTGATTAACAAATTATGAAACACTCTGAGAAATTCAGAGGATGTAGTTTGGTGGGGAAGGAATTCCATTTCTCACCCATTTTCACTAACAAAGGAAGGTCAGATTTCTCCTGTCTTCTGAGTACTAACAGCCAACCTACTATTATGTGGGTACTGTCCACTGGGCAGCAGGGTGAAACCATGCACAAACCTGGAAAACCTCCAAAAGACTTCACAGGGACCAGAATATTCATCCAAGCAATTTTAAAAGCTTAGTAATCATATTAGTGCAATTTCTTAAGCATGTCTGTAGGGCAGAGAGGCAAAGCAAAAAAGCAGGGAATTTCAGACAGAGCAGCACCCTCTCAGAGCTCCTTTAACCTTCTGATGAAAGCTGCCTCCTACCTGCAAATGAAAGATAGAGAAATGAAAGCCATATCACTCCCATGTGAGTCCTGGGGAACCGAGCTTCACCTGAAATAAAGTCTGCTGGGCCACCCAGATTTAGGGAAAGTGTGACCTTGAGTAGCCAAAGGCCTGGGAGAAGCTGGGCTTCTTTCCATGCAGTGAAGTAAAAATGCCTGGAAAGATACAACCTGCCAAATATTTACCAAGTATATGTATGTACATGTAACTCCAAATGTCACGGTCACTAGGCATCAGGAATGAAAGTGTGGGAGTAGAGCTGTTGTACTCTTTTGCTTTTCTTTTTTAATCCTGTAGATCTCATACTCCCATCCCTTTCCCACCAGTAATTCAGCCCTGATCATTCAGTTAAAGGAGGCCAGCTCTCATCTCTCAGGGTGCCAAATTTTGATGGCAGGACCATTGTCTGTTATTTGACTACAAAGTGCCAAGTACATTTATGGCACCATATAAATAATAAATAAAAATATTCATTGTTTCCCTCTCCACTGACTTACACTGATGTGAGAAGCAGGACAATCCTTTGCTTCCCTCTCTCCCTCCCCCCCTTATGTAACTCTCCAAAGACAGCTTTTTCCAGACTGCCAAGCAATTAGCACAGAAGCAACCAAATATAACCACTACCTCCAAAGGGGGATAGCTCCAAGAGCTGGTGAAAAGGCAGGTGAAAAGAAAGGGTCAGTGGTGGCCAAGGTCTGGAAAAGGCCAGAATGCTGTGCAGGGGAAATGCAAAAGCTGCAAACTAAGGACTACGCCATGGCCCCAATCACCGAAGTCCCTCATCCAGCGACTCTCATCTGTACCTCAAACAAAGCCCAGGGGTTTGCATTTTAAAGATCATCTAATCCCAACCCTCATGCCGTGGGCAGGCACATCTTTCACTAGACCAGTTACTCAGAGCCCCATCCAACCTGGCCTTAAACAGTTCCAGGGATGAGGCATCCACAACTTCTCTGGGCACCATTTCTAGTGCATCACCACCATCACAGCAAAAGAATTTTTTTCCTAATACCTAATTTAAGCCTATTCTCTTTCAGTATGAAGCCCTTACCCCTTGTCCTGTCATTACATCCTCTTGTCAAAAAGTCTCTCTCCATCTTTTTCATATGTTCCCTTCGGGTACTGGAAGGCCACAATTAGGTCATCCTAAAGCCTTCCCTTTTCCAGGCTGAACAGCCTTTCGTTGTCAGGAGAGGTGCTCTATCCCTTTAATCATCTTGGTGGCCTCCTCTGCACTCACTCTAGCAGGTCCATGTTCTTTTTGTTCAGAAAACAACACCCCAGAGCTGGATACACCACTGCAGGTGGGGTCTCACCAGAGCAGAGCAGAGGGGCAGAATCCTCTCCCTCACCATGCTGCCCACGCTGCTTTGGATTCAGCTCAGGATACAATTGGCTTTCTGGGCTGAGTGCACATTGCTGGGTTGTGTCCAGCCTCTTGTCCACCTGCACTCCCAAGTCCTTCTTGGCAAGGCTGCTCTTGATCCCTTCAAGCCCCAGTCTTTTTTGATACCAGAGAAGTCCCTCCAGATGAACAGAAAAAGAGAGAATCCTGAGAGACCAAGTGAAGGCTAAAGCACGCTGCAGCCTACTTGCTGCTATACACTGTACAGTGCTGAGCTGAAAAAAAAGAGGGAGAATGACAAAGAAACTAGGATTGAAGCAGAGGGGAAACAAAACATGTTTGAAAACCCACTGACTGTAAATATTTATAGTCTTAAAAATTACTGATTCAAATTTTAGTGCAGAGGCACAAGAGGTTTGTTCCAAAGAGCTCGGAAAGCAGAAAAATTATCCCAATACAAAGATTCCAGAATGTCTAAATCTGTGATAAACATACACATCGGGAACTGCAAAAAATTATCTGAGATTATATTTATGTATACAATAAATCTGTCACAAATCAGAAAGATCTATTACTAACATATGATATGTTGTAGCTATTTAATAGCTATTTATTAGTAAGAAAATTTTAGCATAATATGTAATTACACATAGTACACACGCATTATGTGTGTTTACACATAATATATATCTACCCCATATAGTATTTTTAAATACTTCATACCATAACCTGATGGTTTACAAGGAGATGCAGAGAAATAATCAGATTTTAAGCCATAACATTTCAGACTGTCAGAGCTCTAAGTTTTTTACACTTCATTATGAACCAGTATTTCTTGTATTAAGCACTAGTTGATACCACTGTTATTGATAAAGGTCATATTTAAGCAAAAGGCACAGTTCAACTCATTTACAGGGAGATGTACCCCTAGGAAAGCACTGTTGAAAGAAATTCAACCCTACCCCACAACATAAGGTCTGGAGATTCAAGAACCTCTTTATTTGGGGAGTTTTTTTGCCAAATAAGGTGCATCAGATTTAGACATTTTGGAAAAGATTGTGATTTATCACAAGAGGACAGGATTGGAAGTGGCATGGTCCTTCTTCTGTCTGCCAAACTCACATATCCACAAAGGTGTCCTGACCATAAAAATCATACTGCTGTTGAAAGATTGCTTACTTTCTGCCACTGGACACCGCCACATAAAACTTCCTTTGTATCCTGCCGAAATGTGCGGAAGTACCAGAAATGTCAGTTAACACTAAATGTTTAGTCCTGTGGAAGATTTGTACTGCCTCCAAGCCATCCAGTTAGACAATCTTCTCCTTATAGATCTCACAGGCACAAGACTGACCCGCACTTTTAGTCCTCTTGAAAAATGTCCAGCTGAAGGTATCTGCTCTGCATTTTCCCTGGACTTCTGCAGAACAGGTATTTGTTGTACAAAAGCTGCAAGCTCAGGGAAGCATTTAACTTCAATCATGTGAATAATAGCCCATTGACTTTAATGTCACCACTCATGAGCACAAAGTAAAGAACACACTAAAGTGTATCTGCGTTCTGCGATATCTGGGATCCTTGTATCATTTTGATTTAATGTGCTGCAAGGTACAATATGGGAAATAATTCATTTTTCAGTTTCACAGCCAAGCATCTATTACTGCCAGAAAAGAGCAGATCCTTTTATTTCTGCAGGTTTTTCAGTGAGGCTTTTGTTTTGTGTCAACCTGAAATGTTCCATTCACCTCAGATCAACCTATGTTGTTTTGTCTTCCAATTATCTCCGCCTGTCCCCTTCCTTTGTTACCAAAAAAAAAAAAAATCTTTTTTCCACCGTTTTTCACCCTTAAATGTAGGTCAATTTTATGACTAGTGCCTTTAGAAAATGACCTGTCAAAATATGTCAGAAACATCAAAGTATTTTGTATAAAGTATACTAAAATGAGCTATTTTGGAAAATATCAGGAATTCCTTCTGCCTTCTTATACTCTCCTCAAGGTTTTTTTTCAGTAAAAATACTGGCCAGTTTTAACTTCAAAACCTATCTTTTAAGAAAAGAAACAAACTCATATCCATTGAAAAAATAACTGACCTATGCTGCATTTGTCTCAACATTTCATTAACATCTTAAAAAGCAAATAAAGTCAAATATGTATGAAATACCAGTAATCTGTATTAATTTGAAGGCATGCAGAAATCCATTTCTCTCCTTTTCACATCAATTACAAAATTACCATTTTGATATTTTATTAGCTTCTCTGGCATTTCCAACTAATTTATAGGAAAGGATACTCTTTTTTTATTATTATTAACCTACTGCCTTCTAAATCATTTGATTTAAATGCCCTGCCAGTTGTCCACATTTCCTTATATTCTATTACTACTGTATATGAATGGAAATTACATATAGCTATTAGATTACTTCACCCATTAGTTCATTTTATATAATCTTTCCTGTATTTATTACCTTCGTTAGACTGAAATACTGCAGGCGCTTGTTTCTCTAATGTGTCTGAAGCTCTCCTGCTAATGGAAATTGGACTATATCTTCTGATTACACTCAGATGAAATCCAGACCCAGGAGTTGACTGCAGTATTCTGCGACAGGCCCTCTTACCACTGGGGCTTTCACAGGGGTCAGGGCAGCAGCAGTCTCCACACGCATCCTGAATGGATGCAGCCTAGCAGCACATGCAAGGATGCTCCAGCTGGGCTTGCTGGGAGCTGACATGGCCTGTGTGGCACTGCCTCTGCTAGCACCACCTCCAGCCCCTCTGCTGCACAAGGTGGACCAGTGGAGGCAGAAGGTGCTGCTTCGGCACCTGCACTGGAGAAAAGTGGTTCAGCATGCCACAAGCACGGGGAGCTGGAAAGGAGATGCTGTAAAGAGCAGGACTTCTCCTGCAGAACTCATAAGATCAGTGCTGCTCTCAGGCAGGAGCAGGTTTCTCCTCCCTCAAACTGCTCACAGCTGCCCCAGAGTTAAGAGCTAAAGCCTGATGTAACATTTACCAGCTCCCAAGGTTAATATGGGGGAACCAACAGCCATCATGAGGTGGGTTCCTGCATCAGCTCTGGCACCTGTTTTGAGCCAGCTATGCTCAAAGGGTGGCATTCAGCAAGGTAAGCATCACCTGGGACAGAGAGAGAGAGTGGCAGAGGTCCATAAGTTCATACAGGGGGCCTCCAGACATCCTCATTCAACCTGGTACCCTGGGACAGAGGCATCCACTCCAGCCCAGCTCAGACAGACGTGCTCAAGCATCCACAGAAGCACAGTGGGGGCATGACATTAGTCATTGTCTTTCATGCCATTAGGAAGTAAATGCTGGGGCACAGTCAAGACATCGTCCAAGTCCTGAGACTTCTGGAGCATTTCAGTCTGCTTTTCTGGGGAAGTGGTATGCCAGCAGCTATAGGCACCTCTTGGAGTGGTTCTTCCCAGGCAAGACCTAAGAAAGAGGGTCCAAAGGACAGACCCTCAGGGTAGCTGAGTAGCTGAGTGTAGTCAGCCTCACCTTGACAAGTGCACCCCAGCCAGGCACAGTAATGGATTTTGTGAGTGCATCTGGCATTTTGGCTACTGCAGCGTCAGTGGGACACCTTTCCCAGGTACTGTAAAAGTACAGAGACATTTGCAAGCAGATCTGGGTTTAGGCAAGTAGGAACAATATTCTTTCATTACTGTCACTTTGTCTATTGGCTTGGATTACATCCTCAGCTGAGTCCTTGTGCTGTGGACACAAGTGCCCTTACCAGCTGATGGAGAAGGCCAGGAGACTCATCTGCCTGACTTTTGCTGTGGACACCAGATCATACACTGGGGATAAAAGAGATTGTAAGCGACAATCTTACTTACCTCTTGGCAAAGTCTTTCCCACCTGGCTTTGAACAGTGACTGTCTCTTTTGAAAGCCTGAACTGGCTTTAAGCACACAAGAGAAGTGAGGTAGAACACAGCGCACCTCCCATGTGCCCTGGATGTGACTGTGCCCTTCTTCCTGGCCAAGCAGTGCATTGAGAGGGTGAGTGAATTGCAAGCACTATGCAGGCTTTGGAAAAGGGAAAAGATGAGATTCAGAAGAGTGAATTCCTCCCAAACCAGGGGATCTTGAAGCAGTGTGCCAAATGTCTGGATGACTGCTCCCAAATCCTATAGGGCCCTTTGCATATTCAGAGAGTAAAATCCATGAGCCCAGTAAATCAAGCTCATTTACTCGCTTGTTTTGGATGGAGTTAGTCCCACCTGCCTTTATTGCCCAAAGGCAGCTGTTGGCCTTCAGTTTCACAAGCCAATTTTCATTTGATTCCAGATGCTCTGGTAGATTGTAATCTTACCCAAATATTGTACTTGCACTAGCAGCTACATTTGAGGCATACCACAATACTATGGCCTTTCTCTTCCCCAAGAAAAAAAGCACATATACTTCAGCATAGCAAAAGTAAATACAGGTACGTTGGCAGAGTAGAAGTAGAAGAAAATGGCCTCAATCCAATATACACAGGTGGCCCTATGGTGAAATCAACTAAAACAGGCCCAGAAATTTGTGAAGCTCCAGGAGTCACTGCTTTCAAATGATATTTCATACACATATCTCTGCAGGTATGAAGAATATCTTGAAATGAGAATGAAAGCATGTTCTCTCCATGAGCCTAGGAACAGCCTGAAATAATACATCACAGGTACCAACTATCCCATTTAGCTCAGACAGTTGAAAACCTAATGATACAAACTAATGTTACCTCTGATAGGACTGGCTGGTTTTGAACAGTATCTTTCAGTCTGAAGGAGCTCACAGCTTCTAAGTAGTTGCTGCAATAATCTCCACCTGACAGAAAAGCATCCTCCCCTCCATCCCATCCTCAACACAGCACATTGCAAATAAGGAGACAGTGTGAAACAAATTGAGGTCAAAATTAAAACAACAGGAGCACTTCTGCATGGATTGTATTATTCCGTGCCATGTTTCATTCCAGGAAAAAGAAAAAAAACAAACAACAAAATGAGTAAGCAAAACTCCTGTGATTAATCCATCACAGAATTTCCAGACTGCTGAACAGGACGCTGTATACAGAGGAGGCCTGGCCACAAATTATTTCTAAACTGTCATGAAGGACATAAGAGTCAGTAACAATAACCAACCCAGCAGCCGCAACTGACACTTGCAGTCCTCTTCTTGCTGCTATCCACAATGGCAATGTGTGCAACCCATTGCTATTTGGCTGCCCTGCAATGGCATGACCCCTTAAGCAGCCCCAGTGACTGAGTAACAAGCTCAGCATGGGCAATGGAGCCTCACAGTACTCAATTCCTTGTGAGTAGCCTCACCACAAAACAAAAATAAAGCAGTGCAAAGCATTACACCCTCATGAGCCAGACAGTGCTACCCTGCATGTATCATCAATCTTCTCAAAATCCTCAAGTGTTCAGGATCCAGCAAAAGTGAATGCTCTGCATGGACAAAATGCTGTGTGGGTAAACAAGGCATAGAAATGCAGTCTGAACAAAAAATTATTTCTTGTGGTAAGCCTCCAAACACCTTGAAAAAATGACAGTATAACTTCAAATACAAGCAATAGTAAATCATCAAAGCCACAGTGATTTACCCCCATGGACAGAACTTGTTTTCAGAATAAATTAACAGATCATATTTGCTAGCCTAATGGCTGGCATTCCTACCCAAGACAAATTATTTAATCCTGAGAAAACAGGTTACAGCCATTATACACATCATCTCCAAAGCTCCATTAATTTGTTTCTTGCTGACAGTGAAAATGTGGTTTGGGATCGTGCAAGCAAGCACAGTTCAGTTCTGTTTATAATCCATTCCTGAAGTGCTTAATGCATGTAAAAATGCAACTGAATACCAATGAAGAACAGTTGTGCTATTTAAACTAGGGTCTAAAGCAATGATGTGACTCTGAAAACACCTGCCCACTTTCCTTGTGAAAGGAAAAAAGAGAGGGTAGAGCAGCCTTTTCTGTGGAAAAGGCTGCTTTGAGGGTTTGGCTGGATACATTACCTTTTTGTCGCTCAAGCCAGACACCTGGTCCACGTATTCCTCTTGGATCATGAAGGCAGCCAGGTTGGCAGTGTAGCTGGCCAGAAAGATGACAGCGAAGAAGGCCCACACTGACACCATGATCTTGCTAGTGGTACCCTTGGGATTCTGTACTGGCACAGAGTTGTTGAACACCAGCCCCCACAGCAGCCAGATAGCTTTGCCAATGGTGAAAGAGGGACCTCCTGGTTCTGGAATGATTGAGAAACATGATCCCACAGTGAGCATCTGAGAGTAAGTGGTCTGCATTTCCAGTCACATACACATCTTGATTTCAGATATAAGAGCAGAATCTATTCCCACTTGTGAGGTGAATATCTGCAGCTGCACTCCCCTAAGTTCATGCTACCATATCCCAGCAAAGTACAACCTAAAAAATTATTTTTTAAAAATGTCCTTAGGTTTCCATATTTTTCTGCTTCAGGGATTTCCACTGAAACCTTATACAAGGGCATTTGTTTTCATTTGATTGAAGTATCTAGAAGCCCAAACATTTAATTTTGGTTGAAATGTTGTACCCAGATATAGAATTTGCTCAGAAACATTCTATCCTCATTTCCAGCTGTTCAAGAGTGATGGCTTCAAACTCCCAGCATACACCTGTGTAAAACATGGCTCTCACTGTACTTGTAAAGGTACAAGGAAGAACACCACCTGAAATAACAGGGCTGTACAAATACTTCTGCATGAGTGTTTCATTACACACTCTGTTGAAGATCCATGAACCAGAGAAGAACATAGCTCCTTCTCCCCATATTTTGTATCTAAGATACATGACAGTGACATATACTTGTTTCACCTTCAGAAAATCTGCAGGTCTGCCCTAGATAGCCCAGGAGTAGACTCAGTGTTTTAAAAGCTCCTATTTTCCCCTTATTCACTTTACAATGTGGAAGCTCACTCATACCTCAGAAACCATGTGTGCTAATGAAGCACTAGATCTGAAAACATGTGAAATGGCACATGTCTCCCAGCAATCTTGTATCCTCAGCACATGCTGGTTCCATTAATTGGAACCTAACCCAGAATTTCCTCAACTTGAGCACAAGAAAAGCTGAGAGGGAGAATGCAGATGTGATCACTCTTCAGACACTGAGAAGATCCTCTTAGAAGGATCTTCTCAGTGGAACAGTTCAAGCATCTGTCCTTTCTCCAATGGTGCCAACCTGATCAGCATCCCATGCTTTATCTCCTCAGGCAGGCTGATTGGATCCTAGTGCTCCTGCCTGTGGTTAAGATTGACTCCAGCAAAATAGCAAAAGGGAAGTAAGTTTTGACATGTCTCTCCAAACCTCTGAGCAGTGAATAGCATAGATCATCTGGAAACACTAACCGTGTTACCCTAAATACAACTGAACAATGCAAGGGGCTCATTTTTTACCCAGGGAGCTGCACGCCAAGTTCAGAGCAGAATCATCACCTGGAAAAACTGGTGCCTTTACATTCCAGGAAGATAAAGTTCCTAAGAGAAACACAGTTTGGCAGTCTTTTTACATGCTGGAGTGGTATTTTTATATCCCTCTCTATCTAAGGTGCCCTAAGATATACAGGTGAACGGCCTGAAAAACATCAGTGGGAACTGTAAGATGGAAGGAAATCTTGAGAAGTTCCCTTCTAAAAGCTTTCCACTCTCCGCTGATCACCCCACGTGCTACCACAATTACTCTGTCAGACCAAGATTGTAATGGGCAATTCCAATCCAAAAGACTTGATGTCCATAAAGAGAAAATGCAGGTGTTTGAAGCATACTGTCAGGGGCATACTGTCATAGTTCAAATGCAGCCAAAGTTCTGCCAGGGTTCTCGTTACCAAAATCAGCATTGCAGTCTCTCCAGCAGATTTCTTCATATTTCATCTCTCAG
The DNA here is from genome assembly GCA_024734555.1 of Trochalopteron elliotii. Lineage (NCBI taxonomy): Eukaryota > Metazoa > Chordata > Aves > Passeriformes > Leiothrichidae > Trochalopteron > Trochalopteron elliotii. The sequence continues at coordinate 330,067 of JANPWX010000209.1, forward strand.
GGATAATATCTGTCTGATCATGCCATACTTTTCATAATTACTCAGAAATATTGATACTTGTAGCTTCAGTTTGGATAACTTAACAACTGCACGCCTGTACTAAAAACTGCTTCCAGTTCCACATCTGTATTAATACCTCCTAAGATACTCAGGTTTCTCAGTACTTGTGCCCACAGATCCATGGGGTTGTAATCAGGTGCCATAAAGGCCCTCCAACAGCTCCATGCTAAGAGACAAGTTCTCCACTTCACCATGTATGTGGTTCTGCCTGCATTCTCATAAACACTTTTTATTTTCACTCTTCTCTAATTTGATGGCATAAATTCACCCAAAGCACTAGACTTGGGAGTAAATGAGTGCATTTTCCAGTAACTGTCTCTCTCCCGCTATTCTGTATGAACCAATAAATCCAGAAAGGTTTGAAGGGCCGATTCACCAGGCGGTAAAGATGTGCAGATGACAGAAGACTCCACTTGCTAACTTTTTTCATGTCAATAAGAGAAAAAAGGCTGTATCTTAGGAAGGACAGCCTTTCTTTAATTATTCTGGCTGCCTTCTGAAGATCAGAACCACAGAGATGGATCATTTGCTCGTTCCCAACTTTCCTGCTGCCCTTGAAAAACAATTCTTTACCCACTCCCAAGAAAATTAATTTCCTATTCTCTCAGTTGGTCTTCGAAAGCCAGAAAGGCAAGCAGGGGAAGGACCTGACCAGGTGACAGGCGTGGATTCTGGAAGACATAGCACTATGCCAGGAGGCCAGCAGAGTAGCTAGCTCTCCAGGGAGATGTATCATTGAAGGATGGATTGACAGCGCTGAGCTCTGTGATTGTCTCAGAGAGTGCAGCATTGTAGGCCCTGTCAGCACTGGCTACCAGGGCCCATTTTCCTTCAATGAGAAACAAGTTGAAGCTGGTATGTGCTTTAGACATGAAAGGCAACACAGCTCCGTCTCTCATGCCAAGCAAATTATCCATTATACACATCTGCTCTCTTCAGAGCCTTTTTTCTGCCTCCATCCCTGTCTTCTTTAGTCTGAATGCAGAGCTCAGAGTGGGCTATATCCGTATGCCATTCAAGGCAAAGGAACACCCTAACAAACAAACAGAGATTAGAAACCAGAGGGGACCATAGCAAGAAACAGCTTCCCTTACCTCTGCCATCAGCAAGGCACCGATTATAGCCCACAGGGCTGAAGTACTCAAAGACGAAGACAGCCACCGCAGAGATGATAAGAAGCATCACAAACATCATCACCCATACGTCAGCACTAAAAGGCTCTGGAGAGGAAGAGAAAACCATGGTGAAAGACCTGATAACACCTCACCTTCTTTGCTCTCCAGAGAAGTCCAGTGTGGGGCAAACTGGGTTGGGGAAAAGCAGAAGTTAAAACAAAGTCTTCAACCTGATTCTGAAAAACTTCTTGAACTGAGAAAACTGCAGTTTCTCTCTCTACAATGACTGTATTCCGTCGTACTGTTACATTTGTGACACATGGCTTCATCTGGAACCACACACAGTCATTGTGGCATGCATTGATAAAATAAAACGCATTGATAAAAGATTGTTCCCAGGAAGTCCTCCAGCACCATCTGGAGAGAGTGGGGAAAATCAGGCAGAACTGGCAGAGTTTCAGACAAGCATCCAACTTTCAAGATGCTATTGAGCCAAAAGGCATCTCCAAATTTCTAAGGTTCAGCCATAATGACAGTAGGTTTTTTAGTATTCCATCCCTCTAGCAATGGGAACACTAACTCATTCTAGAAATGTTAGTGCTCATGTTCTGCAAGTATTTGATCTCTGCCAGGTTTTCTCCTTCTCCCAGCCTGAACAGAAAAAGATAGGGCTGAACCAGATCAAAGAAACAAAGAACTTTGCTCCAGAGTATAGCCAATATTGCAACTTAGTCAAATTGCAAATTGCAATTGCAATTGTTTAAAATTTTGGAGATAACTTTAACATTGCTTTTACATACCCAAGCAATACTGGTGGACCTGCTAAGGGAAAATCTCCTGAAGAGTTAGTAGTCATGAAAATCATATTTAAAAAGGTCTAGGAAAATTTCATTACCCATATAAAAGTATTTCTGTTTGTGAATGTTCTCAGGACTCTGGCAGAGAGCAGACAGTAATTATATAACTCATATACTGTGTTTGCAGCATCATAAAACATTTTATAAAGCCAAATAGTAGACACTAGGAAGACATGAATGTCTCAGGGAAATGCAGTATCATTTCCTTATTCTCTGACCACCCTCCATCACTGGAGGACATTATAAATGCCTTTCTTGTAAGACACAGTGACAGCAGAGAACCGACAGCCCAACTGTTCTTGAAAAGGTCTATTAGTTCTCTAATTTATACAAGGTGTCAAGGGAGGGTCAAGTTAACAATGTCTTTACAAAATAATGTCTCTCAATGTGCAACTATTTATTGCCAGTTGCTATCACCAAGTGTTATGGTATCCCAGCTATAAGGTTTGAATCAATTTTCTTCTAGCCTACACTCCTTGAACATACTATTAGTTGAGTCACTGGGAAACCACATGCTGTGGTGTATGTGACAACTCTGAGTGAGCCCAATTTTACTAGGATTAGGCATACAATTGCTGGAAAATGCCTTGGCTTGGAACTCATAGGCAGTGCCTATATGCACTTGCATTTGCCTGGATTTTGCATGTCTGGGATTCAGTTCTAAAACATAACAGTATATTTTTATACACTTCTCCCACAGGTACACCCAAAAAAGAGCTTTCAGGCTAAGAATCACAAGCAACCTTCACCTAATTTTTTTTTGACCAGTGGGTGAAGTTTTAATTTTAGATTGGAACAATACCTAAGAAGGCAGAAGGTGAGACAGTTCCATTGCTACGTGACACCATGACACTGATTCCCGTCTCAATGAAGGGCACAGAGAAATCCACCACTTCTGAACGTTCCTCATTAATGGTGAGGGATCCCACAGCCATATAGGCCCGTTTTGTAACAACCTGGAGGAAAGAAAAAAAGAGATCACACACAGACATGAGGCAGCCCTCAAGCACCACAGTCAAGCCACTTCTCATCTTTCTACCTTTCAACACAATCCTTTTATTCCTGTAATCCCATTCCCTATATTGTTTGTAACATCTCTCCTTTCTAATCTTTTATCAGGACACCTTCTTCTTTCAGAAAACCTATAGACATTAATCTTCCCCTCAAAGCTGGTATGTGTACAAAAAAAAAAAAAATCCACAGAGGTCTTAGGATAAACACATCATCCACAGAGAAGACGTCTTATCTAATTTTTCTGTCCTTGCTTTATCCTCCCTCTAACACTGCAAAGTCTTATTCTTTTTTCACTTTATATACAACCTAAGCATAATCTAGGTTGCAGCAACCCTGGTGAATGGATATCAGCCTTTTTCTAAGACTGTGTAGGCCAAATCTGTGAGACCATAGAGAATAATACTTAATGGTCAGACAAGAAAAGTTGTCATGGTTGGAGTGTCAGAGCAGACTGATGCACTCAGTGCCAAGAAAGAATGCAGGCCAGTCATTTCTAGAGTCACCTCTGTCCCTGCCTCAGCAGTGGATGCAATAATGATGGGAGGTTAGAACTGACCCACATCACCCAGCACATCATCAACCAGAGTTGAAGACCACCATGCCCTCCCCTTGCTGCTGACCTCTCCAATCATTCCATTCCACGTCCCATTGATCTTTTTTCCATGCTTGCCATTAGTCACCAAGTAGAGGTCATAGGTGAACTTGACAGACTTTGAGATTTTCTTGAGGATGTCTATGCAGAACCCCTTGCAACATTTCTTCATGTAATCTGGCTCCTCATCAGTTTTGTTCCTGAACCATCACAATAACAATGGGTTAAAAGACTGGGAGAAACTCCTCTAATTCCCCTCTGTTATCAGTTTGCATTCCCCCTCCCACCATATAATGTGGACAATTTATATTGTGCTATCTGTGATGGAGGGTGAAGAGACACTCCACAAAGATTTGCCTAAAGGGGCCCATCACGAATGGACATGAGACAGGCTGGGCAAATGGAAATTCATCATGGAGGTCAATTTCTAAAAAGGATTATGGATTCTGATGGTGCTGGCCCAACAGACACTTTGCATTCTGCTGAGAATGAAGAGCCCAAGATGAGCAGAAAAATACAGGAATGCATACTCAGTTACGATGCGTTTTTGGCAAGGGACCGTGTTCCTCATGCAGGTGCCACTTAGGGGGTCCACGTTCTCCACAATGACAAATGGTGCCTCTTCCAAAGTCACAATACTCAAGTGATCATCCTCACGTTCCTCAGAGTCAGGATATAGCTCAAAGCGTGGCCACACGTAATACTTCATCTGCAACTTTTTTTCCTTCCATTTCCCCACCTGCAGAGACACAAACGACAGAAGATAGACTTCTAATTGCCCCATCCCTTTGCATCAACCACAGCCACAGCAGGACTGGGTAAGAGGACCATTCCAGAGTACCCAAACTCATGACTCATGTAAGATGGGGACATTTCTCAGGAGAAAGTTCTGAGTAAGTGGATTCAAACAAGGGAGAAGTGCAGAACAAGAGAAGTCTCTGAGCTGTCTCATCTCTGCGATGGTCTCACCTTCTGGGAGAGTGAGTGGATAACCACAGGAATACTGTAACTATGGTCAAACACACTTATGTCCTTCAATTTTTTCAGCCAAACAACAGAAACACAACAACTTGGTTACATACCTTTAGCTGGAAACAAGGAATTGCTTTACATTTCTGATGCGTGAAAATTAACACCAAAGAGTATCTATGATTTTTTTAAAATCTTGCTATTTTTCCCTAATTCTCATAATTTCCACAAATTTCTATTGCAGTTTTAGAGCACTTCATTTTCCATTTCCTAAGTGAATAGAGATCATATCTTCAGCAGCCAAAAAAAGGGGCTGGGACTCAATTATCTTATATCTACTGCTAAGAATGAAAGCTGTTTAGAAGCTACTGCAGTCCTTAAAGAGACAACACATTTAAAAGCTCACCCACTGCCCAGGCAGACCATTTCTTGGAAAAAAAAAATCCAGGAAAAGAGAAAACTTGAACATCAACTGTGCTTTCAACTATCAAAGACTCACCTTTGTTCTCAATTCCCCCTCCCACCATCACAGTTGACAGTAATTAGCACCTTGGCTGGCAACCAAAGCTGAGGGGATGAAGAAGCTAACCCGGCTTTAGAAGAAGCTTTCCTGCATGATCCTCAAAGCAAGTCCTCCAGGCCAGAGACATGCTGACTTGATGGCAGAGGCAGTGTGGGTGTGTGGGAAGCCTGCATGACTGCTGTTAGCGGTGTACCTTCTTGGTGGGTAAACAGAAAAGCTTCATTCCACTCCAGTCCAACACCCCTCCCACCACCCCCAAATTTCAGTCATTTATTTATTTAAATGACAGAATGGGAGGGAGAAACACTTATTAAAGGCTTATTGGGTGTCAGTGGTTAATCTCTGAAATTCAAAGCCCAGCTGGGGTTTGGCATTTGAGAGTATCCAGAATTCACATAAAACTTGTCACCTTCAAAACAAACAAACACTTCATCTGGCCATGAAAGAAAAAAGCCACTCTGACGGCTTGTGGGGGGAAAAGAAAGACAGAAGAAATCACCCAGAGACAGCAGTTTCCACATCCATCCTCCATCCCTGTGCAGGGTGAACACAACACTCCAGCGAGCACTAGGCAGGGGGCGTTATAAAAGATGGGCACAGTGTCTGGGCAGCTGAACTTGCCTTCCCAAAGGCAAAGAATGCCAAGATGAGCTTGTCCTCAATGTTCCCTCCACCCATGGAGATGGTCTGTACTCACGGTTCTAAGCCTGGATGTGGAAAGTGAATTTCTAAGGGAATAAAGAGCATGGACTCACATGCTTATCCAGGGTCTGCTCAGTCCTGGACTTCCCACTCATTCACCAAGCAGGTCAATTTGTCAGCATCTGAGCCAGAGATTTTTGCAGTGCTACTTTAGCTCTCAAGTAACTGAGCTCAAATCCCCAAAAGTAGTAACTGCCACATGGGGCTCAGCAGGAACCAGTGATTAAGATGCTGCACAGAACAGCCCAGTTTTCAGCTCAGTAACATTAACTTATCATAGAAATGTCTGATGAAAGAGACATCTTGCAGAATCTCAGTAGCACTTAGATATCTCAGTAACAGGCATGATATAACCCCCGAGTGATAAATTAGATCAGATAGGCAAACCCAACCCATAATTACCCAGAAGTTCTCTGGGACAGAAAGGGGAGTTCATAAGGCTGTGTGGCAGGCACATCTCACAGTGTTGTACTACACAGAAAGATTATGAAATTAGGATAACAATGACAGCATGGCCACAGCCTTCTGTGCACTAAATCATCTCACCTGAAAATACAGTAGTACACATCCATTCATTATTATCCCAATAAAATCATTCTAAGTTGTCCAAAGAGGAAGAAAAACAGGATGTAAGTAAATGTTCTGACCTAGATCTCCAAATCAGCTATGGATTGTCTCAAAAATATCAGCAAATGTTACATTTCATTGCTAACCTGAACAATCAGACATGCCATATAACTCCATACATGTACAAATATGAATAAGAAAAGGTGGAAAACCATAGTGAATTAAAAGAGGGCAGACTTCTTTACATGCTTATGCATACAAAGGTCAAATGTATATCTACATAGTTAAAGAAGGATAAGCATAAGCAACATCTGCAGAGGATGGAGACAATGCAAGATAAAGAATACACAAATGTGTACCATATGCTAGATAATCTGCCATGACAGGGAAGGAGCAATTCACTGTAGGGACAAAAATTAGCAGAATTAAATGTCAAAGATTTGTCCAGGTAAAGATGCCTATGCCTAAAGAATATAACCTACCAAGCTGTGCAGAGCAGAAAAAGGCATTTCTGAAGTCTCAGGGTACTTTGTGTTAACAGCCTATGAAGTGTTATTGGGTTTTGATGAGTGCTTGCCTCAGCAAAAAGAGGAAAAATAAACTATTCCAGACATCCTTCATATTGGTCACCCTGGAGTTTCAAGACCCTTTGGGTGTTCTCCAATCAGTCTAGTCATCCAAACTCATAGTAGGAGTCCGGAAGGGTCACAGAATCAGTAAAAGTAAAAATACTAGGGATCTATAAAAAACTCCTTTCTAATCATATTCTCCAATCCCTATGTAATGTTACTTTACGCCAGGACACAGCTCCTAAGAAGCAGAATTTCACCTTAATTGCCCCTTGCTCTATCTGATCTTGTCGAGAAAGTAAAGTCACTTTGGTTTGGGGATGAATTTGAAGGTGTTGAGGGAGGAGAGTAGCTAACTTTCTCCTTAAATATAAGATCCCATTTTGGATAACAAGATTTGAAGTAGAAGTCCAGCACATTTGCAAAGAAAGAAGGGAGAATTATTGTAGAACAGAAAGTTAATCACATATGCTATTTGTTTGTCTAAGCGTATAAGTTATCCCATGCAGACAAAAGGCGAGATTGCCTGTGTGAGGGGAAAACAAGTGGCAGCTTTCTGAAAGCCTTCCAGCCAGCTGGCAAATTGCCTTAACCGCGGTATAATGCAGCCAGAATAACAGTTCTGCAGTATGTTAATGCGCATCTTTAATGAAAGGTGCATCACATTAGTTCCTTGAAACTAATTCTTAACGGAGGCTTTTCTCTCCTCCCAAGGGAAGCTAAGGCTTTGTTTGAAGTAACAGCCACTTGTGGCAGATGTTTCTCTAACCTGTCCTTACACTAACAGAGAGCCCATGGTCTCCACAAGCAATCTACTTCAGCGCTTAGCTATCCTTCTCATTAAAAAGTGAGGTTTTTCTCCTGATGTTTAATCTAAATCTTCTTGCTGCAATTTATACCAGGAGAGTATATTACCTTGTTCTCCTACATGTGCTCCTTTCAGTGTTATCAGGTCAGTAAGATATTTTTAACAGAGGCGCTGATAGTCTCATTCAGTGGCTATCTTATAAGCTACATTGGCAAAAGCAGCCACCTGCTCAAATGACCAGCATCCAGTCTCACCATTTACAAAATCCTTACCCAGATGGGTAGTATGGACAAGTACAAGCTACTCCCACGAATCATCCAAAATCATCCAACAAAGGAAGAAGTAAATCCCTGAGTTCCCCCTAATATGGCAAGGCAGGACTTCAAAACACAAGAGCATCTGGAGAGACCTATAACTAGTGTCAACAGATGGAAAACTAAAACCTCCTAGAAATTTGATTTCCAAGGACTAGGCAGGAGAATACAGTTCTGAATTAAACCAGTAACGTTCAGATATGTTTCTTAGGCAAGATACTCAGCAGCATTGCACTGGTATTTGGGGTGAAGGTTCAGGAGAGAGCCTAAACCTTCAGGTGCTTGTTTTTCAACAGACTAGAAGAAAACTAGCTAGGCAAAGTCTCCTGATAGTTATTATTTTATCCAAGCTCCTATTTTCATCATGCCTTGCACTACTCTATTTTCATTCACAATCTTATCTCAATTCCTGCTCTCCCTGCCCACCCCCTCCCCCCACTATAGAAGAAATGCAAAAGGAGCAAAGAGGATTTGGTTTCATCTGCAGAATTAAAAAAAAGGACCATTCCAAACTCACTTAGGACTTGAACTGCTTTCTGCATTTTCCCAAAAGCTTTATGTTTCCTCCCTTATTATTGGTTCTTGTATTTCTTTTTCCCCAGGAGCTGAGGAGTTCACTCATTCCAGTGGGGATGCACTAAAGCAACAACAGAGAGCATGAATTAGGAAGCAGAAATCCCCTATTCCACCAAGAATCTCTGTAACGTGATCTGCACCCTTGTGGCTCCACATTGTGTAAATCTGAGACAATAGCATGTTTTTACATCTGGGGTACATTGCGTAGATAAACACAGAAAAGGCCACGAGGCTCACAGATACTGTGGAAGTGAAGAGACACATACACATGTGTCTAGAGCTAGATGAGGGAACATATATAGCATGTATCTATGTATGGTATAAATGTGAAATGTATAAATGTGAAAACTTCCTGTCTTCAGTCTTTGGAAAAATCTTACATAACTTTTACACCTGATTTAAATACATAAAAAATGTAAGATCAAATATAGAAAAGGTAAAGGTAGGATGTTGGACAAGGGGCAGAAAATAGGACTGCTATTGGTAATATAGCTGATGGAGAAGCATACCTAACCCCTTTGGGAAGCAGGGCAAGTCCAAGGAGAAATAAGATTCTTGTCAGTAGAATTGGTGCAGATCCTGAATAAGGACATGGAAAAACCAGAACAACTGGGCAGGACCCGAAAATGGCTACTCTAGAAGCACCATAGAAATAGCAGCTATAACTAGGACATCACCAATGGAAGTAGGCATTACTCAGGGTACATAAAATAAAGGTAGACCTAGGGAATGCTGTTGTAACCTTAATGCTGCAGTACACTGTGAAGAAATAAATCATGCATAAATAAAGTAGAATCATTTTGGATAGAAATAGGTTTTGGAAGGCTGGTGCAAAATATTCCATGAGGACCGAACTACAGAGATCTACTGTTGCTCCACAGGCTTGGCTTCTGGTCTGGATAAAGATGTCATTACTGTTTCTAAAGAGAAATTTTATCAGGAACTAAGTTATTATGGGAGTCTTTAGCTTCACAGAGATTAGATGGAGAACAAATGCAAATTTTCACAGCAGCATCCTGATGTTTCTTTTTCTGGATCTGATAGTTGGCATATTTCTTTACCCCAAAATTACTCAACAGGCAATAGGTCGTGATGTTTTACACTCAGTTTGGGCAAAGCAGCAAGGAACCTTACAGAAAAGCTAGTTATCAGAAATAACCTTGGATTGAGCAATTAGGGGAACAGAGCCTGTCTTTAAAAGGAGATTAAAAAGCTTGTCTAACCTAGATAAATGAAAGCCAAAAGGGTATATGACTGCTCTGTATAAATAAAGAAGGGACAGATACACAAGGGAGAAAAGAAAGTGATTTTTAAGCAGGAAAAACAATGCCGGTAAAAGAACAACTGATTGTAAGGAAATTTGTCTTGAAAATAAGATAGTTTTTAACCATCAGAGGGGGAAATTCTGAAACAGCTGCCCAAAAGTAGCTGTGAAAACAACTAAAAATGGGTCAAAAAGAAGCACAACTGGTTTGTATAGGGCTATATGATTTTCCTGCCTAGAGCAGAGGGACGGGACCAGATGAGCCTTTCCAGTCCAGTGACTATAAGTAAGTAGAAGCAAGAGGAATTCCACTGTGAAAAGCCTTTTCCCCTCAAATTTTCAGTCTGCAAATGTCAAAACTCGGTCTTAATCACCGTATCTTTGTCCCCTAGCTAACCCACATGAACACAAAGACTCATGCAAATGATACCTCCAACTCCTTTAGTCCCTCATTCAGCAGCAATACCTTCTCTAGTGCCCTGAGAATAAAACATTCCTCAGCCTTCACCCAAGCTGGTTAGTTATGACTCTCACACTAACAGTGCTGACACACCCACTACCAAATGTATAATTCCTGTGATGCTACAAGGCCTATATCCTCACATAGGCTAGCCTACAGCAGGTGGAAAAGAGATGTCACAAAGAGCAAAAATCCTTTGTTAACAGACACTTTAAGGTGATTAATTAGCCATATCAGCCAAAGCAGACAAAAAATGGTTGTGAATGCTCCACATGTAAAATTAATTATCACAAAAACAATACTCCTTCCTGAACCTCAAGTTCACCTTCCACAACCACCTGGGGAAGGATGCTTTCTTGACTGCACCTGCAGAAGCAGGAATTGCTTCTAATAGCCTTTCAATTAAAAATGTAGGCTGCAGGAGATGGTGTAATTTTCTCCCCTCTATATTTATACAGCACCTAGCATATGCCAGAAGGAGAGAGACTGAGCTTAGAATACAGATAGGGCAAGGTACTTGCTCCTGTTTTACAACTCATTCTGGGAATAAAAGCTCTTTGCAGAAACACAGACTTCCATCTCACTGAGGTCTGGCATTTACACAACTCTTGCCATTTTTGCTGAAACATTTCCTGGTGCACTTATATGCCTTTTGCAGTTGCTAAGGTCCTGTCCCCCGCCATGATTAGCCAGAGAAGGTTAATTAGGTATACTTTGAGCACTTCTGACTTCTGCAAAGTCAGTGAACTATGGGGCTCCACTGGTGTCACAAAAAGGTCAGAGCTGTGAGAATGCCAAAGAGTTTGCCTTGCTAAATCATTCCTCCAAACCAGAAGGCCCCAAGAATTCAATACAGGTATAAAACTTCTCCCTCTGGGAGATGATGGTATTCTTGATGGTAGCATTAACTTGGTATTCCAGAAAGTGGTTCATCCAGGCAAGGCTGGCTCAAGCTGGAGCAGCAGGGATGCCAGGGGGACATATTTATTCAAGACCTCAGTGCTACCTGATGTATACATAACCATGATTTATGGAAATGCAGACTGCAACCATCACAGAGACAAATAGGAGACATGAGGAGAGAGAAAGCTGTTAATGATAGCAGGGACTGTGATCTGAGTAGGCTGGAGTATGTAACTCTAAACTTCCATCAGGAGCAAATAGGTGTTAGGATTTGGGACGTAGAATTAAAGCAAAATTTATATCTTAAAAAATACTGAAAACTGACTACCATCCAACATAACCCACCATCAGCTAACTGGCAGTGACAGCACCTGAGTCAGACTCTTACTTAATAGTGTTGCATACTTAGAGCCATCATGCCTGTCTGAAATGACTGTGTGAGGACAGGGTAGCTTAATAAATGTCCCAAATTCCAGCAAAATCAGTCTTTTCTCATTCTGGTCTGGTAAATAAAATCCAAAGTTGGAGAGCTTATACTGTCCCTATCATTGTTCATCTAAGGTGAAAGAAGGTTCACCTTGAGCATCTCTAGTGCTCTCCTTTGCATAACTGTGAGGTAGGGGAAAACGTAGCAAGGGTACTGGTAAGATTGCACGTTCTGTGTCCCAAGTGGTTCAGGAGTCACAAAGGTTTTAAAGAAAATGTATTTTTATGTGCATATATAGGCATCTAAATGTTTTATGTAAGCATTTTGCAGTCTCTAGGAGTGATTCTGCATTGTGCAGGTGTGTGTCTGCATCCAGTACGTGTCCATGCATGTAATGCCCTATCTAATAATTTTTCCTCTTGGCTTTCCCTGTTGAGTTCTGGGTTTGAGTTTCATTTTGCTGAGCTTTCATTTCTTTCACTCAGAATTTTTTTTCTTCCCCCTAAAGCATGTTACACAGAGGGAGGGATGCTTGCCAATTCACTCTGCAGTCTGGGAGACAGTTTAGAGCTTTGGTTGTTAAGTGGGTCCAGTACAGTAGTGTACAAAAGCCTGACACGTGCAGTGACACTACTCTTTACACTGATTGAATATCTTTCCCAGAATCTCTTGGGATCTGAAGCTGAGGGAATGTTCAAAAACGCAGATGCAGGAGAAGGCCAAAGCCATTTCCTTGTGCTGAGAAAAGCTAAATGTTGAAGCTGGCCCCAGCAGGGTTAGGAGAGGAGAAAACATAAAGAGAGAGGGGGTGAGTTACCTAAATCTCACTGTTTCCTGTGCTGTGCAATAAAAACTGAAGGCACTGCTTGAAAAATATCTCTGAGAATATCAGAGAGAAATCCTTCACCTTTCAGTGGGGGGGTGTCACAGCGGATGAAACATCTCCCCATCCCGCATACAGCAGCCAGAGCCTCTGCCCTCTGCCTGGCAGCCCCACATTGTCCCTGTGCAGAAGTGCATGCCTGCCATGAGCAGCACTGGCATGGCTGTATGCATGGCCCTCTGGCACAGAGATGCAGGGTGCTCAGTTCTCCACTCACTGCTGGAAAGGGGAGGATCACACCTCTTCCAGAGGAACTACTGCACATGTTGGGAGCCAGATTCCAGAGAAATCAGTTACAAAGCCGTAAGTCCCCATTTCTTTCTTCTCCCACCACTGACAGCACTGGGCTACTGATTGCAAACACTGTCCTCATCTGCAGAACACCCTTTGTCTGAATCCAGGGTCTGGATTCACAATGGCATAGCCACAGCCAGCCCCATTACCTCCAAATCTTCAGGGTGCATGTCCACGGGCCCCCTCAACCTGGCACATGGCAGGGAGTTCTGTCTAGTGTACCAGGGCCATCCCAAGGGGTAGCCAACTGAAACACTTCCCCAAGTTGTCACCAGATCTCCAAATTGAGTTGAAACAACAGGTCTGCATGGCAGCCTGGTTCTCTGTCAGGTCTATTATCTTGGCTTTGCAAAGAGACGGGATGGGAAGCAAAGCTGTGGGATAGGAGCAACGAGGAACACCCTTGCTGCTTTGCCTCTATCCCATGGGTGATTAAGGGGCTGCTTACTGCATTCTTGTACCTTTTCTTATCCACAGTCTCCCTTATTTGCCTCTATGCAGAAGGTATGTAAATATCCTCATGTCCTGATTCAGTTTCTACCCCTTGTTTCTTTTATTCACTCAGGTGCTCCCCAATAAACACAGGAGACAGGGAGTGGGGATGGGGGAAAGCAGCAGACAGCCTCCATCTCACCTGTGTAAGCAGAAATGGATGGTGGTCCCTCATGTCCTGGCTCATCAGCACCCCACCTCCCAGCTACCCACCCACAGTCCCACCTCCTGTCACTGCTGTGCACCATGGACACAGTCCTCACTGCACAGACCTGTGTCCTAACCACTGCCTCCATCATGTCTTTAGTCTGGTGCCCCTGTGCTAGGATCAGACAAAGGAGTGAGACCAGTGCAAGCAGTCAAGAAACCTGCATGGATGGGGGAGTAACTTGCAGTGTGATTTCCCCCTATCTCAGCTCCCACTGACTTAGATATGGACTGGTTTTTCTACATCCCAGCAGTGTCCACCTCTGTTCTGAAATGAACTGCTGGCCCAAGCCACAGCAGTGTGAGCACTGTATGTCTCCACCAGCAGTGGGACTTACCAGGGTACTTCTGCCTGTGCAGCTGCAAATCAACCTCTCATACAGCACAGACTGTCAGGCCAGATGGGGTCTCCCAGGAGTTAGTGTAGGCTGTACTCACCATCTGGAGACTTCTGCCTAAGAAGCTCAAGCTTCAGACTTTCTGATGGATGAGAACTCCAGAAAGGGCACCCATGAGTTTCAGGACCCCCAGGTGACCCATTGCTACAGCCAAGTGCTGGGCTGTGCTTGAAAAGCACAGCATTATGCCAAGTCTGGGCGAAGCATTAGACAAGACCTGCCAGCTCTACCTATACCTTACAGATAAGACCCAATCAGGATGGAGCCCACATCCTGCAGGACAGCTGGTTCATGGCACACATGTGCATTATTTCCATAATAGCTGTAGCCAGCAAGTGCTCTGTGAGCATCAGGGAGTGCTTCTGCCAAAGATTTTTTTCTCTTTTCCCATGCCATACACAGGTACTCACAGAGGTACCCCCCAGCAGCAGTTATCTTAAGCCCATCTGAGCTTGGAGTCAAAGCAGAATTGCCAAGGGCCTAGCTGAGGCCATCTGGGCTGCAAGGCATCTCTGTGCAAAAGGAGCACAATCAGACAGTGGAGGGAGTGAGAAACCTTGAAATCAGTGATTTGGAAAGGAAAATGGAAGCTATCTATGTATTTGCCAGCCCCAGCTAGCAAAGAAGAGTTAAGCCAAGAACTGTTTTCTTGGGAGCATGGTCTTAAAGAAATAAAATTCTTCCTTTCTCTCAAACCTGACGGACCTCAGACACACCTACTTTTCAAAGATATGTGTGTCATTTTGGGTATAAACATGTCAACACAAAACAGATCTTGTGCCATTTGTGCGGCCTAACAGTAGGGGAACAGGCATGAGAGAGGCAGTCTTGGAGACACAAAATGAAGCTAAGGCTCTCAGCAGGGATATATTTTATGATGACATGTAAGTCCACACACAGAATGATTTTTGTCAGTCTAGAACTAGGTGGATGACTGTGCAATTAAATGTGTGTGTACTGCGTAGCTACCTCTCTTATAAGGGGATAAGCAGTAAGACTGTAATTAAGTTCTCTGACATTTTGCATTACAAGAGTCTTCAGGCCAGTTCTCTGAAAAAACCTACATCTCCATGTTTTGCAACAGGCATTTCAAAGTCAGCAGGGCAAAAACCCTGAGGCTAAGGACATGATTTTTACTTTGGCTCATCAAATTTCATTCTGTCTTAGCTGCATTATAAACTGTTGAATAATCACAATTTCTTTTCTGTCACTTTCTTGCAGAAATCCTGGCAGACAGTCTAACCAGCATCTGAGCATACATGTTTTAAGAGCTAAACCAAACACCTCAGTAAATCAGGGGTGACTCCCCACCGGTACAATGGTAAGTACAATACTTCAGCTATGGCAGAGCAAGAGAAAGACAAAGGTCCAATCAGGCTACACACAAAATGTGGACAAATCATCCAGGTTCTATTCTATCTGTTTAGATGTACCTCAATGTGAAAAGGTCACCTGCACTCCACTACTCAGGATGCAGAAGAAAGGCATGAGCTTTCATGAATGTCTGTGAAACAAGTACAGGTTAGTCACCGGATTGAACAGTCAGACTCTGTGCTGAAAGCTCAGCATGCATGAGAATGAACAATTTATTTTACTGAAAAGATTTTGGGGTTTCTTCTTAAGAAACAAATTAAAACACAGCACATATAAAAAATCCACCACAAGACCATAAAACAAACTACATTAAGGGTAATTTATTTAGGCTGAAGTATTAGAAAATGGCAGGTTTACAGTTTCCTTTTCAGCCTTTCTTCCATCCCACTTGTGTGTGGACATTTCGATTCAAATTTTAATTGATGAGTGCATGCAGCACTCTCCATAGAGTTCCTCCCTCAACCCTCGTACTTCAAAGAAACTTGAAGAAGGAGAATGAAGGTGGCCTGGGAAACACGACTGGCATTTCCTAGCTTGACTTCACAAGTTAAAAAATTGAACCACTGTTCTTTTATTTTCTGTATGTAATTGCTTCTATGGCTTGAATGTGCATGAGCTATAACAGAACCAATAAATGGGCAAAGAAAGTATCAGTGAAGATTAAGAAAGAGCTATCCATGAATCTCCAAGCACTGACAGAGGAGAGAGGAATGTAGAGATTACACAATCCTGTTTTATGATGAAAAAAGCAGCACTGACCTTTCCGAGGAGTTGAATGAGGCAAAGAAAGCAGAAGTCAAATTGGAAAAGGTACATTGGAGAAAGGTGGAAGAGGGTGAAGCTGGCACGTCTGGGCATTGTCATGATGCCAAGAAGGTCAGACGAAAGGAAGGCACTTTCTCGTGTTGCAGCAATACGCTTATAAGAGACTAAGAGAGGGCTGAGGGCTGTACTGCATGGAAGGTGAGGACAGGACCAAACTGGTCTGGTTTGTGTAACCTCAGAGGAGAAGCACCATGGTAGGGGTGGGTGCAACGGGGACGGTTCCAGTCCATGTGCCATGTAGCCATGTTAACCCAGCAAGGTCAAGTTGAGAGCCAAGGCAGCTTGCCAGGCTCACACAGCTGCCTTGCACCATGCTGTGCTGATGCAACCCTGTGGCACTGCTCTGCACCGTATGGATTTAACATCACAAGCATATGCCAGCACAGGCAACACATAGCTGTGTTTCACAGGGCAATCTTGCCCCAAGCAGCTGTACAGCAGCTGTGCAGAGAGCAGACACTTTCTCCTCAGATGCCCATGAATGAAGGGACTCAAGTGCCGGCTGTTATCTTGTCCTGTGCTTACTCTGTAACCTTAAGCAAGCCACTGAAGCTTCCTGAAGCTCAGCTCTCCCTCTGCTAAAGGCTCTGAATAATCAGTCCCTTGTTGCAAGGGGCGTGAACATGGATCTGACAGCTAGGAGCAATGACAAGGGTCAATACAGTAAGGAGATGCTTCAGGTCATCCACTCCAGAGGAGCTGTGCAGCTCAGGGCTGTAGCTACACCACCTTCACGCCCCACATCAAATGAAGGACCTCTGCCATAGAAGGGTGGTGGTTAGTATAGAACAGCTGTGCATGATGGTAGTCAGCAGGGGGAATTGTGATGATTAACGACAAAGCAGCAGTACCACAAGTCAGGCATGTGGATCAGTGGCTTTAAACAGAACAGCAGGATTTTATATGGTACTTAAGGACTAGTTTTGATGCAGGAGATTAACTAAAGCTCAAGAGAACATTCTTGGGTTTTCTTCACCTGCTCTGGAAGCTGAAGCAGCACAAGCGACCAGGCAGCTGTCTTTCCTCATTCTCTGAAAATACCTTTCCTGGAAAGAGGAGCATATGGATGCTCAGGTGATGCAGTGGCACTCAGCCCTGCCCCTTCCAGCCTCCAGGAAGCAGATGCATCTCACCTCCCACATTCAACATGATAAAGCTCAATCAGCTGAGGCCCCTGGCCACAGCTCTTCCTCACGGCTCTGAAGCAGCCACTGCGCCATCCAGGGTCCCACAAAGTAGTTCTCCAAACACAGAGGTGGGATGTGGGTGGAAGGGAGGGAAGGAGGATGCAGCCTTCTCAGATGGCAGCATTGTTCCTCCTGTCCTGCACTATTCAGAGCCCACCTCCAAGGATGGTCCCCAGCTTAGGCTAAGAGCTGTTGGCTCACCGATGCAGTGCTGTCTTCCTCAAGGAAATGGAAGAAGCCTCTGAGATCAGGACAGGAGAAACAGTCTTGGAGAAAGACTGACCAGCAGTCTTCAGTGACAAGACAAGCACTGTGGTGGGACAGAGCCCCACAGCCAGCCCAAGGAACATGCAAGTGCAAATTTTTCTCAGTGCCAGCTTTATAGGCCTGGCTGCTTTACTGCTGTGCCAAGAATATCCAGTAAGCCAGGCCTTACCCTTTTTTGCAATAGAAAAGATCATGCTTATGACTGAACATTTATCCCTTCCAGTCTGCTGATTATTTCACCAGGCAACCTGAATGTTCCATTAATATCATCTATTGGGGAGCTAAATACATACACTAACAACATATACAAATACATACAAATACATCTCTCCCTAGCAGAGAATCTAACTAAGTGAATATGTTACGCCTTAGCAATTAATGAATTCAACAATCTGAGCTGCCTATTGCATATGATTAAAGTTCAAGCAATATCAATCATAACAGCAAAAAATATTCCAGATTTCCTATGTGCTCTCAATCTACAAAGAGATTGTTAACATTTAAATCAATGGGCAAATTCAAGTGTGTTTGCAAACCTCAGGAAACTCATATTTCAATGATATACAGCCTGTCCTTCAACTTATGGTAGCATTTTCTTGAATGCAGCATCTCAGGCCATCCCTGCTGTCTTATATATCTTCCTGCAGCATTTTCTGGATGGCAGGTCTGTAAAAATGCTTGTGTCCTATGGGTCAAAAGAGAGCAAATTCCATGACTGAACAGATCAGACTGACTCTAATCACTTGACTCATGCAAATGCTTTCTTTCTCTTTGTATTCAGTTGCCAGTTTTCTGTTTGTGTTTATACATGTGTGTGTGTTTGTGTGCACAGGTGTGTGCTTGCTCTTTCACACATTAATCTTTTTCCAGGACAAGCCTCTTCGTGCAGTTTTTGCCTCTTAGCAAGAGACAACACGGAGCCCTCTAGGGACTGCTCATTCCCTCCTTCTCTCACAATACCCCTCCTCTGCATTCGTAAGACAATCCCTAGGGGTAAGTTCTACATAAATAAATATTTAAGTAGCTGCTAAATCACAGAAGATGCAGAAAAGCATGTAATGGACTTGTCTGCAATATTCAGGGGCACAAAGGAGAAAGAAGAGAGGAGGTATGGCTTGGAGGGTTGGGAGCAGATGAGTGGTGAAGGTTTGAACTGAAAACACAACCATCCCCTTCTCTTCTCTGACCCAACCAGCACAGTGGGTTGGTTTTCACCCTGAGACCACAGCTGATACAATACAGGTCTGTGTTAGTACAGCTGCATAAATCTGAAAGCCAAGAATGTGTCATACTGGGAGACTGATAGAGGAAAGAGCTTTTAACTCAACCATCACAGACACAGTTAATAATCTTACTACTAATGCTGAGTCTTTTTTGGTTTAACTACTCCATTGTTCTCCTAGTTTGCTGTCGTACTCCAGAAAGAGGCTTCAAATGCCCAGGAGAAGTTTGGAGGCTCATCTCTGAGGACTGGTTGGGTCTGTCACAAAGAGAGGCCAGGCATGAGACCCAGACCTGGTTGATCCTCTGCCTTCTGAACTGGGTACCAGGAGATGGTCCTTTAAGAGTTCCTTCCAGGCTCACCACCTTAGGGATCCCACATCCACACAGAATTACTTGTACCTACACCCATAGCACTACAGATTTCACAAGTGTCTATGAGATATCAAAGAGTAACTTTTGGATCTTTTCTTGATTCCTTGAGAAACATTGTTCTGAAAATGGGTATTCTAGGGGATAGGATATACAATTGGCCACTTACGCCACCCATGTAAGACAGCAGTTTGAAGGGTAATAGCCATGTAAAATATGCCACACCCTAGGAAACCACATACTATTTGTATGCTTCCCAATATATCCAGGAGAGCTAAAAAGCTCTCAGAAAATCAGTCAAGAGCCAGTTTCTTACAGAGTACACTCTAGCAAAACACAAAGAGCTCACAGCAGGCACCAGCAGACTTGAAGAACCATGTGTATGATCAGAGGGCATTATTTGTGCACTGGCACACAGCTGTTGGAGGGTGACATTTCAGAGAGATTTGGAGAACTTTCCTTCAGGAGTATGTCCCAGATTCTTTACTTCCCCAGAGAACAGGAAAGGTAATGGAAGGCCCCCTTTCAGGTTGACTAGTACTATTTTCTCCTCTAGGTACAAAGATTCTGACTGCTATTTGAGTTGTGGTAAGAAGCAAGCCATCAGCAAGAGCTTTGGGCCCAAAGTGAATGCAATCAGCCAAAGTCACTTCTTCCCTCTGTTCCAGCAATTTCTGTAGCTTTTCCTTCTGCCTCAGAAGGATGGGTTTTTATCACTTTTTTTTACCCTGCTCTACATCAGTATTCTTTAGGAAAGGAAGACATTTTGGGTTAAAAGCTCATTATTGATAATGACAAAATAAAATATCCAATCTGTATAAAGAAATAAAAAAACCCAGCCTTTGCACATATGCAAACCAGTGTGTTCAAGAGGAATGGGAGAGGGTATGTTTCTTTACCTCAAGTCTGTGCAATAAGTATATATACAAATGTACCTCCTTCCCTAGGCAACCTTCTTCCATTACAGAGAGAAGCACCCCATCTCTCAGCAATCTGAAGAGTGAGAAGAGGCAGCAGTATCCACCAGAGCAGTAGATGGAGGTGCCCTGTCAGTGTGGTGCATACCACTGAACATGAGAATTCACCCCATTCCTTCCACCCATTCCCACTTCTCTATAAGCAGAGTGGAAAATGAAAACATCCTTCCTAAGATGTGAATCCAGTCATCCAGATGTCAAATCATAACTGCACTTGTGCACTTGGGATCCCTTGGGATTTTCCACAGCCATCACAGCTGATGATTCCCCAAAGTGGCTGCTGCATTGTCATATTTCTTGCAGTTTGCTTTCTGTGTGGCATCAAGCCCTTTCCACCCTGTCTGCGATTACCTCCCTCCGCCTGCCAGCACTGTAGTAAATACATGTATATTCCCAGGTCTCTTGTTTTTCACTTTACAGAACCCTCTTACCTAAAAAATGCAGACTTCTCAAACAGAACAGACACTAATATAGAGAACAAAAAGGAATTTTTGACAGGCTTATGGGCTCCGTATACTATCCATGCATTTACCTACCCATAAGAACTTTTGTCTGCTTCCTGCAGGAGGTTATTGCACTTCTGCAACTGTGCCATTGTGAAGCTGTTGTCAGAGGTGTCTGTAATCTTATAGATTAGAAAAAATCAGGTCTCATGAGAGCTGGACAAGATATCTCCAAAAAACAGAAGTCTGATGACATAGAGCAAGCAGCACAGCAGGACGGACTGAAGGAGAGCCCCATGCTCAAATTCCTGGGTACAAAAAAAGCAAACTCTGCTTCTGGACAGACTCTTTTTGGAGGCGAACGTAGCCAGGCTCCTGACCCCATTTTGTCTTCAAAGATGCAGGTCTGAGGTTTGGGATTAGGAACCAGGTCTGTTGACCCTCACTGACATTAATGGTTCTGCTCCCTTCCTTACTCTACCATGTTTTTACTTTGGCCGCAGCAAATGCCTCCCAGTCCCCCACCCCTGCACGTCCATTCTAAAGGCTGTTTCAGAGATTATTTGCCTGATACAAATTTTCCCCTTTCTTTTCAGTCTTCCTTTGCCTCCCTTCTCAGTTGTATCAAGTGTCTTTTTTCCAAGACACTTTATGCCTCTAACCCCTCAGTCAGTAACAAGATGTGAATGCTGACTTGTTCCACTTTCTTCAGGAGCTTTTCAGAGACCCACAGTTTTTTTCAGTTTTGGCCTTCTTCTTGAGGGAGGTCCCATGAACACCAGTGAAGTTCTGTCCTTGCTTCTTGTCTCACCCTACCATAAGTCTCACTTTTGCCCAGAAAGCTGCACATAATTTGCAACAGTCAGGCTGCTGATAAGCTTATAGTTCACAAAACTAAAAATATTCACTGCCAGCAGTGGATAAAATATGTCATCTCTTTACAGACTTTCCTCAAAGTATGCTGAGCAAGAAAATCCTGGATATTTACCACTGCTTTTAATTTGCCTGCATTCACTGTGCAGTGGCTTTCCCATCTGTCTGTGTGACCATGTTTTCTCAGCTTATATTTACCCAGTAAGTATTTAGTGGCTACAGCCATCATCTAGGTCTCACTGTGCAGCTCGCAGCACAACAAGGCACTAGTTATTGGCAGGCTTTTTCAGTGAATAGAGTAACACAGATAATCAAAATAACCATATGCTTGTTCTGCACAGTTCATAAATCAAACTAACCAGGGCTGGTCTTTTGCATGACAGAGAATGACAGCCATACTGCTGCCCAAGTGCTATCCATTACAGTGTCTGTTTCCCTAATTACCCCTCCACTCTCACACATTTCCTAATGGCCAGTTAGCAGGGCTTTGCATGGATGAACGGCTGCCACATCTCATCCCAAGAAAGTACAGTTACATCTCTACAGAGGGCAAGGCGATCTCTGTGAACAGAGTTCATTCACAGAGAACTCAGAGACCTCCCAGGCTCAGGGAAAATAAGAGATCTGCTATCACTGATTGCCTTTGCCTGACCACAACAAGTTCATAGGTATCTGGGAAGTCTGTCTTGTAAGTAATTCATATATATTTAATGGCACTTGAAAAAATGGCAGAAATTCAAGAAGTGTCTAATTTTTTTCCATTCATACCTCAAAAACTTCCTTCCCCATCCCCCAACACTCCTACCCCCTATCCCAGCATGAAGCACACCCTCTGAAGCACTAGCTACTCACTCCATGCATGTGACAGACTGATTAAACTCACAGATAATAACCTTGCAAGGCAGAGTCAAGCTTGCAGCAGTACAGGCTGTTCTCATCATTGGCTCCCAAAAATAGTTCGTTGCCAATAAGAGTCAATCAGTTCAGGCTTTGCCAGCATGCACTTCTACTGTCTTCCCCTATCCCAGGGGCTGCTGACACAACTTGCTCCCTCCAGAGTGGTTGCAAGATTCTAAATACCACCAGGAGTTGCTGAAACTACCTCAGGTTTGTAAAAATTACTGCAGACCAGGCTTCCAGGGGTCCTCCCTGTCTTTGCTTCCTTGTGTAAGGGAGATACAAGAGTCCTGGCCTGCAGCAGCTATGAGATAGCGTTTATAGCCTTCAGTCTTCATCTTCCACAACCTCCTAAGACCTAGTGGCATTGATGATCCTGGGACAGCTGTTTCAGGTTTGTCTCAACAACACCTGCTGCAAGGACTCAGCACAACCACCTCCAAAGAGCAAGGAGAGGAAGCGTGAGATTGCACACAAGCAGATCTGAAGGCATTCAGGAGGATACAACATGGAGCAGAAAAGAAAGTTCCAGGACAGAAACAAACAGAAAAGGGGTTCTCAATATGCAAGGGTGGAGTGCAGCACAGACAAGAAGCCAAACTAAGCCTGTGAATGGGTCATTTTGGGGAGAGAAAGAAGTCCATTATGCCTTAGACCTGTTCATTTTGATACCTACATTGCAAAATGTTTCTCCTGACGTCAAGCAGTGAACCTATTCTGAAGTCAATGGAATTGCAGCACTTATGCCAGAGGTGAATTTGGCTCCCAAAGGACTTTTCTATGCCATGATTTAGATAATGAGCCTTCAAAGTTTATGTTGAGGCTATAGTGTGAGTGGAAGAGAAAAAGGGCCAAAAAAGGCTGCAATAGAATAACCATCTGTCATACTCAAGTCTAGAGCTCAGTTAAGTCAGGTTGAGCCTAGAGCTCAGCTATGGCATAAAACAAGGGCAAGAAATAGGGGAAGTTAATGAATATCCATGTAGGAAGAAATCCTACTCCCATCTAACAGCACGAAACAGTACAGATGTGTTAATACAGGCCTCTTTATGAAAACTGCATCCCAGAATATTCTTTGAAATTAAATACAAGGCAGAAAATGGCATGCAGTATAAAGAATAGCTGGTGCACTGAGCAATCAAGAGGCAGTGCAAATGGCCATATAATTTTGCCTTTTAAAAGCAACTTCATAAAGGCTCATTCATCCATAAAAATGCTGCGTTTCTGTTTTCTGCCTTCCTAGGAGCTTTTTTGCTTGCCCCCTTTATCTTCAGCTACAGACTTTTGATCTTCTCAAAAGACTAAGAACACCTGTCCTTCCTTCCATGCCCAAATATTGCCTCTGCATTTCAAGGTTGTTTTATATAGCTCCTAAGTATTGCCAGATAGGACTAGTCAAAGAGTTCACAGGGCCTCAGACCCATAATATATATTAAAAGTAATGCAGATGATAACTGTCTATGAATATTACATGACGACCACCACCACCACTATCCCCCCAAAAAGAAAAGGATGTCAAGTATGTGGTGAATACATTTGAAATTTTAAAAAGAAAAATTAATGGGATACAGTTTCAGGTATGGAAGACTAAATTTGTTTCCCAGCTCCTCTGAGAAGACAGAATTTGGCACTCTGGCATCCAGTGAAACCTAGACATAATTTTAAATGCCGTGACATTCAGCCTTCAAACTCTCTTCAGCTTTGACGTCTGCAGGAGCTATTCAGACAGCAAGCTGCAAACACCATTCATTATGCTATAATACAGGTATTTCATTTCCTCATTGCACCTAAGATCTCCCACTCTCTCCATATGTATGTTTAATTTATCTACTTGTAGTGTGCAATATCTCCTTTCAACACTTTGAAAGACTAACCTCTGGAAGGTGTTTTTGCAGTGCCTTACACAAGACATCATAATGACATTAAAGATGAGAGAGTTGATATTTGAAAGTCCTAGGGAATTACAGCAACCCAGAAGACACATACAAGAAGTCCAGAAGAATCAAAGTTGAGGTAGTTAAATCACTGTGGATATATACTGGTGATAGACAGGAAGACAGACAGACAGACAGACAGACATATACACACAGAAGATAAAGAGGAAAAAAAAAAAAACAACCAAGGATAAGGCCAAGTAAGGCAATAACGAGCAAATCCTGGCTTAAAGAAAAAAATAGAAGAAACAATATGTAGCCTTTAGCCTTCTTCCAGGGTTACAGATGCTGTGCAGATGACCTGCCAACCTTCCAACCTCACCTTGAAGATATCAGCTGGCACAATGCACAGGCAGTGAGTGACTGCAACAGCTCTTGGGCCCAAGCAGACCCTTGGCCTAGGTGCCTCCACTTATTTCAAGTGGGAGAGATTCCTCATAAGCCCTGGTCCCTTGCCCCCCACTTCTTTCCCATGAGAGCCTCCAGTGCCACTGTGTTGACCATGGTCCAAAGGAATCATTCCAACATACGGGAACCACCTGAACCGCTAACCATACAAACCACATCACAGAAATGCTTCCTCCATTGGGGACCAGGTAAAAGTGCTGACACTGTCACTGATACTGTCACTTAGTGCTGCCAAAGGGATTGCTGCAAATGGGGAAGCTCTGAGATTCAGAGTCCATTGCCTGTTGTGCAGTCTCTCCCCTTTTCTCCTCGGTTCTCCAAATTACAACTAAACAATGCCAATTCATTAAATCATTGTTTGTAAGACTTATTTTCTACACCCCTGATTACTCTCGCTGCTCCCCCCAGTGTCATTCTAGTTTGCCCAGACCTTTTGTGAAGTGCTATCCAAAGAACTGCAGAGAGATTTTAAGCCTTACCATCACCCAGCAGAGCACAGAGATTACATCATATGCCTTGCAGGCTAAACTCCTATTTATATGTGCAAGTACAGCATTTGCCTCTTTCTCAACAATACACAACCATGTTCAGCTTGTGATCCTCTTTTATCCTTTCCCCCAATCCTTTTGTGCAGAACTGTGATCTAGTTGATCTTTCTCTGCACTGTATTTATGTAGTCTATTGTTCCTGCCAAGGTACAGTAGTTTGCACTTGTCTCTATTGAATTACATCACAATTTTTCAGTGTACCTCCAGTTTGTCAAGCGCATTATGAATTCTAACCCTGTTCTCCAATATATTCACAGTCCCCCCAGCTTTCTGTCATCTTTAAATTTAATATGCAAATTCTACATCCACTATCAAGGCTATTAAAGAAAATATTGAACTGAACTGAGTACAGGACAGACCCTCACAGAACTCCAGTCCATTCCTTCCCTTTTGACATTCTTACTCATTTTTCATGCATTTGTTATTCACTCTCCTCAAGACCTTGTTCCTCTAGATTGCTAGCAAAGTATGATAAAAAGAGATTAAAAAACCTTACTGGAGTCCAAGTAGATGACACCTTAAGTTTCACTTCTGTCCAAAATGTCTGTTACCTTGTTACAGAAAGATATGAGATTGGTCTGATATGACTTGTTCTTAACAAATCTTGCTGGACTTCTACAAGTCTCCATGCCATTGTTCAGGTGATGACAAAGAATTTAGTTGATAATTCATTTCATATGCTTTCTTAGAATCAGGGTTAAGCAACAGTGATGCCATAAACCTACAATTCCCAAGCTCCTTTCCATTCTGCTCCCTCTGATCTTTTTAAATACAGGCATTGATGTTTCTCCAGTATCTGGCAAATACCAGCTGGGTCAGCTTTACACATACAGATTCAATGCAGTGCCTCTAGCAAATGCGCTTTCTGTAAATTTGCTTTGAAAATGGAGCAGGTTGGGTGTGTAATGTGTTGCTGCAACAGGAGAAAGGAGGTTGTTACTAAGCAGTTTAGTCAGTGTATCTATGACCCCATCTGCAGCACTTCAACTATTTCAGTCCTTCCTCCCACTCCACACAGTTTTGTCAATATGCCTCTGTCCTGCTCAGCAGCATTCCCAGCTACTCTGTCCTGCTTACCCTATCCAATCTGTGTGCTCAGCAGGGACTGATGTTAAACTGCTGGCTTGCACCTTCCCTGATATGACAGTTTTCACCCACTGTTCTGGTTTCAGCTGGGATAGACTTAATTTTCTTGCTATTAGCTGTAGTTTTGATTTAGTATGAGAATATTGTTGATAACACACTGATGTTTTAGTTGTTGCTAAGTAGTGCTTACTTGAAGTCAAGGACTTTTTAGTTTCCCATACTCTGCTAGCAAGCAGGTGCATGAAAGATTGGGGAGAGCATGGCCAGGACAGCTGACCTGAACAAGCCAAAGAGATATTTCATACCATAGAATGTCATGCCTGGTATATAAACTGGGAGGAGCTGTTTGGCAGTTATCAGTTGCTACTCAGGGATGGGTTGGACATTAGTCAGCAGGCATCAAGAAATTGTATTGCCTATCACTTGTTTCTCTTAGCTTTTATTCCTCTCTTTGTTACATTCCTTATTATTATTATTATTATTATTATTATTATTATTATTATTATTATTATTATTATTATTATTATTATTATTATTATATTTTATTTCAATTATTAAACTGCTTTTATCTCAATATATCAGTCTTACCTTTTTCTGATTCTCTTCCTCATCCCAATGGCAGAGGTTAGCAAGGGGCTGCTTGGTACATAGTTGTTGGCTGGCATTAAACCACAACGCTCACTCTTCCTCCTCCATCTCCATCTCCTCTGAGACATTTCAAACCTGACTTTCTGCTCTCTCCTGCACCCGCAGCTGTGTCAGTGCATCTTTCACCTCAATAAAAGCAGCTAATCCTGGGCAGGCAACAAGTTGTGAAATGTTTCAGTGTGAAAGTCCAAGCTGTGGAAACCCAGGAGATGATCTGAGGTCTGCTACACTTGTTCCAGTTATAGCAGAGGACAGGCTGGACAGGAGTGATCAGGGAATAACCTACTGGAGGAAGAAGGCAACTGGACTGCGCTTTGGTGTGACATGTGGAAGTCAACAGCAGGCACAACCTGCTGGAAGAAGTCAAGCAGTTGAGACAACTGGAGAAAGAAAGTTTCTCTATAACTACTGAGAGATCAATTAACTGGTGTGCTGGGGAAACAGTGCTGTTCCAGCAATGAGCTATGATGGGCAAAATAGCTTTTTCATGTACTAAATATCATGTGCACTCTTCAGTGCATACAAGGACTCAGGTGCTCATCAATTATTGAGCTTGCTTGAAAAGGCATTTAGGAGAGCTGCACAAGAGCCAGTCTGCAGTTCTACCTCAGTCCCAAATGAGCTGCTCTTAGGTCTGGCTCTCCAGCCAGTGAGAAGGAAAGAGAAATGTGGAGGTGGGGGGGAGAGAAGGAAATAAGAAGAGAGAGAGGGAAGAGCCTTCCCGTTGCCAAAGAAAATCATACATGGTGCAGAGAAGGCCTCCTTGATGCTCCATAGTATCACTCGTGTAGTAGAAGCCTTTTCCTTCCAGAGAAATTCCTGTTTTCCTCAGGATGCAGCCCATACACTCCGAGGCCAGTTCCAGGACTGCAGAGAAGACCTTGGACTGGAGTTAGGTAAAGCGAAGGACCCATCCTTGCCGCAGCAGCACTGTTACTGCATCCTGACCACTGCACTGCCCCAGACCTCAATGGACTTCACAGCCTTACGAAGAACTGCCATAGACTATGGCATAGCTCAGTGAACTGTGAAACATCTGATGCTCCTTTGGGTCAATGGCCACTTAGGGAAAAGCACATGCAGCCCTTACCCCAAATGAGCTACCAACATTTAAACTCCCACCCCATCTATCGAAACCCATTTTCAGAAGGGAATGTGATAGAAAGCTCTCTCCTAACAGCACAAGCCAATGCATCCACTGCACTTCACCATGAATGTTAGCTGTAGCTAGCATTTAATCACCACCATTGTTCTGGATATGAAGCACAACTCTCCAGAAAATCACATGTCTAGGTGCAGCTTTCTCAGGAGATCCACAGCTGATGTGCTTTCAAAAAGAGAAAATGAGAAAAAATCTCAAGGAACAGCTGCAATCTCAAGGAGCATTCACCCACAATCACTCAGAACATTTCTATTTGTGAACTAGATTTCCTTGAATGTGAAACATCACTCAAGCCACACAACAAGCATGAAGCTAAAATTTGACCAATCACAGAATTATACTAGCACTAAAAAGTGTCTCTTTATTAAAAAGAGGTATCTTTTTATTCATAGTAATAGAATTTGAAAAATACTTAGTAAAGTCAAATTCTAAATGTCTTTTTTACGAGATTTTTTTACAATTTCGAAATTTTAAAGAAATGCTGGGTCAAGCATATACAGAAAAAGAATATATTGGATCACCATGATCCCCAAATGGCAGAGCTTCCTAAACCAGGAGGTTGTAGAAGACTAGATACAATTATAGAAGACCACACCAGAACCAAATTGCTTAGAATCTGGAAAAGAAAGAAAGTCTTATGTTTTGAATCTGGAGTTTTAAAAAGTGGCTACGAATTTGTTCAAATTTATTTCTATTGGTGTCTTTCATATAGGATTACACATACATACTTTTGGGACCTAGGAAATACTTCCCCACAAACTAGAGCATCAGGTTGTGGAACTTGCTGTCATACCACAACAATAGGGAACGTGGCCTGATGCTGAAGAAAGGACTAAGCATTCCCAGGTTTAGAAAACACTCCCAAAGTTGCGATGGCAATGATTAGAAAGAAGCAAAGACAAAGAAACTTGCATTTATAGAAGTGGTAAAAACTCTTGTGGTCAATCTAGCCGAAAGAAGTGACAGTGGCTTTAGTCCCTGCACACACACATAATAAGACAGTGCTCCACACACACTGCAAGAACCAATATCTCTTAACACACACAGAAACACACTGAGGACCAGTTCACTTCCATACCTACCCTGTTAAGCCCAACTATCCATATACAGGTCTACAACTTCCTGCAGATATCAAACACCACTCACTTGTGTCCCTCAAAGAGTAACATGCAAAGTTTTGTCTGCCCTACAGCATTTCACAGAAGCATCATCTCCTGGAAACACTGGGCAAATGGTCAAGATTCACACCCAGTACCAACCATTGCCTGTTCACAGCCATGTTGAGGTTTGTTTCTAGGCTTACATTTGGTGTATTGGGTGGAGAAGGAGACAAAACCCAGAAGCTAGCCTGGATGGTAAGTGTAAATCAGAACACAACATTGCTGTATCAGACTTTCACACCTGGCATTTTGGTTGCCTGAAATCTTTGGCCATTGAACAGAAGTCCCACACTGCAGCCAGAAGAAGATAATAAAGAGGATAGGAAAAAAAAATCACTCCAAAACTAAAAACTTTGACTTTTACTTCCAAAACAAAACTTTTGACTATTTTTGACTATTTTTTTGACTATTCTCCCTGAAGACATAACACTGATGGGGAGTTTAACTCTTTCAATTATGTTTAAGCCATTCCACAAGTAAATCTACCTCTGCTGAGTGTCCTGGCCTATGGGAAACTCTGAAAGAACAAAGATTTGAACATAGAATTATGCCAGAAAAATTCTTGTCCCTAGAACAGTTTTATTTCCTTTCCTGGGCTCCAGGGGACCACACACTTAAAATATCCAAGGGACAAAGCCTTATAAATGAAGTCTAAATCACTGGACACTTAAATTAGTCCACTGGCATTTTCAACAGTTCTCAGCACCTATGGAGGATCCTGGAAGGACAGCCTGAAGATGCAATTCATTCAGCTCTCTAGAAAGCAAAAGCAGTCCTGCCTTCCTACTGAGAAAATGGGACATTATGTCTTGAGCCACTCTGAAGTTTAATTTATTGTCCACATTAAAACAGTACCTGCTGTGGAGATGTTATGCTTCTAGCCATGAGCAGAAAAACCTGTAGCATAGAGCAGAGGTTTCATAGCAGCTGCTGAAACAAACCCCACTACTTCTGATTACCAGTGAAAGTCTCGGTTTGTCTTCACCATGAAGCTAAGTGGCAGAGGCTTTGGACTGAAGGAGATCTTTAGGATTTAACATGTTCTTTCAAAAAGTACTTCCCTCTACCACCTCTTTCTCTTGGCACAGTTCACTTTCAGCTGCCATTTCTCAAAATACATCTTCCTCAGCAGCCAGGAAAATTGGCTCCTGCGCTCAGGGAGGGAAAATTGTCACAAGGACAGCTCCACCTCTTCTCCCTTGGCTTCTCTTGGGGAGTTTGTGCACAGATTTAAGAATGAATCAGTCTATACCACATGCCATCCATCAAGGCTGCAAGGGTGCTACAAGAAGGACCTAGAACAAACATCATGCTTTCAGAGGCAACCGCACCCTACAGTGCTCCATTAAAACTGCTGCTGTAAAACAGGTAATAAGAAAAGAACACTTTCCCACAGCCACAGACCAGAAGATCATTGGTCCTCAGCATGGCTTCAGGACAGAAGACTACAAGATGTCAAAATTTTCCTTTTCTCAAGTAAACTAATTTGTTGGGAATGGCAGTACAGAGGAAATTCTCATTCTGGGACAATAAATATTGAACCAATTTAACCCAGAAATACGCCCCTTTGTAAACTATATTGTCAAAAGACTAAGGATGGAAATCAAAGCAAATAAAATTGTGTCTTCTTCAGGGGGATTTAGAAAAGAGATCATCACAGAGAGTTTTAGTGAACTGCAGCAAAACCCTTGCCACAGAATGTGGCAAACTGGAAGAGACATCATTGTGAGCTTTGGTCTGAACTCTTCTTTCATAGCCATGGCCACACTACTGCAAGTAGTCCAAATGACCATAACATAAACAGGAAGAAAAATATTGCTTCCACAGCATGAGGCTCCCCTTCAACAAATGCTGATGAAAGCCGTCTCTGTAGGTCAGTCTACCCACAAGCCAGAAGGTTTCTCATTCTGCAGATGCACCAACAGAAGGAGGAAGCTTCACCTCATGCACTGTTGCAGTGCAAGGGCTTGAGGAGCTTGCCAGGCTGCTGGGCTGCTCCCCCCTTATTGACAAAGTCCCATTTCCTTGGACTTCTACTGGCAGGCTGACCACAACCCATCAGTCATCTTGCTAAGGAAACTAGTTAAGGAATTGTTCTAACCCAGGCACAGGCCACTTTATCTGATTGACTCCTTTTCTTTTGAATTTTTAATTAACAAAG
The DNA here is from genome assembly GCA_024734555.1 of Trochalopteron elliotii. Taxonomy (NCBI): domain Eukaryota; kingdom Metazoa; phylum Chordata; class Aves; order Passeriformes; family Leiothrichidae; genus Trochalopteron; species Trochalopteron elliotii. Next base: position 361,604 of record JANPWX010000209.1, read on the forward strand.
GAGTGAACTTCCACTTTGATATGTCACTTTGTACATTCCACATTTCACAGTTCCCTACTACCCTGCATTTCCTCCAGTCAAAGTGTGTTGCCCTCATCCCCTGCCTTCCCTCCTACTCCTTAGCAATCCTGGGACTCACTGTGTGCATGAGAGAGACTCTATGAGAACGCTTTCTCCAGAAGAGAAGCCAGAAAAAGGACAAGTAGTTTATTAGCCAACAAGGATGCCTCAGGCACCACAGATGTAACATGTGCCAAACCTCATAAGATCATTAGGTTTATTTATTTCCCATTCTGTATTGTGTATTATTTCAATCTCTCCAAGTGCAATAGCAATAAAATTGAAAAACATCCACGGAAACACTTCCAATTAACACAAGGTCAGAAAAATTACATTAGAGACCTCCACAGCCCATAAAGAAGAAAAACATCTCACAAACAGCCTTAGCAAGTAGGCAGGCAGTGCAGCTTGTCATAAAAGTCAGTAACCTTTTGCCTGTGTTTTACCAAGAGCATTGAAGAAAGTATCAGCGTCTAGCACCCTGCGTGAATACCACACCACCTGTAAGCTATATGCACAAACCCGATTTCAATCCAGGCTGATAGATAAACCTATAAAATACTGAGGATGCAAAGCCACAGAGGGCTCTGAAGAACAGATTCACTACCTTCAGTTGCATCAGAAACACAAAACAAGACAGATCCACCCCTGAAAAAGATATGTATTGCAAGGACAGCGTATAAGTGCTATTCAATGAAATATCTCTAACCTCACTATGGTTTTGGCACAGGCTCCTATACACCCAGTAGCAAGAGAGATAATGACTGCAGTAAGAAGGGAACAAAACACAATAAATAAAATCAAAACAAAGATGTTTCTAAACAGTAGTGGGGCTATTTCTTGTCGGCATGTCCAACACAAAACAGACGGGACACCCTGGTACTGGGAGATCAGCCATCCAATTTCATGCTCAAATTGGGACACTGTCTAGTGCTTTTCTGAGTTCTTGTGGCCTCTTCCAGTCAAGTCTGAGCCTTGAAAACTGCCAAAAACAGATGCTGTTCACACTCACATGGAGGTCTTATCCCCCAGACCAACCACCCTTGTAGAGATAAGCAATTACCTCAAACTACCCTGAAGCTGAACAGAACGGAGGTGTTAATGAAAAGCTTGTGTCTGACTCAGCAACTGGATCATGGTAATTACAACCTTCACAGTTTCCCTGTTCCCAAACCTAAGTTGATACAAGTGAAGAAAATCAGAGATTTTTCAGATCTACTTCTGCACAGGCAGCCCAGAAACTACCTTTACCTGCAAGGAAACCCTCTGACAAGCAGGGAGGTAATGGGAGAGGTCATATACTTTGGAAGTTAGGTGCTTGTAGTATCTCTTAGAGCTTTTCACAGAAGGCTGGTAACCTGTCTCCTTCTCTTTCTATAGAGGCCATGGTGATGTCAGAAAATCCATGAAGTCAGTTCCAGATTCCAGTGCTGTCAGTGCTATGCTGCAGGTAGATAGCTGACCAGCCACATGGCAGCCAGTATTTAGTTCACTGCTCTGCAAAGTGCTGCAGAAATAGATGACCAGCAACTGCAAAATTTCAAACAGAAATAACCTTGGCTTAGTCTCTTCCCCAAAATACACCTTTGTAATCAACGATGCAGTCAATTTTCTTTCAGGACAGATCTCATGAGAGTCGTTTATTTTAAACCTTCCCAACCTCTTCCTCCTTTTGTTGGCTATCTTCCTTTTCTGACTTTGCTGAGCTGTCCACCACAATCCTGTCCAGCAGTGTCTGGAGGGACAATGTTGGGAGAACATGAAAAGACTTCCTAAACATGCGCATCTCCCATGAAGAACCAGGCAAGAACTGCTGTCCCAACTTAACAGTGGACAGAGACTGTGATTGGGCCCCAGAAAAAGGGCCTGGATCAGGAACTGCAGTACCATTTTTACAGCATGAATATAGCTCAGAATAGTCTGGTTTGCAGCAACAGAAGTGGGAGAGAGCAGAAGGCAGCAAGGAAAAGACACACACTTTGCATGTCACTATAGAGGATGTGAGAGAGAGCTCTTTCAAGAACAGAACACTTCTCTTTTGCTTTAATTTTTAGGAACCATCTTGCAAAGTTGTGATGCTGTCTAAATATTTATCATTCATTCTTATATCTCCTTCCAATAATTTCTGTATAGTTCCTGCCACACAGCTGTGTCCATGTTTACCATATCCTTCATAAGCCCTCAATAGGGTTTACAGCTTCAGATTTGTCCAGGATCACAGAATGGCTTGAGTTGGAAGTGACCTTGAAGATCCTCCAGTCCCAAACCCCCTGCCTTGGGGGCAGGGACACCTTTCACTAGATCAGGTTTCTCAAAGTCCCACCCAACTGTCCCTGAATACTTTCAGGATCTCAGCCTTGAACTCATTTCCATCGCTAGCTTTTTCATCAGAAACCAAGGTTTGGTTATTCCATCAGCATTTGCACAGCTTTGCATTTATCATTGCTGAACTTTCTGGAGCAGAGAGAGATGAAATTTCTTCTGAAGGAGGTACAGTGGCTAAGAGTATGTTCTTTTGTTAATACCAGAATCATCTGGTTCATGTTTCTGGCTTCCTGAAACACACAAAAATATCCGTTTGAATAGAAATGAGAGGAGGTCCCTGACTTCTGCTGCTGAAATTTTCAAAATAGTAGTCAAAAATCTGAGATAAAAACCAAAACAAACCAAAAAAATGTGCCCATTTGTAGCCATGAAAGACTCAAGAGTGTCACTTTTCAATCTTTCAGACTTCTCAAAAAAGTTAGGGTGTCTCAATGAAAATAAGCACTTCAAAAAAAATAATTGAAAAACTAATTTTCCACAAAAAAATCTTACAGATTTTTTGCTACAAGTTAATTCAATACAAGTTTCTTTAGGCCAGAGTAACTCAAATACATATGTTTGCATATGTAGGCCTCCTTCCCAGGGCCTACACGTAAGTATTGTAACAAATCAGCATCAACAGCTCCTCAGGTTACGTATCCCTGTGACAAAGCCTCAGTGAGTAGGATAGACAAACCAGTGCTTCTTCCAGGATAATAGCCTTCTTCTATAACATGAATATCTTCATTATATCCCTTTTGGTGCATTTCTCTATATGAAATTATACTTAACAGTTTGCCTTCACTGGATAATTTACCAGTAGAAGCCATACTAATTGAGAAGTCCTCAGCTTGAAGTCTCTGCCTGACTTTCCATCATCCCTATAGAAAACCTCCATTGCCTTTCACTTCAACTTTGCACATCTGTATTTGTCTCAGGGACAGCAACTGAGGTGGGACAGAGCATCCAACACAAGGGCAGAAAGCACATAACATCCCAAGGGCTTGAGACACAGGCTTCATCCTGACTTTGCATCCTTCTCTATCCACTTTGACCCTGGATGCATAGCAAGCCTAGTCAAATAGCAACCTTCCATAACATCTGTTGGGGGTTGGATTATTTTTTTTTTTACTTATAGAATTTTTTCCCATAGGTTGCTAGGAAACTAACTACTGGGTACTTAAACAAAACAAAAGAAGTGGCCAAAGTTGGGAGAGGAGGGTAGCATCTGGCTACACTTCTTTTGTCTCTGGGAGTTTCTCTCCCATGGGGGAGATACCATGAAATTTTGGGGGCAGGAAAAAGGATGGGGCTGGTGGCAGCTACTATCGCTCTCAGCATCGGAACGAGGAGGATCAAGCTGTTGCTTACTGGGGCAAAATTCACTGTCATCACTAGAGTCCAGTCCTAGGGCCCTACCACCATCTGCTCGTGTGTCCAGGAATCCTGAGCTCGCCTTCTCCTGCCCTGCTGGAGCTGGGCTGCTGCTGTCCCGGCGCCGCCGCTGCTCTGGGTCTTTCTACGCTGTAGCCCCGCACCCCCTGCCCGCTGGGACATCCCGCAGTTCCAGCTACCACCGCGGAGCTTCTGGTACACCTCATCCACCAGGGCGGGATTTCTGCTCATTCCCGCCGTTCCAGCTTGGTGCTCCTCAGAGTCCTGCAGGGGCACCGGGATCAGACTGCCCCAGGGTTTTGTGGAGCAAAGCCTCTCCTCCATCCCTTCCCATCTCGGCCAGGAAGGGTGTGACGAGGTTCCTGGTTCTGTTTTGTTGTTAATGCTGTAATTGTTGTTGTTTGTTTGCCTTGTTATACATACTAGGAAAGAACTGTCATTCCTATCCTTGTATCTTTGCCGGAGAGCCCCTTAATTCCAAAATTATAAACATTCAGAGGGAGGGGGTTTGCAATCTTCATTCCAAGGGAGGCTCCTGCCCTCCCTAGCAGACACCTGTCTTTCCAAACCAAGACAACATTCTTCTCCTGCTGCTGGCTCTATAGAAAGATTCAACAGTCCCCAAGGCTCCCCTCTCCCAGGTGCCTCCATTCTGATGCCAGATCTGACATCTAATATCATCAAATTCTGGTTTTGCCCACAGCTCCCCACTTCTGCTCTCCATGGTTCTCACTGCGCCTTTCACATGTACCACTTAGTCTCCCCACAGGTCCACCTATTTGACTCTTGAGCCTCTTCTGAAGTCTCTCCTGTGGTGGCCTCTCCACTGCAGCAGCCCTCAGAGAACATGAACACTTCTTGGGGCATAGGTCATCACAGCAGCCAGCCCTGTGCTGCCAGGAGGAGTCTTTACTGTGGACACACACAGCTTATCCAGGACCTCTGGAATGTAGTGCCAACAGAGTGACAGAACTTGTGAAGCAGAGAGGAGATGTTGCCAGGACGCACACTCATCCTACTTGAGCATGTTCGAGGCTGGTCTTTTCAGGCTCTCCCTGTACCAAGGAAGCAAAGGTGCTTTTGAGCAGGGCTGACGTTTAGGCCCTTTGAATTGCCACCTGGAAGAGTCAGTCTCACTAGTGATCACAGGTCCAACCTCATAAATTTTGCCTCCCGTTTTCCCCGATATCCCAGGCTCTGAGTCTGCTCAGAAGCAGTGGCGTCAAGCAGCACCACAGGTAGCACAAGTGAGGCTTTGTGCTAAGCTCCCTTTGTCCTGTGAGAGTGTGCTTGGAGGTCCTGTTTTCCTCAAATGCCTTCATCGTCCACATCCTCTACCTACTCCTGCAAGCACTGCACAAAAAAGGCAAAGGGCCCCTTTCTAGAGCAGGACTTGAAAATTCCTAATCTTTTGCTCACATTTCCTTCATTTCATATCCCAGCTGAAATCACAGAGAACTTTTTTCCTCCCTTACCTACCCCTTTTCACTGCCCTCTGTCAGAATTATTCAGCTCTCTGAAGCATTACCAGATACACTATTTAGGAAAGATATGGCAGAAGAAATTAAATAGTATTGTTAGATATCTATAATTACCCTAAGTCATTTTTTTTCCAGAGTGCAGCAATTTGAAATCTCTCACAGCACTCTCTTTGAAAAGCAGATGTTGACCATGTCAGCTGTGTGCTAAGAATGCATTTTCATGAGTTGCATTTCTTGGAATTTGCAAAGTGATGGTGGTGGCAGAGGGGGATGATCCTGGAAAATTCCATCCGTACAGGCACAAAGCAGGCAGTGCAGAGACCTGCCAGCCTCCTGAGGGTATCACAGGCTTCTCAGCCCTCTCTCTCTCTGTAATGGCCCCAACTGGGCCTGCTCCCGTCAAGCAAAGGAAATTTCTTCTACATTCCTGCCCATAGACAGGCAGGAAGGGCTACTGGGGGAAGAGCATATCTAGGAGAGGGAGGGTTTCTCCTGAGGGGATGGGATCTGTGCTGCTCCCCCTCTAGAGCAACATACTGACAGACATAGAACAACGAAAATAAAAAATTTGGTGGATGTCTGCTGTCAGTTCCTCTCCATCTCCCTCCCATGTGGTCTGTCCTGTCCCATAGTCAACAGCTACAGCAACCAGGTTCCCAGGACATCCATCAGACTACTGTTCTGTATCTTCTAAAAGAACCCGCTCTTTCCTGATATTACATTTAAATGCACTTTTCCTCTACCCCCTGCATCCCCATTACTCTTTAATTACATTCACTTGGATTGTCGTAAAGAAGTCCTTCCTTTTCTTATTGAATATTCCCTTCAAACACTTGCAGAAAATTATCACACTCCCTATCTAGCAAAAATATATATTTGGGGGAAGTCTACCCTCTGGAACCAGGCAAGGTTCCAGTGAGACACAGGTGAGCCAGAGAAAACAGGTTTTAACTAAAGTTCAAGTAACATTGCACAATAAACCCTGGGAATTCTCCAGTGTGTTTATTTAAGACAGGGGACTTAATGGAGAAAGTTCCTAGTGCCAATTTCATTAGACTGTACTCTTTCAATCTTTATTTATAGGACAGTGTCTCCACTAGTCCCAGGCTGGAGCAAGGTGTCTGGGCAATGAGCAGGAAAATATATACAAACACAGAACTTATTCTGGACCCAAATAGGAGACAGAGCATGGATTGAACAAACGTTCAAATAGAGACACAAGGACTTCCCTATGGATCTGTTTCTCAGCCTTTCCAAAAACCGAGACCTCAAACAGCAGTAACCTGTAAGAAAAGAAACAGGGCATGAACCTGGTGGAAACTACGAATGCAAGCTGATCTATACACACAGGACAAGCTCAGGGAAAGCAGCTGTCCACAGGTAGCCCCGTCATAGACGAAAAAAAGCTACAGAAATGAGATGCTGCCATAATCCCAGTAGTCTTTACAAAGCAAACATAATTTAATGCAGCAATACAAAGAACTCTGGCCTCGGTGAAAATAAGCACACATCTAAGAAGGAAAGCAAATAGTTCCCACTTCTAATAAAGAACAAAAGTAAAGCACTCACTGAAAGAAATGACCTGAGCAATCCTGAATTCTTAAAACACCCAGATGATGCTTAGAGCAAACAGTTAACTCAGCATGCCAGAGCTGATCTCTGACAGCAGACTGCAGAATGGACTCTTTCTGTTATTTCCAGATCTCCCAGCTTGGATGGTGAGACTGTTGTATGACACTGTTTAGACTGGAAAATTTGCAGCACATCTCTGCTGTCCAGTGCTGCACCCAATATAAGCTGATTTGTCAGCAAAGTTTATTTCCTCTCAAAAACCACATAAACCAGGATGGATCGAAGGCGAGAACAAAAAGATGTGCAACACCTGTTAGCATTGACATTTCACTCTGCAGTTTCTTCAGTCACATAAGGGCCCAGGCTTCATGCTCCACCAACAACCAAAATGGTGTTCTGATGCAGTTGTGCAAACAAAGATTTTTCAAAGCAAGATATGAACAAAACAAACAAACAAAAAAAGTTAAAAAAGATTTAAAGAAATTCAAAGCTATTACTTCAATCTAAACCCAGGTATTTCTTCCATCTAAACCCAGGTTTGTTTGCATTTTAGAATTTTCTACTAATCAAATTCAGTCATTCAACACACACAAAAAAATCATGTTCTTTACCAGGCATGAATAATAAAAGTGATGGAAATTTGCATTGAAACGCACATCTGCAAAGACACTTCATGTACTCACTAGCAATGAAGTATCAATTAAAAAAATAAAATAACCTATAAAATCCCAGTTCCAAAGGCTAGACCTTTCTCATGAGAGGTGACAGAGACCACAGTTTAAGCCCCCATTGTGAGTCAGGCTGGAATGATTTAAGTACAGTTTTCCCACTGCCTAGTAGTCCGTCGTCACTGTTTGTCTAATGAGGCTCTGGGTTCTGGGAGAAGATGCTGCCATTTTCTCCTCCACATCATCTTTGTGAATGATACCTAAAGGCTTTTGTGAGTCTACACGAAAACTGCAAGATGTCTGTCTTCATTTACAGCAATAAAATTTCCAAAATAAATCCTCCATATATGGTCAAAATTAATTAATATTTTCATTGATCCTAAACTGTGTGTTTTCACAGACTCATTTGTTCTTCCCACCCTATTTCTGAGGCTTGGGCATTATCATCTGGAAAGAGAAGGACGCAGGCCTTATCACTCCTCTTATTTAATGATCCATGTAATTTTCCCCACAAACAGACTTTGTGGACAAAGTTGGCCAGAATCTGATTAAAAATTCCTTGTCTCCTTCTGTTTGAGACTCCTGTTTCTTACCTTACATGGCCATGCAGTGCTATTTTGCATCATTAAACAGCCTAACCCCATTCCGCCACACGAGCGGCTGAATGTTACTCATAGTGAAATGTTGCCTCTATGTTAATTTTGCAAAGTGCTTAGGATCCTTCTCAAAGGAAGGAACAACAGAAATGTAAGTCATTATCATGTACAGGAACTGAGGAAATAAACCTAAGGGAAACAAGCACCAGAAGCTGCCACACAAAATGCAGACCAATTTGAAAGCTTAAAAAGGAACAAGAAAACGGCTGTCAAACAGCCTTTCAGGCTTGGCATGGTGGGAGACATTGCAGCATGCAGCTAGCCCAGCAGAAGGAAATTAAATAAGACTGTCAAACTGCTGACTCAGCAGAAGACTGCACAACTCCCAGCACATTCTAGAATTAAACCCAGGTCAGTAAATGCCAGGTCCTTTCACAAGGAAGAAAAGCCAAAGGATGGTGACAGAAACTCAGACACCACTGCAAGGCAAGGAAAGAGTCAGAGCTGGGATCTAATGTTACCAAAGACAGTCTGAAAAAATTACAGACTCAGGGAAAACACAGTTCAGGCACAGGGAAAACAAACGATGCTGAACATATTGTATGCTCAAATCAATGACACTGAGTGCATGCTAGAGCTCATGAGCAGCAAGAGTAACTCAAGCACAGAGTAGCTCCAGTGATAATCACAGCTTTAACACTGAAATACCCTTGAAAAACACCAGAGGTGTTTACACGTAACAGTGCAGAGAAGACCAAAAGGGAAAAGGCTGTACCAGTCTAGTAAAAAATACCATCAAGTCAAGTCAACCACATACAACCAGGGTTCAATCACAAAACAAGGAGCATGTGAGAACAAGCACTGGAACACTGGCCAGAACCAACACCAGAGGACAGAAGCAAACCAAGCCAAAGACACAACAAACAAGCTATTTCTTACTGAAAAATGTCTGAGCCATTTCATATTAGAAAAACCTTATTTCAAATTCATTCAGAAGCAGATGTGGCCAGACCTTTACTGCAGGAAAATCAAACTGCCAAAATCTTACCAAAAACAAATAGAGAAGAGGAGGAGGGGGAAGAGAAAGAAAAAGGCAAAAGAAAGAAAACCATAGGGTCCTATGAATATATAGCACTTCTCTCCTCTCAAACCCGATGGAAGGAAAACAGAGCCTCCAGTAAATAACTTTCAGATAAGGTAAAAATAGAAAAAGCAAAGGATTCACAGGACAAGCAAAGATGTCGTTGACATGAGACAGTTTCAAGCAAATGCAACTGAACAGATGAAAACACACCCTCAGGCACTGGGGGCATGTTTGCTCACTGTGAGTCTCCTTCAGCCAAAGCTCTGCTAGTTCTTTCTCCAGACTCAGTTTGGTTAGCTGCTAGCTTTCTGTGCCCTCATCTCTTCATGCATTTCAAATCTTAAGCAGCCTAAATTCCCATGCTTTCTTCAGCTGCCTTTTCATGGCACAGTCTGGCCACCAAAAGCAACAGGAAATAAACTTCCTCTTCCAATGGCACCTGTGTGGTTCCTCACTGCTACAGACTCCCTGAAGTGATTTCCAGTAGATTACTGGGCACAAAGCAAGGGAACGTGAAAGTGGCTATGCTGTATACCTATCCAGTATTGAAGGATACATAACCTGTTCACGTTACTCCTGAGTGGAGTACAGATGAAGTAATTACTGTTGGGCTGATAAATAGCCACAGAATCACAGAATTTTAAAATAGCCTCAGTTGGAAAGGACCTAAGAGGAGCACTGAACTCTGTCCTACTTCTGGCCCTGGACAGGACCATCCCAAGAATCACACCGTGTACCTGAGAGCATTGTCCAAACACTTCTTGAACTATGGAAGCCTTGGTGCTGTAACCAAGGGAGGCTGTTACAGTGCCCAACCACGCATTGGGTGAAGAACCTCTTCCTATTATACAGCTTAAGCCTCCCCTGGCACAGTTTCATGCCATTTCCTTGTGTCCTGTCACTGGTCACAGAGAAAAGAGATCAGTGTCTCTGCCTGGCCACTTCCCCTTGTGAGGAAGAGTTGGACTTGATGATCCTTGTGTGTCCCTTACAACTCAGAATGTTCTGTGATTCTGTGAAGCTGTGAATCCTGTGAGACTGCTATGAGGTCTCTGCTCAGTCTCCTCCAGGCTGAACAAGCTAAGCGACCTCAGCCACTTCAGTAGGTTCACTTGCACATGGAATTTGGGGGAAAAGTCATTCTTGTGTTCAGATTGAAATTAGGGACAAAAACAAATCACCCTCCCTGGTCTGCAGGTTTTTTTGGGGGTTGGCGTTTTTTGAGGATATTACAGACTGATCAGGGATGGTGACAGGATGGATCCTTGATACTATGCTGTGATAGGAATACGTAATTACTGTACCCATACCGGAAAGCTCATCTTCCCATAGCAAATCAGCTATCTCCTGGATTAAGATACTGATGTTTTTTTCCAGCATGCTGAGATGAAACATGCCCACAGTCAACAAAATGCTCGTGATTAAAGGAACATATATACACAGCAGCATCTGACATGCCATGGAAATCTCCAAGCTTCCGGCAAGCAGGAGGGCTTTCAATCAGAAGCAATGTGGCAAACAGGAGGGGTTTCAACCAGAAGCAATGTGACTAGCACATCAGCCCTGTACTAGGAGTTCATGCTGCATTGCAAGATGTAGCCCTACCAGAGGTTTTTTGGTTCTCTGTAAAGTTAGGATTATCCTCTCATATATTAAGAAGCCTGGAAATTTTCCAGCATCATTGGGTACTTTTTCACTGTTGCACCTTCTCAGCTGCAGCTCTCCAAGAGCCTTTACTGTTTTTTTCCCTGTCCACCCTTCACACTCTCAATGAGGCTCCCATAAGCCTGCACAAAGCCAGTTATAGTTCTCTGCTGCCTATCAAAACCTTCACAAAAGTTAGGCAGTTGGTTGTAAAGCCTGCTGCCTACCATGGTGACTAATGTTGTCTGATTGTTCCCTTGTACTCCCCCGTTGGTCCATCTGTACCCATCTGCTACCCTTTTGTCTTGTAATTGAAGTGTAACAACTTTGGGGTAGGAACCACCTTTTTTGTTAATGTTCACTCAGCTCCCTGCAGAGCAGAGTCCCAAGTCCATAACTGGGTGCTGGGGACAGCAATGATGATGTGCAAGAGGTGACTGCATATACACGTGGCAAAAGGTTACAGTGGCACCTCTCACTGCGTGGCATGAAAAAGTCAGCTGAGAGAAAGCTCCAGACAAGAGTTCTCATACAGAATACAACAGAGGTGGCGTCAGTCTTCTCTTATGGCTGGATGCTGTTATCACATTAGTACACTGAGCACAGTTCTCTGGGATCCCCTCTCCAAGGAGTTGGGTTGGCAACCCCAGTAAAGGTCAGATGGCTGCCATCACCCTCATCAGCTACACCAGCACAGAAATGGTAGGAGGCATTCTAACTACAGCCTGGGCTTAATAAAGATCTCCAGATAGTCCAATATCTGATTTGCATAAGAGGACAAGGCCTCTCCAAGAAGCTGTCATTGTTTCAATGTAAGAATTCCCTCCAGTGGCAAGGGAGTAGGGTCTGGTGGAGAAGAGCCAGAATATTTTTCTGCAGGCTCATGAATCATACAAATACACTCCAAAATTCTAGCAAAGTCAGGAACTGCTTTAGCAAGAGGCAAACAGAATGGACAGCTTATAATGACATAACATGCAGTGGTTAGGAAGAGACTCGCAATATGTTCTCTTTGGTCAGAGCTAGACTAGCTTATTATTGCAGGATGCAGTAATCCAGCAAAGACACAGTTTGACCAGTATGTCTGCAAGATTTACATAGAAGGCTTTTTCAGAAAGATTGTTCCATTTATCCTCTGATAAGAAAGGCTTTGTGTGGCCCTTGAATTTCCCCTTCTCCTTAGGAGTCAGTATAAGATTAACATGGCCATAATTAGCCACAAATACACACAGTTAGATCCCGGACAACTGTGAGAAGTCAGGCCAAATCCTGGCAGTGGGTTCAGCTTTGGTGCACAAATAAAGCCATCTCGTTGTCTGATTGAATCAGGGTCATAAACACACCCATCAGATGTGGCCTAGATCAGGTATCTAAGGGACACTCATTGGGATTGGGATATCCATAAAATATGTATTCTTTGATGTAAGTCCGCTGTCTAATGAGAAGTAAGGCATGCAGCAAATTATGGTTTCTTAGAGACATGTCCAGAAAGAACACTATAAAAATAAGGGGGAAAATGCACATAGACTCCTAATTTCAGCCATAGGTGCTTGGATCCAGAACAGTCCCTCTGCCCTAAGAGAAGCTATATGCTTCTAAAAACTGATTCTGTGGGAACAGAATCAGTCACTTACTCTGAGTAGGTTTAAACAAACTTCTATGCCATTTCTCCCCAGGGACAATGAGTTATAAATCCCCACGTACACAGCAAAATTAGCAAAACAAGACTGATTGGCAAAAAACAAACCAATCTTGTCACACTGTAAAAAGAGTCGGTGGAATAAAAAATAATTTCCTCCCTGGACATTCAGGTAAGATGCCAGAACTCTACACACAGAGCAGAACCTGATCAAAGGCAGTAATTTCTACCCCATGGAGGCAAGGATACATGTGCATGCATGTGGAAGGGATCAGAAAGGCTTGCCTAGATGGGCATCAGACAACACAAGGAAAAAACAGCCTCAAAAATTCTAATCACTTTTCTGAAGGCAGGACAGGACCTTCAGAGAAGACTTGGATTTGTACAGCTGCAGTTTTCACCTCACAACCCTACATTCTTGTTCCTCTCCTATTTTTAAAGGGCCTTCTTTAAGGAGGCTTTTATTCTCTAAGAAAGTAAAATAAAAAAAATCTGAGTCCTTCCTTCTGCTAAGCAACATAACATGATTCATACTGATTCTTCACGGAGTGGTCAGTACTGCATGGACCGTTACTAAAAGCTGAGAATACTGATCAGTATTTTCAGTCCTCTCCCCTGTTATTTCTGTCACTGGGACATTGAAGCACACAAAGAGATGACAGTGAATATGTCTTAATGCACAGTAAGACTTGCGATCAGGCCCGAAGGCTGCATCATCATCAAATGTTACAGCCTCTTCAGCATCTCTGTGGTGTTCATCAGCTCCCCAAAGGTGCAGACTTCAGGAGCTGACAAGTGCCTCCGTAAGAGCTTTTGTTTGCAGCTATACACAATAGCCTTCACAAGCCAAGTGCCTGCTCGTACAAAAGGTTCATGGTAGAAGCTTGAAGAAATTATGTCCTTACTGGATCAGGCTTGAAGTTTGTGCTGATCAGCTTGTTCATAACCCAGGTTGTCTCTCCTATGAAATAAGCTGCTTTTCGTGAGACACTCTTCAGATTTGTCTTGCTCATCTAATCACAGATATGTAGGCTGGCAGAGAACCACAAGAGATCACTTACTGCATCCACCAGCTCAGAGACAGGAAACGACAGATTGAGTTCCTGAGCTGTTGGGTATTTTTCTCTATGTCCTCCAGCAAATGAACCTCTACCAGCAAATGAGCCTCACCATGTTTCACCACGCCAATAATTAGACAGCTTCCTACATATCTAACTGAAATCTTTCTGCTTGAAAATTTAGCAAGATAACTTCTTCTTTCTCCCTACTGGAGCATGAAAAGCAGCTGACCAGTATGTCCTTTTTTCAACAATCATTTAGGTGTCCAAAAATTTATCTTGTTTTCTTTCCTCATTTTTTTAGATAAAGGAAATCTTCATTTTTCATTTTTCTCTTCTAATTCCTTTTTTCCTTTCCGTATCTCCCTCCCATATCCCAGGGGAACCCTTCCCAGGCATGGATGGCCATAATTGTGCTCTCTCCCAAGCTGGAGATAGGGTCACAGAAGTACACAAACTCATCTTATGCAGACTCTGTATGAGGCTGAACACGTCTCTGGAAAGCCCATGTGGCAGAGAGTAGTAGCACTATTTTCCACCCTGTTGCAGCATTAGGAAGTCCTGGAAGTCTACGGTCACTGAGGCATCTGACAGGATGTCACAACAAATGGCCCCATTCCCAGGGAGCCCTAATGCATACAACGGTGTAAGGGTACAGGCTAGGAGCAGCCTGCCCATGAATTTGCAATCGTGGTCACACAAACGGCTAGAGGAAGCAGAATAGACCCTGCTGGATTTGAAGAGTTCCAAAGTCAAATGCTGATAATTACAGCACCAGCAGGAGGCAAACATTTTATCTGCCGAGCAGGGTGAAGGTTGATAGGGGCAGAAGATTAGTACATGCAGCAAGGAAAATTAATCTTTCAACATAAGTTTTCCATCTGTCCTCTAAGATGACTTGTAGTGGCACCCTAACCAAAACCATCACCTGGGGCTTTGCTTGTCCAGACAGGAAGAGGAGTGAACGGGGAGTGCTTGGTAAGAGATGGAGAGAGCTTGTGAATCAAAGGGGTCTGTGGGGTAGCACAAGAAGTTGGTGTCATGAGCCTCATGGAAAGGTGCCCTGGATCCCCAGTGACACACCGGAGAGAAGAGGCAGAGAAGCATCAGCAAAATGGAGAGGCTGAGCACAAACTAGTGATAGAAGTGATGCAAAACTTACGAGTAGTTAGAGAAAGAATCTGAAGGAGGGTCTCAAAGCTCATAACATTTGTGTCACCTCCAAGTTTGTTGGGGGAAAATGAGGAAGCAAATGGGAGGATCTAGGAGCTAATAGGACAGGACTGCTGGCAGGGAGCTAGTGGGGTAGAACTCAGTAGAGAAGGAGGATGTGATCAAGAGCTGGAGATAGAAGCAGTTGCTAGTTCTCACAAAGGGATCATGAAATCAGAATTAAGTCCCCATCATATGCGAGATCATAGGAGAGCAGAAGAAAAAGGCAAATAGTGAAGAAAAATACTGGGTGAAAACTCTTCCCACACAAAATATCACAAACCACTGACACAAAACCTAGTGTAGTACTGACCCTCTGGCTCACTTTGCAAGACATCTGGCCCCCACTCATCACTGCACTGTGGCATGGCCCTTCATGGAGTGTAAGAGTAGACATCCTTCACCACCTCCATCTGCATACCTGCACCTCTATGATAAATACAACAGGGGCATCTAGGCCCCCAAAGCACACCTCAGCTGTCTGGCCAGTGAAGCTCAGAGCTTTACTAAACAGCTGATGAAAAGGTAGTGAGGAAAGGCATGCAGTATTCTGTCCCCAAGGAGCAGAGTACAGAGAAATGAATTAAATTCAGCATATTTGCTTATCATGATGAATCATTACTCATGGTTAAGACAAGCAGGAGAGCTCAAGTTACTGCCCCCTTGTAGAAAGTGGTCTCTCTTCTTGTGCTTTCATGATTGTCAGCCCTACAAGGCTTCAGTTTGTCTGAGAGATTTATCATCATCAGAGTCTGGGGGCAGATACAGCTTCTCTGGAAAATTAATTCCTGTTCTGAAATAACTGGTGAGGTTGTGAAGATATTTATTCACAAATTGGGGAAAAAATCAAAATCACTAAAGATTTCACAGACCTGAAATCCTGAAACAGTTCAGTCACTGTCTGGATCTTTGCTGCTCAGAAAATGGAAGACTTCACACCTATTTTAAAACATATCTTTTTATATATTTCTACTCCATGAGACATACCCTCACAATCTATTTGCCATCTTTCAAGAATCAAATGTACCAAGCTGTACAGAGCTGCAGACTGTGTTACTAAACCCAGAGGAGACTAACAGAAACGATCAGAAGACTAGAAAACATGACCTACTAAGAGGGACTGAACAAATTCTTGTTTAACCTACACCAGAGATGACTGGGAGACAACATGATAGAAGACTTCAAACCCACATAGGGACGATAAGAAGTGGTGGAAAATAAACAATTCCCTACATCCATTAGGGAGACACAAAGTATTCATGGGCTTAAACTGCAGCCAGGGAAATCTAGGTTAGACATTAAAAAAACTTAGCACAGTAAGGAGAAAGAAGCCATAGAAGAGATTGACTTGGGATTTCATGGGATTTTTAGCATTGAAGGTCTCTCAGAACAGGTGAGACAAACATCTGTCAGGAATAATTTCAGTCTAGTTAAACCCTCTCTTGGGGCACAGGGAGGCACTAGATGACCTCTTGATATTCCTTCCAGGCATAGCATCTGATAGTGGATAAAAGTGTGTAGTTAAAGACTGAGCTACAGTGAATGCAACTGGACCAAAGCAGTGTTTCCCGTGCAGCCTTTCATCTTATGTCTCCTATTTGCCCAAGTGTCTGCCTAAAGGTTGACAGGATGAAGCACCTTGCTATTTACATAAAACTAGTGAGAATTTGGATGATATTCCAATTCACTTATAAAGGTATTGGAATTATGTGCTAAAAATATATTAATAATTTCTTGTATTGTGGCATTGTCTGGGAGCAATGCCACAATAACTGGGACAACTGGGAACTGGGAGCAGTTGCTAAGGACCAACAGTTTGTGCTGCCTGACTCTCTGCAAACATAGAATAAAACTATGATCTTTGTCGCAAAGATCTCTGTTTCATACTTTTTTTTTATGTTTGGATTTCTGCTGAATGGAAAAAAAAGATTAAGAAAAAGAGCATGAGGTTAGAGGTATGAAAAGTTTTGGTCTGTGATTGGAACACGTTGACTTCAGTGTCTTCCAGGAAGAACCTGCCAGCATAAAATTCAACCAGTTCAGAGTGTGATTATAATTATCTGATCCTCTCTGAGATAGACACGTACTTCAAGGTAAAACATTCGTGCCCAGGAAGCACTACATGTTTTTCTTGCCACTAATACCATAGTTCATCATAGCGTCATTTCAATCCAGTCCCAGTTCCTATGAAATGAAGGATTGTTTTGGTTTAATGGATGCCAAATAGTCCCCACACACAGCAAGGCTCAAGCAGGTCACAAGTCTAATCCCAACACTCCTGACCACCAGGATCCCTTCTACTAATTGTCTGGTTCATCTGAGAGACCACAAATACACTCTCAGAGACTGAACAACCCTTCTCACCACTGACAGAAGCCATCAAGCCTTCACTGAGGGTGCGACATGTGAAGCATGTGACAGGCAAGATAGAAACAGGACTGCATTTAGCTGCCTCCCCAGAGATTGCAAAGCATTCCAGCAACAGATTCCCACAGCCAGCCCTGCTAATAACCCCTAGGAGGATTCATGCTGCTACTGCTTCATTTTCCTGACAATGGAATTTTCCCCCATGCGAACAAATTTGGTGCCAGCTAGGAACAAATACTCCTGGACTTTTCCTGGTAAGCTCTAATGACATTGAGTGACAGACCGAGCCTGACTTGAGGTCTCTACAGCCTGAGCTTTGCATGTCCACACCCTGTGTAGTATCTAGACAGCCTGCCTTCAGTTGTCCACACATGCTATGCCACGCCCTTTGTTTCCTCACACTCCTGACCCATCAAGACCTCTTCTGACTCTCCCAGACTACACACCCTCATCTGGTCTGAATAGTGCCAAGACCATGAGGTAGACAGGTCCTCCTGGAAATCAGGCACAAGCTGGAGCCTTTCACCTTTTTCCCAAATTTCTGCAACTACTGGGAGACCTTTGTGCCTGCAACGTACCAGTGTGATTGCTCTTCTGTTTCATTCACAAGTTGTTCCTACAGCTCTCTTCCGAATACACTTCTCCTGACAGCTCCCCATTTCATTCTCATTTCCCCATTAATTTCTTCCTCAGTTTCACCAAGCAGGTCACTTGCAAGTCCTTGCAGGGAGCAAGCAGGCAAGGAGAGAAAGTTTTCTGTGCATGGTGGGAGAAAGGGGCATTTTACTAAGCCATACACATGATCGCACCCAGACCAACTTCTGCCTCATATCTGTCAAGTGTTCTGATGAATTCCCCTTCCTTTGCACTGATTCTCACACCCATAACTTTTTTATATCTCATTTTCTTAGCCCTTAAACTACCCTCTCTGCTTCAACTGAAACCCTTTGGTAATGCTTGTTCTGAGCCTAGACCATTGACATTTATGTGGGAGGTGAAATGAACCAAAACTTCCCACTAACTCAGAAATTCACACCATTTCTAAAATGGTGCTTTGGGTTACATGCAAATTATTCCAAAATATGCAAATTTGGATCTTCGAACAACTCAATATGATCTCATGTTCACATCCTACTTAATGCACAATCCAATTGCAAGGGATACTGGCCAGATATATCAAGCACAGTTATTAATACTGGCATAAATTACTAAGTGTGGCTGTAGCTCAGTCATAGTCATTTGGCATACAGAACTTCACTGCCACCAGGCCATATAGAGAAATATTTTCTGTCTTAGCCTCAAAACTCATGGCACAGTGGAGGTATCTTCTCTGAAAAGCTGGAAAACTTATGTTCGGACGTTACAGAAAGAAGCTGATGAATTTTTATGCATGTAATGGCATCCTGCATGGAGAAGACAGCATTGGAGATACCAGTGGTCCAGGATACAAGAAGCAGATTGCCAGCCCTTCATAAGAAGTACAGAAAGGTGGAGAGAATTATTTCTTTGGAGGCTTCCCCCTTCTTCCCTGACAGTTTGAGAATTACCAAACATATCCTACCCTCTCCCACTTCCTCTCCTTGGTCAAAAGGATGATGACTAGCTTGGGATGCATCTGGTATCCGTCCTCACTGAACGACAAATTCCTGCCTTCAAAGGTGACATTGATCAGGTACCTGCAGGAGAGAGAAGAGAGCAAGAAGAACATTACTGCTTGGAAACCAAACCCAAAATGAGACCCTGCCTCCCCTCTTCAGTTCACATCAGGAGGGTTAGCAGCACAGTGCAAACAATGGAAAAGCTAAGAGGAAGGGAGTTAGAAAAACAGTACAATTAATCCAGAAACTGGGACAATCAGGCAAGGCAGGGAAATTGCCCCCATTTTGTGACTAGGATAGGGAAGTGATTTACTGTGCCTGCTCTCAATGAATTCCTAAAAGCATGTCTAAGTATCACACACACATGTATGCCCACAGTTCTGGTTTTCCTCTGCCTCAAAGGGCAGAGGGATCCATAGCAATTAGCTCTGTAAACACACTCCACAGCCTACACCTCGCTCACTCTCCAAAGGGGATTTTGCATGCCATTTGAGGACAGTGATGGGCGACAGGTGAAGCAATGGAGACAGCATCCCCCCTGCCCAAATATCGAGGCATTGACTAGGGAAGCAGTGGTGACCAGAGGAAGGAGCAGCACACCTGCAAGAAGCTCTTTCCCTGTCAGAGCCAGCACACCTCATGGTCCTCAGAGTGATCCTCTGAAGGAGCTCAGGAGTAGGGATAAGGATGTTGAAAGAGCCCAGTGAAAATCCTTTTTCCTAGGGACAGAGTCAAGCCTTACACCCAGTAAAATCAAACTAAAGGGTGATCAGCCCTGCAGCCAACATCAGCGATTCTCTTTGTCTGGAAAGACCCCATCACTTCTGCAGAAGGCATTCCCTGTTGGGGCATTTCATGTCAGCTGTACAAATGGACAGTTAAACAGTCCAGGCTTCAATCTCATTTATCCTAAAACCTCCTTACTCAGCTCTGGCAATAGGGAAGACCTTTAAGTGGACTGAGATTACAGCTACACTCATTTCAAGGCCTTGCTGGATTGTGAGAGCATGTTAAAGGGGTGTTGCTGTAAATAAGAATCAGGTCTATTGTTTTCTTAACTGTCAGACCATCTAGAAATACACTGTACAGAAGAGGAGGTAAATACACATTTCACAGTTCAGTGGTTTATATGCCATCTCTGTGGCACTCTGACAGTTCACCCTGTTTATATATTTCACTTCAATTCACAATCCTGTTGCATGAAGTAGATTTTACCTTTGTAAATCTGCTCTGGCACCAGTAGCGTCATATCACCATGAGAGGCAGAGGTGACCAAGCTGCCTGCAGGGCTAGCCCCTGGACTCTGCCCTCCCCTACTTTGCACAGTTCAATAAATCACACAAGTAACATTTCTATTACAGACATGAGAGGTTCTTCTGCTCTATTACACCATGACATCAGGAAACATTTCCTAATATTCAGCTTCAATTTGTCCCTTATGAACTCAATTTGAACCAATTTCAAGGAAATAAATAAGAGGGGGGAAAAAAATCTGTTTTTTCAGTGGATTCATGCTTTCCTACTATCTGCAAAAAGAGACCTCCCTGCTAATGAAAGCATTGTATCAGGGAAACTTCTTCAAGCAAATAAAAAAGCAGGTCATGATTTTAGCTTCTTCCTTTTTCAAACTTTTTTGTTCTAACTCCATTAATCAACCAAACTCATCTACTAACTCCCCGTTGTCAAGCGCAATCAGTCATTATGTTTATTTCTAAAGGAAATTCCACACTTGCTCCATGTTGTGACCTTCAAGGGACATGTTCAGCATTGGAGATACAGCCATAAGGGAGCCCAGCATGAAACATCTGCAACAGGACAATTTTCAAAGGCAGACTATTGGTTATTTTCCAAAAACCAAAGCCATTTGGAACCCAAACATTGAGTAAACCCCAAAACATCCTCCCGCTGGAAAATCTTTGCCACACAATTTTTTGTAAGGCATAAAACATCCCATGTCAGAACCACACATGCTTTTTTTCCCAGATGTGTGAATTTTTCTGGTACTGAGGAATGCCAGGCACGGACCACTGCCAGATATGTGCACCTACAAGTTAAGGCTCTGGTAGTGGGAGGGATCTTCCAGTGGACCAAGATTAAAACTTCATGACTTCTTTGCCCTGGCCACCAAAGTAAAGACAAATAAAGGCTCCAAGAAGATGAGGATGCCATTAGCCTAATGGCAGTTGCAGTTTTATATGTCAGTAATGAGCAAGCAATGCCAATGTCTAATTAAATGAACACCAACATTAAACCATTCTCAATCCTCTTTCTCCTCACGCCCAGGAAGGATTCCACTACAGGAATCTCCCTTGCACAGCCCGACAAGAAGAGTTCACAGAAATCAGCAACAGACATGAGACAAGAGGGTGTCATTTACGCTAATTTTCACTGGAAAGATTAGAACCTCTAATAATAATCAAGGCGGGATCATCAACAACTCCAATCCTTGGAGCTGCCTTGAGATTTACACTTAAAGCAGCACTAAAATCTCTTGCTTCACACCTTAATGACTGAAATTAGTCTCCAAATCTGGCAATATAACTCTTCAGAGTGTTTTCTCTCCAAGTCATTAGCAATATGTTTGCAAAAGTTTGCAGGAGAAGTGCACAAGAAGTGGAACCCCCCCCCCCGCCCCAGCTCTCCCTGCTCTCCTGTACCTATCCTGCCACCTAACACAGGGATGCAGGGCAAGAGAAGCTTACAGGGAGCTGCAGGGCTTGCTCGGGTGCACTGAGCCTATGTGACAAAGCATCAGGGCTTGAAGGACTCCCAGGCAGGTCAAGTCAGCAGCATGCTATAAGGCAGCCACACTCAAGTGACTCTGCCCTCCATCATTACTGCAGCAGTAGTCACCCCCTTTGGCGGCACTGATGCCCTGGTACACCAGCACCACTGCTGCCTGCTCTGGCCAGGGGGATTTGGTTCCTCCCTACAGCCTACACACACTCCAGTCCCTAAGCAGGCAAGCAGGGGGATGAGAGACTCCCTGACATGCCTGAACTGAGCCACCAGCTGTAACAGGGGCACAACATGAGGACAAGCAGGCTGTGCATGCAGGTGATGTAAACCAGGAGGAAACTGCTCCTGTAAAAATCTTAATCCCTGCATGTTTGGGACTCCAAGATGGAGAGAGTTAGAGAAAGAGAAATGGGGCATGGTGGGGGCTGACACAGGCAATTTAATTTAATTTGCTAGAAGCACCTTTCAGCAAAAGATTTTGCTTATGTGGCAATTTCTTGGAACTGCTTGATGCAAGCACAGAAGGGTTGAGGCCTTTGTCAGCCCAGTGGTGATGCAGCAGACACAATGTCCAAACTCAGACGGGTGAGAGCAAAACATACACAGCCTGTTTCCACAGGCTGACATCGTGAGCCCTCTGCTATGGACAAGCCGGCAGGAATAAAGGGACATGCCCTTGGCCATGAAGCAAATTAGACCCAGGGGGAACCTGAGTCCCCATCCTGGGCTCTGAGGTAACATCACCCATCCTAGATGTAAGGCTGTCAGCCCTGCAAGTTAAAGGAGAGTGTTTTAAAAGCTGGCACAGCAACTAGAGCATTAAACCCACATCAGATGGCCAATTTAGGACCAGCAGAGAGATGATGGCATTTTAAATGGTTTCAGCCAGCGATGGAGAAAGCCTGGAGAGGCAGATGTGTGGGCTCAGGGAGCTTGAGGGAACACAGAAAGGGTGCTAACCAATTTTTTTTCTGCCTCAGAGACAGGTGTGAAGGAGATGCATTTAAATAAGCACTAGCCACTCCTACTTCTGCCTCCAGTGCCTTGCTTAGAATCAGCTCCTCCTAAGTCTGCAGAATGGAGGGACAAATTTGGACATTGCATTGGTTCACTCCATCACATTCCCTGCCTCATATGTGTGCAGCACACATACAAACACACACCTTCCCCTGTGTCCTGTCAGCACTTGTTATACTTCAGTGAGACAAGCAGTCTGTCTGAAATGGCATGATTATCCTTACATTGATCGCTTCCCTGAATAAGATAGATCACATAAATAAAACAGCCTGTCCACAGTCAGCACTGGGGAGTCATCTCAGCAGCCCAGCACACAAGGGAAAAACAGGATGTAGGTGGAGGGTGGGGAAAGAAAAGCTGTGGGATATCTTTTACCTTTGCAGGGTAAAAGGCAGGTGGAATGTGATGCAGACCACCATCATCCTGTCTGGAATCTCACTGTAATGGGTAACACTGAGGCCAATCATAACAGCAGTGAGATGAAAGCAGTGAAAGGCCTTTACCCCACAGAATCTGCATGGTGAAATAGCTTTTTTTTTCACCTCTAGAGACAGTGTCAAAAATTCACCAGTCTGAGGTATCAAGGAACAGACCACTTCATGCCCAGGAAGGAGCAAAAAAACAAAAGCATGTTACTGCATTTTAGTAGAAGTGCCCACAACTCCAAACCATGTTCCCTCTCTCAGCACCAGCAAGACCAACCCAGCCTTGCCTGATGCAAACAACCGAGGAAGAGTACATCAATCCAGCCCTCCAGCAGGGTCCTGCCCATCCCTCACACCTGCTCCTGAACAAGGATGGACAGACAAAAGGATGGGTGGACCCAAAGGACAGGGAAAAGAGAGTCTACGACCAGTATATTTATCTACAAATGGGAATTCTGACCTTGAAGGGGCAAGTGATTGACAGATAAAAGACTAAACCAGCACTATGTTATTAATGCCTTCATCTGAGTGACTGATATAGTGTTGATTTTTCAAATGAGAAAACTGCAACTGATCCCTTTCACTTCTGACTTATACCTCCATTCTCCAAACCCATGGAAAGCTTAAAATGATACAGATATTATTTCTCTATACGATTGTTGAAAATTTCTGTGCTGCCTCTGCCTCAAAGAACACAGCCAACTCACACACAAGAGCCATCCACACGCAGCTGTGCATGCATGAGGTCTCTTGAGGTAAGACAGGCTCCATAGGATATCAAAACCAATTGTTCACCCCCAAAAAAGGCAGAAACAGGCTCTGCCTGGGCCTTTGATCAAATTTTACCACAGAATTTGTTCTGAAAATGTTGATCCCAGCTGAGCCTTTCAGAGGTTCTCCCACTGCTCACTGGCCTGCACCGTCCCTTACACTGCTGCGCTGTCAGTGGCTTACGGAGTTGTGAAAGGCAGGCACATCTGGCTATATCTGTGTAACATCTGTCTGGTGTCAGACACAATTTAGAGTGAAAGGATTCCATGCAAAGGGCACAAGTGCAGCTGATTTTATGTAACAAGAGGCTATTACAAAGAACAAAACTGAAACAAGTTAGAAAAAAAAAATAGATGCAACCATTGACTAGGAAAATTAAATCTTAAGGGAATGTTATCTCACTCCTCTGCATTTGTTTCTTTCTCTTTCACTGTCAGTGCTACCACTGAATATGGGGAGATGCATTGTAAGAAAGCAAGTGTAGTAAAGAGTGCTACCAAATTCCAAATTATACAGGCACCCTGCACCAGAAGATCTGCCCAGACTACAGTCTAAATTACTTCTGGTAATCAATCTGACCTGTAGCCTCACAGAAATGCCCAGAGCTCAAGACTGTTTTCATTAAGCAAAAAGATTTGGAGATCATCTAGATTAGGGAATATCCCTCAGGCTAAAAGATAACAGAGATATAAGAGATTAATTTGGTTTCTCTGCTGCCCACACCTTTTTAGAAGACAAGAGGGCAGCTACTGGGCTGCAATAAATCAGTGATACTCATCTGACATCAATGAAGTGATACTGGTCAACCCCCTGAGACTGGTCCCTCACCTCTGTGAAGATGAATTTTTTTGATGTTTGATCCTGACCTCTGAAATAACCATTTCTGGTGGAAGACAAACTTCTGCTGAACTGTCCTTGCTGTTTCTCCAACATATTTAGCAAAGTCGCTTTGAAAACAATGTGTATGCATGCTGAGACTTCCAAGTGAAAGCTTCTATGTACCGTGGAATGATGAATCTTCTCCATCAATCCCTCTCTTAATCTTAAATTGTACTTCCAGTTTGTTTCCCATTTCTTCTATTTATCTACCATGAATTTGTCATTTCAGAAGGACTCTGAGATGACAGTTCCTGGGGTCTGAGGATATATCTATCCTTGGAGGATGCAGGGAGCCACAGCAATAGCAGGGCTGCTTTCCTACAGACATTGTTTGATCCTAATGAGACAGACCATTCCTGAGAATGAGAAACAAAGCTCACTTTCCACAGTGCATGCAGCCTCCCTCCTGAGAATGTAAGGTGAAACTCATCATCACACCACAGGGTTTTGCATCATAGACAAGTATCCATCCGAAAGCAGACAGGGTGGGGGAGTCATTGTGCAGGGTCACTGAATTACCCCTCAAAAGGGAACATGGGGTCAGCTCCAACCTGGGGCAGACATGACAGTAATGACATGCAGGCGGAAGGCTGGTTGTCCAGCTGCTTCAGTGAGCTCCATGTACATAATGTCACCCAGGACCTGATCTCCCATTTGCTTTTCATCCTATGCAGTCACTGCCTTTTGTAGCACTGAGAAAAGAGGTGCCATTCACGCCTAGTGGCATTTCACACTCCCTCTCCAGGGTGCTGCTGACAGTACCAAAACCAGACTGTATGTGACTTGTAAGATACACAAATATACAATAGGATGAGGCAACCTGTTCACGGGAAAAAGAGCAAGATAAATCTTTATTTTGCCCTGTGTGCTATGCTGGTCACAGCAATATGTTGAAATTTCAACCAAAGACAATTTTTTTTTCTCTCAGACATTCTGACTAACCTATTTTCACAAATGCCAGAGCCATGAAAAATTATGTGGCAAAACCACTTTTTAAATGGGATAAGAATGTGGCCACATTTTCTCATGAAGAGGTCAACATTTTGTTAGAAAGGAAAAGAAACATAAGATCTGAAAACTGCAGTAATTTTGGACAGAAGATTAAGCTTCTGGTACCATCACTCTCCCACACAGTCTGGTCTGTTGTGTGACACCTACCGCCCTTTCTTCTGTGGACAAGAGTCCCAATTAAAACACATCTGTGATGTGTCACATGGAAAGAATCCTACAAGGAACAGCATCACCTCAACAGGGGAAGGAATATCACTGAAGATTTAGTTGAAGTTTTGTGAAGGAGAAATAGGAATACAAAATTCCCATGCTCCTAATCACAAGAGAGAGTGTATAAGATTTCCATGTCAAAATATTCCCTTTTAAACCCAAAATACTTGATTTACAAATTCTGATTTCTTCTAAACTTATCTCTTTTCTTTTTTTCTTTCTTTTTTTCCCTGGGAAAATAACGCAGTCCTAAATATCTAGGGAACATACCTCTACATCTTCTGGCCCCACTGGAAATGAAACAGAAATAAGGAGAAGTGTTCTAAGAGCGTAGTCTGTTAAGGCTGGAAATATCTATAAATGTCATAGGAAATCAGTCTATTCTCAGAAAGGGTTTTTTAGCCAGAAAAGCTTTAATAAAAACAAATATATTTCTGAACTGACTCACCAAACCCTTAAGTAACAGAAAATAGCTAATAGAAAATTAGTTTTAAGGTCAAAATTGTTACAGTCACTGGATAAAATAAAAACTAAATGTTCAGTCCAAAACTGGATCAAGCTGGACAGCTTTACAGAGTTATTAAATTCCAGCCAATTACTTTTTTAAAGTATTATTTTTTTATTGATACATCTTTACATCCTTCCTTATTCATTAGGTACAGATAACATATCCCTTTTCTCCAAAGTAAAAATAGTTTTCAATGTATTTCTTCCATATCAAAGGATTAAAAATCAGCTTACATGGGGCAGTAAAGGCATGGAAAATTATATTTGTCACAACAGCTGACAATGGGCCATAATTATGTCTTGGCACCAACTAACAGGTCACTGATGAATACCACTAGAATAAGACAAATATTGAAAGGTTAGGAGATGTCCTTCAGATCTGTTTATCTGTCTTAAGGCATAGTCATATAATCATTGATAGGAGAAGCAGTCACAGAACAGGAGTCAAATGAGGCTCTTCAGTGATTTTTCACTCAGGATGATGTCTTTCAAGCTCTGCCAATTTGAAGCGCTGTAAAAAAATGTTGCAGTTGAGCTACTGTCTCTATGCAGTGAATTTAATCCTGCTGACAGCAGCCTTATTTTTCTGAATAATTTTTATACATCCCCTTGAAATTTCTCACATGGCTGTGGACCATGGCTAAAAAAAACTGGCCAAGCAGAGGTGCATGTCAACAACTTCTTTGGTCTTCTGAAGGTGGTGGTATGCTGGTGCGGAATCAGCCATCAGGGCATCTTGCTATTTACCCGGAGCTTATTCCCGTTTCTGTCCTGGGAGTCAAGACCACCAAACAGGTGAATATGTCAGTTTTCCTATAGAGCTTTCAGAACATTTTTGCTTGTGGAAAACCACTCAAATCTGCCAGAAAGGTCCCTCTCACTGACAGAAGCCAGGCAAGACTAAACCAGTTGGAGACTGAAATAAATCCTTTTATTATATTCTCATAAAGAGCAAACCAGCTCAACGTTTTTGACCCAAGGAGAAACCACTAGTAATTTTGGGGTTATTCAAGTTTATCAAGTGTTGAAGGCATTTGCACATTTGTAAGGGGCAATGAATTCACAGTGCTGGCAGGAGCAGTGTCACGCCTGCAAGGAGACTCACTCCAAAAAGTGTGACTCGATTTTCTTGGGTCTGCAGCAGTTTGGCCAAGCTGGCACCCTATCACTTTCTTCCCTATAACATCTCCAAGGTGGAATCAATTAAAAAAATAAATAATCATTCCTATCTGTAACTGGAAAGGGAGGGTCTGGAGGTTGCTCTTCCTTCACCAGAGGAGCCACACTCCCTCTGCTGCTGTTTCCTCTCCTTTCTCCTTTTTTGTCTCCCTCTGTGGGTTGATGTTTCCATGGAAACATGTTCTTTAGTGCCACTGAAATTACACTGCATTTAAGGCATTAACCCTTCCTTGGGCTGAGGAAAAGTATCAGAACTATTAGGGTTCATTTTTTAAAATTATTTTCCCTCTTCCCTTTAAGCTTTCTTGTGATTTTTTTTCCCCTGTAGCATTAGGAAAACCCCTTTCTTTTCAAGAAGACCTCTCAGCTAGCATTTGTCTGACAAGGGGCACAGGATGCATCGCCAGTGGGGTAGTGTCTAAATAAAGATTTCTTAATTCCCTTTTTTTTCCACCTACATTAAACTCTTAATGCACTTCTCTTTGCGCTACATGCAAAGAGGGAAAATGCTGCAGTAGCAAATAAAATGAAGAGTAATACAGAAGGAGAAGCAAGAAAGCCAAAAGCTGGCACATGTGAAGAACACAGCTTTGATTAATATCAGAGCTCAAATCCTTGTAGTCACACACTGATCAGCATCTTCTTCATTAGAAGAATGTGCCATAATCACAGACTCCCCACTCCTCCTCATGCCTGCCTCCTCTTCACAATCCTGTCTGTAATTAGTCATCCTTGTCCTCACTTGTAGTTAGCACTCCAACAACATTCAGTGCAATTAGTAGCCTCCTCACCATCAGCACCTTCCCTGTGCAGCTGCTTCTCCACCCAATCTGCCATGTTTGCCATGCTTCCCTTTGGCTCTCTGCTGGCATCCACCACTTTCACGAGCACTTCCAACACAGCCATTGCTGTTACACTGCCACCTTCACTGCAGCCAGCTCAACTGCACAACTGGTACTTTCTCTGCTCTGACTGTGACAACAAGGCTCTGAAACTCAAGATGTCCCCGTTTGGGTGCTCCATGGATCCCAGGCCCCAGGTCAAAAATGACCCTGCAAATCCCCAGACCCCAGCCTTTGCTTATACCCACCCCAGTCACAGCAGTAACACCTCTGTGCTCTTTCACGGACATCATCCCTTTTTCAAACACTGGGAAAAAATAAAAGAGACATAAATACCAAGAAGTTCCTTCCAGTTTTTCACATGGGTTCCTATACTCAGTCATGCCTCCTTTCTGCCCCAAAGTCCCGTGTCCTAACAGCTTACAAACTTCTTGCTTCCATTACTTCCACCTGTATAGCTACAGAGTCCACATTCTCTTGCACCATCTATTTTGGGTTTCTCGACACACACTTCAAGCCCATCTCACCACTCTCAACCCTTGCCCCAAAAGCCAGGGTGTGAAGAATCCTGCTTTGAGCTGGGTGCATATGTAGTGCTGTGAGGATGGAACAGTGTGGGAGGAAGATGCTATTCTGAAATGAATGATAAATATGGATAATAAACCCAACCACCTCAGTCTTTCATGCCTGTCTCTAGTGGCTTCCCAATATGGGAGCTAGAAATATCATGGGTACATTTTGAAAATGGCTGGGAACACCGCCAAAGTCCTACTCAGAGTTCACACATTTACATCATTTATATCATATCCAACTTGTGCCTTGTATTATTAACTTTGTAGAACGTTTTGTGATGTAGTTTGTAATCCAGGCTCTGTTAAATCAATTTACATGCCTTTCTCTCTCGTCCTTTTGGTAAAAGAGAGAGAGATCCAGGGCTACACAAGGTCTTGCTAAGCACAAGGAGGGTGACTGGTTTGCTGATATGATCAGTGCACTCCCACATTCTCATATAGTATTCTGGAAAATCTTTTGGGATCCGTCCCTGAGGGCTGACAGGTGAAAAAAAAGGGGAAATACTTGCATTCAGGTCAATAATTCAACTGCTAGACCAGATTGGTAGTGATCGAATATTTTTTCCAATTGCTCCTAAGTGTTCAGAATCCTCTGTGAAACACAGAGATGGGGTCCACCTGATACGTGCCCAACACGGTGCTTCAACTTCTTAGGCTTCTTCCTCAGCAGTGTTGGAAAAGAGGTTGAAGTTGGAAGAAGACAAATCACCTAGGGCATGGAACTGAAGAAATTATGTTTAGAACGGAGTAAAGGCATATTGCCAAGGAAAAAGATAGAGTTCTGCTGACAGATCAGGCTTTTTGCAAGCATTGCTGAGAGATCAGGCTTTTTGCTCTCTGGGCAGCAGACCACATTCTGTGGCAGTTGGAAATCCCTCGCCTTCCAGGGATTAATCCATAAAAAGAGCCTCTAAAATGACCTAGCACTATGACTTCATGGTTTTGTAAATCAACAGTTTTTCTAACAATCTGAAAAGACTCACTGTTATACTCCATCCCCTACTCCACATGTCCAGGCTAGACTCCATGATTATTACAGCATCTGAGGTCAGGTGAGCAGCAAGTGACTCAGATGCCTGGTAGACACAGATAGTGGGGGGAGGTAACCATGATGAGTAGATAAGAAGACTGCAGCAGGACACCTGAATGTAGTAATTTATATAAAAATGAAACAGAGCATGCATCCTCAGTGTTTCCTGAAGCAAGAAAAGAGTCAACTTCAGCCCATGTTGCTTCATCTCCAGTGAAATAAATGTGCCATTTTATTCTAGAGTTGCATTTGATCTTGAATTACTTCTCTGCTTCTTCTCTGAGAAAAGGTCACTTTAAAGAAGCCTCAGGCATGATACTAACATTGCATCCAGTAAAAGACTCTCAGGAGGTCTGAAATAAGTACAAGGTCCAAATTCGGGATATATTATCTGAACCTTATTCTTTTTCCCTCTTGAAAGTCAGAGTGGGAAATCTGACAAGAATATTTCTTTGCTCAGGAGACTTACTGGACTCCTTGGTCCTAGAAATACTGTGAAAATGGTTTTCCAGCAAGCATCTGAGCATTCCAGGCCAGTGTCCACTGTGGGAAATCTGAACACAGAATGG
The DNA here is from genome assembly GCA_024734555.1 of Trochalopteron elliotii. Lineage (NCBI taxonomy): Eukaryota > Metazoa > Chordata > Aves > Passeriformes > Leiothrichidae > Trochalopteron > Trochalopteron elliotii. The sequence goes on from JANPWX010000209.1 coordinate 392,033, forward strand.
ATGGAAACAAGTGTCCTGGGAGCGAGACAAGATCATTTCCATGGAAAGTGCATCAGAGAGTCAAGCTCCACATCTATTACCATACCACAGCTCCCTCCAGTTCAACCAGCTGGTGGAAATTGTCCTAGGGTGACTATGACGCTTGTATCCCCAATCATCTGTTCTGTGTGTGCTGTATGTTGTGTTCTCTACCTTTAAGACTGGTTCTGAGAGTGAAGCAGGGAAAGAAGAAGTGCGTAATTTGTTTTGAGAAAACAGCCTTCACTCCCACATTTTTTCTCCGGACTTGGTGTGTTCATCAGATGGACGGACAGCGGCCAGACAGAGGGGTTTTTTTTTTGCTTTTAGTTAGTTTAGCTAGCTGAGGCAAAGAAGCTTCCTGGACTTTTTTTTCCCTTTTTCTTGGGACTGTTTAAATCTGCTCTGGACAGAAAAAACCCAGAGGAGGACCAAGGGCTTACACCTGCAGCCCCACTGAGGCTTGGACCTCCGGAGGGACTGGGATGGGTGGGAGACTGAACGAGCTGAGCTACACCCAAGGCAAGGGCTTCCTCAGTTTTGCCATCTCTCTTCGGAGCGGCGAGAGGTTTTGTTGTTTCATATTGTTCATTCTTTATGCTTGTGGGCATTTTGTTTGTTAAATAAATAGTTTTTTCCACTTTTCTCTGAGGAATTTCTTTTCCTGGACCGGCTGGGGGGAGGAGGCGTTTGGGTTTTCTCTCCAGAGGAGCCCCATTCAGAGGTTTCCTCCCAAATTTGCCCTAAATCAGGACAGAAATTTAGCTATTTTCATTTTTAATTGGTCCTAAAGCTAACAAACTAAAAAATAAGCCACAAATCTCATACACAAGTCCTGATGTGGACATACCCTGAAAGCTTGGGAATTAGCATGAGCACCAAGTGGAATAATATGGGCTCTAGTTCTGGTCTCATTCAGCACCTACAGCTGCATCATTCCCACAGCTCTTGCTATGCACTTATTGTGGCAGCGTATGAGTTGTCTGCACCCTCTTCTGTTGGTAGCACTCACTAAAATCACTTCAGAAGAAGCAGCCTCAAGAGGAGGCACTTTTCAGAAATCTCTCACTCCCTTTTTCTCCAACATGTCTTGGGTGCTTATACATCATTGATTCAGACTCCAGATGCTAAATGGCACAGTCTCTTCAAAAAACTGGTCAGAAACTTCAATGTCACATAAGCACTTCTCAAAGCCGTAACCCTGATGAGGTGCCCATTAGCTGGAGCTCCCATCCAGAGTTTCATACCATCCTCCATCCAGGAGGACCTCCAATTCTCCAACATAAAGATCTCTCTCTTGCCCAGGCACAAGGTTTCAAAGAGGCAGATACAGCCTTCCCTAACCACACATTAAACTGAAAGCAAATTTTTAACATAAAAAAAAGCAAACCAAAAACCCAAACCTCAATGGGTGTGGGGGGATCTGAAATTCTTTGTGGATTATGACTTTTCCATGGCAACAGGCTTGAGAAACAGGAGGGCTGGGGAGGGGGGTGAGGAGAGGGAGGGAATGGGAGGCAGAGTGCTGAGGAGGGAGCAAGCAGCACTGGTACATTGCCATGGAAACCCTCTTCCATCAGCAACCAACTGCCATAGTCAGTCAGCATCCTAGAAGAGGATTTGGAGTGGGGCCTGGCAGATGCTGGGGGTAGTCGCCTTGCCAGCCCTGAGGCTACCTCAACCTCAAGAACCCCAGTCCCTCTCCTCTCCCCCATTCCCAACAGCCTTGACACTACTTCTGCCCTTGCCTCCATCAGACAGAGCCAAATTTGGCCCAGGTGAAGAATGGGAGGAAAAACAAATCAGCAAACTAAACAACCAGAGTGGGTGGAAAGCAGTGAGGCAAACAGGGATAATTCTTCTGATAGCCCTTGGTTTTCTTTCCACCTTTCTGGGTCGATTTGGACCACACAGATGTATTTGTTTTCACACCCCAGATGGCTGTAGAAAGAGGATGTCACTCCTAATCACTGAAATCAAGATAGAAATGTTACTTCCCTGCAAACTTAGCTACTGAGGAAAGAAGAAGGGCTGTTGTTGGGTTGACATTTGCACAAGGCCAGGTCCTCTTCAACTGTACCTTTCCCACCCAGTATAGCACATGTCCCAACCCACCTCTAAAACATGACAGATGTCACAACATTGCGGCCAAGCAAAAGTTAAGGAGATTCTGTTAATGGAAATGAAGTACAATGAAAATACATTAATTCTGCCTTCTAACTCCCATCTGCAACACTTGGAGGGCACGCAACTCAGTCAAATGAACAACCATTCACACCCTTTTGCACACTGTATTTTATCAGAAGCCTTTTAGTGCTGTAAGAACTGGTCAAAGACAGAGTTTGAAGAAAGAACTTTAAAAGAGCTGGCAAATTCTATGAACCCTTGCTAGTATTTATAGTTGTACCCCTAGCATGGTAAGGGATGGATGAGTCGTTTCAGGCTGCAGACGGCAGGAAGGAATTGACTCCTACTCCAACCACACAACTGGCTAAGCAAATTGTGGAGGAAGATTCCTTTCTCCTGAAGCATCTGTTATCACCCATCTGATTGCACAATGTATGTATGAGGACAGGCTGCTGTGAGGGTGGAGGAAGAGGGAGAGATTGCAAATCAGGCAGTAATAAAGCAAGGAGATGCCAGTTTCCACCTCATCAAAGAAAAGAACACGGACCAAACAGAAAGGGCCTGGTTTGTATGCTTTTAAGTTACGTGTTTGGATTACTACTGATAGTATAGCAGCAATGAAGTAGTTCAACTTTTATTGCAACAGCAGCTTGGTTTTCCCATGTATATTCCAGAGCTTGGTATCCCCAAGTGCTCTATGTTCTGATAATTCATCTATCTAAATGATCTGCACTGATGAAATAAAACAACCAGCCTGCAGACAATGTTCAAACAAGAAAAAAATCCTTGACCCTGTGCTCTGAGCCCAATCACAGTTCTGCTGGACCACCAAGTGATACAACTGCACTGCTCTGCTTATTACTGAGATTGAAGCCCAGGCCTCCAGAACACTTCTGAGATTATCTAGCTATATTATACGGGATAAAGATGAGCACAGACAGTAGCAGAATTTTTCCCAACTTTCCTGATAAGGGAAAAACAGCTGACTGACTCTTCTGAGCTTCATAACTTCCTATGTGTCTGATACAAATATACCACAATAATGCTTTAATAATCTCAGCATCAGGCTGAAAATTAGTGAAAAATCACTAATAGATCAGACTCTTACTTCAACTGTTGATGGGACCTAAAACCAGTCAACATCTTGGAGGAAGAAAAAGGAAATTATAAAAATGACCTGTTATGGGCTTAAGCAGCAAACAAGTCAATGCAGAAAAGGGTCAGCATGGGGTTAGTTTTTTCACATGAACTTTGGTTGTGAAACAACCAATAAATCAAATCCAGTTCAGTGCTGATTTCCAGATTTGATGAGATCTGACAAGAAGCTCAACATGACCTGGCAATGTGCATTTCCAGCACAGAAAGCCAGCCATATCCTGGGCTGCATCAAAAGCACTGTGGCCAGAAGGGTGAGGGGAGGGAGTTGATTCTGCCCTTCTGCTCTGCTCAGACCCCATCTGCAGTGATGCATCCAGCTCTGGGGTTCCCAGCACAAGGAAGGAATAGATCTGTTGGAGCAAGTCCAGAGGAGAGCCACAAAGTGATCAGAGGGGAAGAGCACTGCTCTTATGAAGACAGTCTGAGTTGGGGTTGTTCAGACTGGGGAAGAGAAGGCCCCAGTGAGACCTTACAGCACCTTCCAGTACCTAAAGGGGCTACAAGAGAACTGGAGAGGGACTTTTTACAAGGGCATGGAGTGATAGTACAAGAAGAAATGGCTTCAAACTGAAAGAGAGCAGGTTTAGATTAGATATAAGGAAGAAATTCTCCACTGTGAGGGAGGTGAGGTACTGTATCAAGTTGTCCAGAGAGGTTGTACGATGCTTCATCCCTGGAAGTGTTCCAGGCCAGGCTGGATAGGGCTTTGAGAACCTGGTCTAATTGAAGGTGTCCCTGCTCACAGCAGGTGGGTTAGAACTAGATAATTTTTAAGAACCCTTTCAATACAAACCATTCTATGATTCTATGGTCTGTATTGAGAAGTCCCTGGCAAATCTGTTCTTTTGGGACCAATTTCAAGCAGGTGACCTCACAAGGGGAAATTCTTTTCACGCTGGGGCCCTTTGAAATCTTGAAGTAAGGTGTTGGGAGTCATTCTGTAGACCAGTATAAGGGATGTTAGTGGGGAAAGGTAGTAGGCCCAGATGAGTTCAAGTTTGGGTCATTTTTGTGGATGATTTGGAGCCTGGACAAAGTACCATGCCCCAAGGGCAGGAGAAAGGCATGGGGGCTCCCACTGGATGAGAAAACACTGTGATCCCTATCCAAAGGGCAGCAAAACTGCATCTTCGCCTCAGACAAAGGTGAAGAGAGGACAGTGCACAGCCCAAAGCCCACTCTGCATACAACAAGTAACCGTGCACCAATAAAAGGAACAATATCAAGTGTTTTTGTTCTGAATTCGCCGTTGCAATTACTCATCAGGAATACTCTGCAACACTGGATGCACAAGCCAAAAGGGGGCAGATTTATTTCTTGTGGCCTGAAGTCTGGTTTCAGAGACCTTCTACTTCTGAGCTCAGCAGGGGCTCCCAGCCAGCTCACTCCCAGTTATTTACCAATAAAATAACTCAGTGGCCCTGAGGCTCTGAACAGGAGCCTGCCCCTGGAAGCCAGACTCCCATTGGCTACTTTGTGCCTGGCACTGAATTTTTTTATCCCTGTATTCCTTGCACCTGCCTCCAGAGAAGTGGATAGGCTATTAAATATGGAATGGCATCACTTACAAGAGCTTTTCCAGCCCATCTGTGAAATTGCTCTGTGTCTCTTGAAGGCGTGCACAAGAGATGTTCTCTCCCCCCTCCCTCATCCTCCACTGATGGATTGGGTCTGTCAGCTTGTCAGCTCTCATTGGGCACTGTTTGACATCAGTCCACATTGGGGCAGTGAAAATCTGTTTGCAGTCAGCTCTTCCAATAGCTCCTGTGAAAGAGGGGACGCTGACCCACTCCACAACATGCTGCCTCAGTTGGCATCCAAACAGCCACATATGACAATGGTGATAGAAAACAGCTTGAGAGAGGGTGGCAAAGCTACAGGTTTCTTTGGGGTCTGTTGGGCAGGTCAAGGAGAACACTGAGAGCTGGGGTAGGGCCTTCATGACTCCTGAATCCCATGCACAAACATTGCCACCAAGACCAGCAGTCAGTGACTGAAAAAGAGGAAGTTTACACAGCTGAGGTTGTGCAGGGACGCAGCTCAGTGGAGTGGGCCCCGGAATAATGTTCTGAGCATCCCTGGCCTCTCAACTTGCAAATGTCATCTGTCAATCCCAGACTCAGTCTTTCCAGAGCAGTTCTGACAGGAGTAGCTGAGAAGGGACATCAGAGGCAAGCTAGGTTTGCAGAGCCTCCAGAGGGTCAATTGCCATGGTACATCAAGTAGCCAGTCATTCAAAACAGAGTTTCTTAACCCTGCTTTCTTAACATCTAAAAAAATCAAACCATTTGATATATCTGAAAATCCTTCTTAGAGTCTTTACAGAAAGCCAGAATCGAGGCTCCTGTGGTTAATGACAGTGTCTTGGAATGAGAATATAAAATCATTAGCAACACTGAAGCTGCCATCATGCACCCTTCAATTCATTTTATTTTGACATGGGAAAAGTCATGTGAGAAATATGAGTTTCTAGGAAGAAGCTGAGGTGCTATGATGGGCAGTTCAGAGACTAAGAAGACCTAAGCCTACAGAGATTTACAAAGGGAGCCATTTTGATAGAAAAAATAGGGAACTGTACTTCAAAATTCACATATAGATCCAGTTTCAGCTTTGCAGTTCCACTTCCAGCTGCAAGCCCTCATTTAGCTCTCTGAAATGGTAAAGGCTTTGACCCCATTTGTTATTACCGCCCTTGATTGGCAAAACACTTCTACAGATGAACTCTTCAAATTGCCATGTTTTGCTCTCCTGCAAAGTAAGATTTGTTTAGGCCATGAAGGAAGAAACATTTGATTGGATTTCTGTGCCTAGACAACAATATTCCAGATACTGTCCAGTCCCACCATGCCACAAACTGTGAGACAAGCAAATAAAAACACATCTCAGGATGAAAATATCACTACAGCACACAGGATTTTAAGAGTCACAGAGAAATTCAGGTTAGAAAGGACCTCTGCAGATGACCTGACACAGCCCTCCATCCAAAAGAGGGACTGCTTATGTAATCTTTTCCCATCCATTTTTCAATGAAGCAACCAAACATGAAACTATGATCATTAGCTTACTTGTCACCTATTGTTTCATGCCAGTCACCCACTCTTACACACCCAAATGACAGAGAGGGTTTTAGCTCCATCTTCAAAAAATAAACAATAGGTCTTTTCAGTTACTCTAACAAATAGCATAAGAAAAAACAACTGGACAAAACCACTAAAGCATTCTGCAGTTAGGTGTGATGGGTAAAGAGTGGAAAGAAGGTTCAAGCAAGAGAGGAAAGAGTGAAGGGCAAAAAATATGACTGTAGAATGGTTGGACAGAGAGGTGGAGTGTTGTAGCATGGGGAAACTTTGGATCTGTGATAGAAGTATAGAGAAATATGAAATTCACAATCCTTGCTTCACAAGCAAAGATTAATTTTTCTGATTTTTCTAGCTTAGCACTGAAGAGCCAATGTGTATGGACAGTTGAGCTAAGCAGCCATGTTTTAGATACTGAAGGGAACTTCCTTGGTTTTGGAGTCTCCTTTCCACAGAGCCTCAATGGGTGTCACTTCGCTGCTGGGGTCCCTGACCATTGTATCTGCTCTCTGACCACTTCAGTCAAGAGGCATCCCTAAGTGCAGGCAGAGGGACCCATGCCAGAAGCAGTTCATGTGCACAGCTGTAAGAGTGAAGGAAAGCTGATGACCTTGAAGGAGGAGCTGACATTGCTTTCCTTGCACCAGGACACATGGTACAAAACAGAGGGATGAAGGGCTCAGAGTGAGTGGTGAGCACAAGGCCAGGCCGAGTCATTTAAAGATTCTCCACCTCGGAACCCTGCCCTGTGCATCAGTTTCATCATTAGCAATGACAGTGATGACTGAGGATTCCCAATCTGGAACCAAGATAGGAGAGCATCTGCAATTCCCTCCTATCACTGTCCAAATGAACTTCCTGTCTCTGCAGAATTAATATGTGAGTTTTTATTGCTCTTATCAAGCCCTGTGTAATAGCTGGGGTTAGTCCTATTCAGAAAACTGGCTAATCCATTATGGTTTCTTTTTAAGCTATTTGCCATAATATTCCAGCTATTTCCATATTTTAATAAGACACTATTTTTCAGTCTTCTCTTAGTCTTTTGCCTTTCACATATTTTACCTCAGGAAATACTATTTGTTCTTAGAATATTGAAGAAGGTATGGTAGGGTCAAGCAAGGAAGTCTCAAGAAATTAGAACTGAGATGGGAGAAATATCAACAAACTCTCAAATATAAGGGTGGAGGCAGCTTAAGGACTCAGAAACATATATGGAAGAAACACTGCCTTGAGAGCACCCTGCAAAGGAATCACCATGGAGTGGGGTGATTATAGGTGAGAGAAAGGATGCACCTCTTGGTGTGTGCTCAGGTCAGTGCCACTTGACAGGGACACATTTTCCCACAGCACTCATGGCAGTCCTGAGTGAAGCTTAGCAGCAGTGTATCCTTGCCAATTTCCTTTAATAACAGGGTCCTCTTACTCATGATTTTTTGTGAGGTTTTTCTAGCATTGTCAGTATGACAACTGACTACCTGAAGAAATTTATTATAAACCACAAACCAGGAGAGTTTGCTTTTTTACTCCTATCTCCCAGTTGTTGCTGATTATATGGAATAAAAGGAGTGGAGGTGGGGTGAAAGAGGCCTGTGAGCCCGCATGCACAATGCAGGGTAGCTAAGATAGGGATGGCTCTTCAGGGGTGTGCAGCATGCCTGAAGAAGCAGTTTGATATTTCAGATGAGAGCTTTAGGCAACAGTAAGAATTGCAGCAAAGGGCTCAGCACTCACTTAAGACTAAAAACAGAGCACTTCCTATTAAAGAGGCTGATGTAAAGCCCAGAGCAGGGGGAGGGGTGGGGGGATGATGCAGGAAGGAATGACATGTGATATTCATTCAGTAAAAGAAAACCAACAGCTGAAGAATGCACAAGATTAATATCAATTGCTTTTCCTGCCCTAGAGCCATTTGGTGCTCATTGAAGCTAATTTGGATGGGGTGTTTTCTCCACATACACACAGCAGAAACACACACCACACACCCCATCAGCCTCCCACAGTTTGAAAGAGGAGTAGATATCCAAACCATAGACTAAAAGGAAGAGCTCTGCAGCGAGAAGTGCTTAACTGAGAACAAAACTGGTCCTAGCCCAGAAATCATCAACTTCTCCAACTCCAGGGATGAGGGCAGCTTTCTTGATGTCAGCCATTTCCAGTCTTTGAGCAAGCACACAGCCACTCACTGCAAACTGAAGAGGAGCCACGATTCCTGTAGGAAGCACATGCAAGATGGGAACACCCACATCTTCCCCATATCTATCTCTCTTCATCACTCCCTGTCTAAGCTTCCAGCTTTCCCACTCTGGGTGCTAGAGGCTCTCCCACTACAACCTCTGTGATTTAAGAAACTGAGGGTGGTACAGCCTTTAGCTCCCATGGTCCAGCACAGCTGTCTCACCCACAGCAAGGGTCAAAAGGAGAATCCTCTCATGAGGAGAGAACCTTAATCCCCAGAGTCCCCTCTGTGTAACTCTGGGTCTGGTCACCACCAGTCCTTTGGCTCCAGCATGCATGCCCAGAGCTATCCCTGCTGCTTTCAGACTGGTTTATACCCTGGTTTCTAGGTGCTTCTCATCATTAATTGGCTAGTCCTGTCTTCCCCTCTTCCTAAGACATGGTGCAGCCTCTTTGCACAGTCATACATGGTCCAGAATCCAGGATCACTGCTAACCATATCTGAAAGAAAGAACCAATGGGGGAAACCAGAAAGTTCATTTTAGCATCAAGTGACAGCCAGGGAGAGCTAACAAAGACAAAGCAGAAAGGGTGGCAAAGTAAGACAGATGGACAGACAAGAAAGATGGCACAAAATTTATATTTTCTATTACCCAGATGTAAATGGATTTGTTGCCCTGCAGCAATTTACAATAGCTGAAAAACTGGTCTGCAAAGCCCAAGAGGGAATTAGGGTGCTGCCATGTCCCAGAGAGCTGAAAGGTGGATTCAATGCTGAGCTGCTGCTCACTGGGAGTCCTTCTAGATTCACAGCCCAGTCAAAATGCTGGCATCAGTATTTTCTTTGCACCATGACCAGACAGACAGAAGAAGTCTGCTCCACTGACCACCTTCCTCTCCCCAACTGCCTCAGCCACGTGCATAACAAACTAATAATTCAATCATGCATCTACACCACACTTTCACTGCAGCCCACACACCCACCCACCTGCTGCCAGAATAGGCACCCCTCACCATTGCCAGAGTCAGTCAGGCATGTTTTTCTCCCACCCGTGCAGTCCCACTCAGTTCCATCCACACCCCAACTCTGTCTGCCTTTAACAATTATCTCCAGCTCTGGAAAGGAGAACTGAAGATTTCCATCCCAGCCTTCTCTCTAAGTGCTTATTCGTTGCATCACAGAACATGCCCTGAGCTGGAATAAAATTTCACCCTTTGCATATCCTTACTTATTTATACTTGCTGCCCATGCTGGTTGCCTAAGGGATGAGAAGGAGGTAGGAGGATATTAACAAGCTCTTTAACATGATACCTCTTAGAAATAGAGTAACTACTGCTATCTTTCACTTGAGTGAAAATCAGGCAATGGACTCTACTACTGGCTGTTTTCCTATGCCCACATGGTACTATAAGACACAGTAGGAGTTTAGGCTCAACTGCTAAATTCTAAAAGTTAGTGCTCACACACAAGGCTCAAATTTTACAAGGTGCAAGATGCCAAGTTCCTGCAGCAGCCCTCTTCTTGGAGGATAGAAATGAGCAGAGGCACAGACTTCTTGTTCATCACAGCATGAAAAGGGGACTGGTTTATTCCTCTTTACAGCTCAGCCATCCTGACTCCAACCATTCACTGGCTCTGGCTGCAGCAAGCTCCGTCTGTAAGTTTCCCTTGCAGCCTCTGACTGCTGGTTATTTCCCGCTAAACTATGACTGCAGGTATTAGTTTGCAGACTATGAATGCAGGCTTTTACCCAGCTAGACTGTGACTGCAGGTTCCAACAGGCTCTAACTGCAGACCCAGACTGACCTCACAGGAGTGATTCTCTCTCCCCAGGATCCTTCTTCTTCATGATTCTCTCATTTATGATCTTCCAGGTTCCGCCTCCATGATAACCCTCCCTCACCAGCTAACCCATTCCCTTCTATCACACTTTTCTTTATTGAATATAGCTGTGACTCATCAGGAGTGAGGCTGTATTAGGTAATTAACACAAAACTTACTTATCAGGGGCAAGGTCACCTGTATCCCCTTCTCCTACAGCAAGTGTTTTCAGACACTTTTCAGAGCTCAAGACAAGCTGATGCTCTTCAGAGACACAGCCTTTTACAATGCATGCCCATTATTCTACATCATTATTCACAGTCTTTTGGATGCATATATCCTTTGCTCTCTTCACTGCCCTCCTCTAGTCAGTCACCAAGACCTTCCTTTCCTCTCTGGAAAAACCCACTAGTTAAGCCCAGTAGTTAAAGCAATGGGTCCTCAAATCCTAAATGCCTGACTTCAGATAAGGGTGTCAAGTAAAGTCTCCTTGGGAAGGTGCCCTAAATTTGAAGATGTCATATATACTGATATAGAAAAAATTCTCTAAATCCCTTTTTAAGAAGTAATTTTCTATCATAAAAAAAATACTCTGCATGGGCAGAACACTCAGACATTCAACCACACACACCCCCAGCTGATGATTTGGATCTGCCAGGGGCACAGGCACAGAGTCAGAGAAAGAATGTTTTTACCGAAATGGAGAAGATGTGAAGAGGGGTTTAAGGGAAACTGAGTCTATCAGAGGGGCCATTTGCTGGGAGGAGAGCTTGCTGGCATGGGACAGGCAGTTGTTTGAGTGTTTGAAATGCAAGTCCTCACCTACAGCTGTCCTCATGCAATGGTCCTCCCTCTTCAGGAGGTGGCTCAGGGCTCTGCACAGGTGCCCCTGCATCGCACCCCACTTGCCTGCACCAGGTGGGTCCCCAGGACAGCAGCTGGCTCTGAACCTGCACAGCATCCCTGTAGCCCCTGGCTGCAGAGCCAATCAAGGATCGTTGGTAATAACATGGCATAGGGAAGAACAAGAGTGGCTGCAGAAGAGGCCATGAGGAAGTAGAGCAGCACTTTTCCAAGACAAACACCCTTTTTGCACTTCCTGGAGATAACACAATGCAGTACATAGTAAGGGCAGGAATGAGGCCAAGAAGTAGCTATGGACTGTAAGGGAAGACCACCTAAGCCTTCCAAAACCCTCTAACCTATCTCCAAAATGGTGTGAAAAATTATCTGTGCATGATAGTCAATTTGCACAGAAAGTGAGCAACCTGTCCTCAGGGCAGGGAAACCTGTCTATGAAAAAATACCTCCACCAAGCCCAGGCAGCAACCCCAGGATCCTGGACAGAGCCCTTTCCCATGGTGCCACCAGGCTAAACCCTCCCCAGGGAGCCGGGGGTGTGTAGCCTAGAGAAAAGGAGGCTCAGGGGGAGATCTTATTGCTCTGGAAGAAGGTCATATACAGGCGGGTGTTGGTCTCTTCTCCCAGGTAACAAGAGACAGAACAAGAGGAAATGGCTTCAAGTTGAGCCAGCAAACAGGCTGCCCAGAGAGGTGGTGGTTTCACCATCCCTGGAAGCAGATGGAGATGTGGTACTTAGGGTCATGATTTAGTGGTGGACTTGACAGTTTAGGCTAATGATAGGACTCAATGATTTTAGAGGTCTTTTCCAACCTTAGTGATGCTATGGTTCTATGAGTCTTTGAAGTCTGAATCTGTGGCATCTAATAGTGTCATCACAGCAGGCTGTACTGCCAGCCCCAGCTTGGCTAAGGATAGATGTAATTGTACTGATAATGCAATACATCTGCCACCCCTAGAGCAGTTGTTCCTTGAGGTCACAGAAGTACCAAGTAGGTCTTCTTCTCTAATACAAGCATTTTGCGTGCACAAATAATATCAGTCATTGGGACCAAATCAATTTTTTCTCCCTCAAGGTCTCCCATCCTTCACCACTGAAATGCAGCCGAGGCTACTTCAGAATGTGAACAGAAAAAAAACCTGCTCCAATTTTTTTCCCATGCACGTTGGTTCATGACTATCATGCTGAGGAACCAGAACTACATCCTTTCACACCCAGATCACTGAGTTCTCCTCTCTGCTACCAAAGCCATATCTCAGCTATGCAGGTAAATCCCTGTGACTACATTTAGTTTTCCTCTGCTGCTCAGTTCTTCTGTGGCACTCCTCAACACACTGATATTGCAGATTTCTACCATGATAATTAAGGGTAGAGCTTTGTATTGGGTCTGGCTGAGAGAGTTCATTTTTCCACAGCAGCCCTCACCGTGCTGTGCTTAGCATTGGTACCTAGAAAGGAGCTGGTAACACACCAGAGTTTTGGCTACTACTGAGAAGCACTGGCACAGTATCCCACCTAAGGATGAAACTGTGCTTCCAATTCCTATGACTCCTAAAGTTAAATGTTCATACCATGCCACTACACACATCTTAATTAATCCACTGATTGTTCCCATACTCTCCCAGATTAGGATACCCTCTCCTAGAAAACATTAATTTATTAACCCCAGTCACTCCTTCTAAAGCAGTCCCTGAACAGATAATTGCCTACCCCCTAAATGCCAAGGTGTTCATAATGTTCTGATTTACCAAGAGGCATTGCAAAGTCTCTCTGAAGTATTTGAGTGGAGGAATAACACACAAGTTTTTTCAGAAGCACCATTAAAACCAGACAAACCTTTCAATCCATTTAGTGAAGTGCCTGAAGGTTGTCTTTTCAGAAGGGAAACAGAAGTAAATACAGCTCACTGAAATTGAATACATGCAGTGCCACAGGCACCAGCCCTCTTGCACATCATTTGCAATGCTGGTGTTTTTTCCTGTTTCCTCTTTCTCCTCAATTTATACTCAGCACATTTCAGCTCATGTGAAGAGGAATCATAATAACCCTGGAGATTTTTATTTATCCCTGAGAAAGGTATAAAGTGGGCATCAGCGAGGCAAGTTACCTCCACCTTCACCTGTAAGTATCATGTGTCATGAGAAGGCAGTTCATAATTCAGCCCCACTCAAACCCCCACCCCCTATGCTGCAGACAATTCACAAGAACTATCTGAGAACGGCCTCAGGAGAGGGGTAATATCAAAACTGAACCAGACTGAGATACCTTGTTCACCTCACAAGTCCCACACCATTGCTGTTAATGGCCATGATAGCATGAGAGAAAATAGCCTCAGGTTGTGCCACTGAAGGTTTAAATTGGATATAAGGAAAAACTTCTTCACTGAAAGGGTTGTCAAGCACTGGAACAGGCTTCCCAGAGAAATGGTATAGCCATTCTCCCTGTAAGTATTTAAAAGCTGTGTAGATGGGGCACTAAGGACATGGCTTACTGGCAGTGGTGGACTTGGCAGTGCTGAGTTAATGACTAGACTCAATGATCTCTGAGGTCTTTTCCAACCTAAATGATACTTTGATTCTATGAATGTTTAGCTAAGGCCGGTGGTGAGGTTCAAGCCTGCACCACCTACTCTGAAATCTCTTCCCAGAACACAGAATGCCTGTCATGGAGTCCAAAGAAGTAGTATTTTTCACCAAGTAGTATATATTCACAAATATATTTTCTCCAAGAAGAGACCAAGAGAGGATGCATCAAGTTTCAGAAGATGTTTGGCCAAATCTTCGCCAAATCTCTCCCAGCATCCTGACCCCAAACTTGCCTCTTCCAGTCTGCCACACTCCACAGCTCTTGGCCAGAGCTCTTATCTGGAGCCTGTAACCTCATCATGCCACTTGGCTCCTAGAAACATCTTACAAAAGACTGTGAAAAAACAGTATCTCTTGCACTGCTTTTTTCCCACTAAGGCTTCCCATATTTGGGGATGATTCATGAGCTGCATGAGTTAATCTGTTTTGGTGAAGGTAGGACTACAAAATACAGCCCTGTAGCTGAACATCCATGGCTGAAGAAGAAGGGGGAGAGAGAAAGAGAAGAAAGAAAAGAACAGCCTGTGGAGAATTGGATTTTTTTCCACTCTTGCACTTGTTTTTGTTAACTGTTTGGACCGTTGGTTTTAGTTCCATGCTGGGGACTAGCACCAATTTTCTTTCATCATGTGACATATGTTTTTAAATGAACATTAAAGGTGATGAAAGACTGTGGTAGACACTTTCTTTTTTTTTAAGAAACATCATATTCAATTCAAACTGAAATAAAACAATTAGTTTCTCTGTTTGCTGACTGAGACTCACGTTTAAGACCCTACAAGAACATATTCAACCAGCAAACAGATCTACCTTGACCTCCTAAAAATATTCCAGGAAGCCCACAGACACAGGAGAGATTTGCACTGGTGGAGCTCTTCAAGCTGTCCTCTTCTTCCCAAGGTAAAACTTTCCTCATAGATTCCTCTAGCTATGCCAAATTTTATTTTTAAGAGTGACATTTTCCATATCAGATGTTCATGTCATATCTGATATTTGATGAAGACTGAAGTTAAAATGGTCCATTCTTTTCCAAAAACAGGCAAGAGGAAAAAAAAGCTATTTTACCAACATTAAGAAAAAGATAATGACCTTTATAAAAAGCTCCTGTAGTTCTCTGCTTTCAAGGGACATGAATTTTGATGAGAGAGGAAAGCAAACATTCATTTCATGATGATTTTTCCCATACTTGTGAAAACCTAGACAAGTCATAACCCTTTGGAAAAACTGCAATTTACAGTTGTTCAAGAAAAATTATTAGAGCTTTCAAAAAAAACCACTATCCTTTTAAAACTCCCCTCCTCACGAGGCCTTCTGCAGTCTAAGGCTCAAGTAAGGCCTATGAGTGTACTGGGGAAGCAGAAGAAGGAGGAATACATCTCCTGGGTTTGTATTCTCTGCACATAAGGATTGCTGGAAAAGGAGGCTGGCTAATTCCAAAGCAGTAGAAAAGAGCCAGGAAGGTAATCAGGATACACTGACTTGGGACACTGAGAGAAGTAAGGGGTTAAAATGCTGCATGGGGGAAGAGAACTAGGAGGTGTGACACCTGGACAATTTGGACAAAGAGACTGTGACTTGTGGCAGCTGAGGGAAGGGGAAGACGGATTGGACAAGCAGCCAGAATGTGAGATAAGTGGAAATGGATGAAAATAAGTGACACAGTCCAGCAGTGGAGGCTGGATTTTTCTAGATCCAGGTTCTGGAGCTTAGATTCTTTGCCTGTAAGGTAGATTGTAACTTTGCTAGGTGAGAACCAGACTGAGGCAAGAAGCCAGGAGGGCAGAACAGACACAGCAAGCTGGGGGAGACAAGACAAGAGAGGTCAGCAGCGGGAGAGAAAAGCTAACAAGTTCATGACCACTAAATCCATGCAGTTTGGCAAAGTGCTGGCTTATTCATTTTGGCACAAAGTCAAACACTGAAAAAGAGGGAAAACATCAGCATTATTGTTATTCAACCAATTTTAATGCATCTCATTTTGCATAATGACTAAGAATCAGTCCTGAATCAACAATTTTTCTTGCAGGACCCTGATCTCACTGCATGCACTAGACAGATTAATTTGGAAATCAAACTTAGCTGTTTGGAAAGTGGGCAGTAATCAAGTTAGAGAGGTTGAGAATGGCTAGGACAAACAGGAAAATCAGATTGCTAAGCCAGCTGAAAGGTGTACTGCAAGGCTGGATTTGTCCCAACCTCTGCACAAGGCCCTGGTGGTACAAATAGAACAGAATGGAGTATTTTATTTCAGTTGAAAGGGTCCTACAACAGTCATCTAGTCCAAATGCCTCCTAAACACTGACAGGCTTGGAGCATTGATCACCTCTCCAAGAAGCTTGTTCCAGTGTTTGACCACCCTCTCAGTGAAGAAAAGCCTCCTAACATCCACGCTAAACCTCACACAGCACAGCTCCAAACCATTCACATGCATCCTATTACTGGACACAAGGGAGAAGAGATCAGTAACATCTCTTAAACCAGATTTTTTACAAGTCGTCTCTAATCTGTGCACCCCATTTTCTAGATGCTTAACAAAAGCTGGACAAGTCCTCTGGCCCCTTTTTTTGGCCTGGTGGGAATTCCAAACAACATTAAGGACTGTATTGAGAGCCAAATTTTGGCAAATCAGTGAGCATAAAGTTTTGATTTTGCTGAAAGAATATATATATATATATATATATATATATATGTATATTTATATATATACATTCAGGCTGTCTTCTTTTGAATCTGAACATTTTCAAACATCTTTTTTTCAAATGAAAGAATGATAGATATTGAAGTTATAAACTAATTGGAATTCGAAATCCAGTGTTTCATCTCAAATACATTGAAAGAAATAATTCAAATTAAAATTTTAAAAAAGGAAATGGTTTGGAGATTGTTTTGCTTTTCTCCTGGGCTCAAGATGATTTCCGCAAAACAAACAATTATATGGCATATAAACAAACAGCCCATATAACTTGTATGTCACTGAATTTCCATTTCTACATTAATAAAAAATCAATGGAAAAATGGTGCTCAGTCCTAGGTAAGACTTGGCAGGTAGCAATTGAAGAATTGCTGAGCTGAAGACAAAGAGAAATTTGCTTTGAACACTGAAAGCATTCTGTAATGATCAGTACTCTGAATAATGAGATTCGAGGTGTCTCAGATGGACCATGAAAAATTAATAGACATTTTTGACCTTAATCTTCTGCACCTCAGTTCCCCGCCTATACAGTGGATCTACATAAAGTAGCTTGTGTCCTCTCATCTCGTAGGAGTAGGGTAAAAATCCATTAACTTCATGATGTACCAAGATACTGGCCTAATGTGCACAGATAACACCTTGAGACACAGAATCCTCAATTCTGTGAAAGCAGACACAGTAAAAAGCTTAAAGATACACATTAAGCAAGGCAAAGGAAACAAAATACTGCTCAGTCAGGAAATGTCACCCATCCTGCATACAGAAGCAGGCAGTGGTCCTGTCTTGAAAGATAATACTGAAACCACTGCTCTATAATGCATAGACACAAGAATGCCAAATTAAGATTGCAGCCTTAATTCTGGCAGTTTCTTCTGTTTGAAGTTCTTGCCTTTGGAAGCTAAATAATATTCTTCTGACACAGTTGTGTGTACGTAATATATGAAAGGCTCTTGGCTCAGGGGCCTTGGACTTCACAGAACATTGCAGCAGCCTCCCTGAGTTTTCCTCCCCAGTTACTTTGCTTCCAGCTCATACCGGTTTTGCAGCTCAGTATCAGAGCTTGTCTTTTCCTGTCTCTCTCTTTTACCACATGCCCTTCCTCAGAACTGCTACCTCACCTCCAGCTACCCGCCCTTCCAGCTCCCCAGCACCAGCTTTCATTGCTGCATTGTTAATTATTTGCCTGGGCAATCACAATCCTAGGACTACGAGCACGGACAGAGGTCTCGCTTCATTAGATATAAAACAGCAAATACAATAGCTAGAGGTTTCCTAATTTCAGGGCAAAATTGCCATAGTGTTGGCATTCTGCATCCTTCCCAGATCTGGTCCATGATGCAGAGGTGCCTGCCTCCATCTCTTCTTTCTTTGCAACCTTCCACCCAGTAATTGTACTAGTGGGCGGCAGAAAGGAAAACTTTGACTCATCACACCAGTCTCTAATGGCAGTTGTCATCCTCCTTATAACCCCAGGTTCCCTAACATTTTCACTGCTATGTAACTTTTGGAGTATTATAGTCTTTATTCATACGTCTTTACCTGAACAGCAGCTTAAACATTCCAT
Source organism: Trochalopteron elliotii (assembly GCA_024734555.1). NCBI lineage: Eukaryota > Metazoa > Chordata > Aves > Passeriformes > Leiothrichidae > Trochalopteron > Trochalopteron elliotii. The sequence goes on from JANPWX010000209.1 coordinate 410,113, forward strand.
ACTTCTTACCTGAAAACTTCTTTTGGAGTAAAACTCCCTTCAGAGAATTTCTGGTATGGTTTTGTTCATCCTGCAAAATATGCCCAAAGCCTTATGCAAAGACCATACAGACAAGTTTGCACAAAATGAAACAGAGACCATATCGGGGTGGGAGTAGGACCTGATGTTTAAAAAAATTCTGTGCAGAAGAAAAGATAACTTGGAAATTGCCAAAAAGGAACTACTTGGGAAAAAAGAGTTCAGAGCTTCTTTAGTTTTCAAGGGGTTTTTTTGTACTAATACTAAGGTTCAGAAATTGAAAATGTCAAAACAATAGAGAAAGACCAATCCAGTCCAAACTGTGGATAATCCTCTTCTCCCTGGCATAACGACACCTGTCAGTGCAAGATTCTCCTTTGCTAACACCCCTTGTCCTGTCCTGTTGTAAGTTACTGATTCATTCCTTTTTCTTATTCTCTCTCTCCCTTTTCTCTCTCTCTCCTGGCTCTCTCCTCTGACTCTCCCTGGTGAACAGTGAGCTGCAAGAAGCATTCTTGGGCTAGAAATTAACATATTAATGAAGAAGGAGCCTTGAAGAAGAGTTGAGAGATGGGGAGAAAACAGAGAGAGGAGGCAGGCAGAACAAAATAACAAAACGAAGATATAATGAAGAAGGGACACAGAGCCAAAGCACAAAGGCAGGAGAAAAAAAAAGCCTTTCTCAGGAACTAGTGCTACTTCAAATACTTCTATGGAAAAAAAAAAAGGATGAAAGAGAGGAAAGAAAGGAGGTAGGAAAAAATGGGGTGGTTCTTCTGTTTCAAGCTAAGATTTAATATTTCCATAGAAAATAATGTATTGAGGGAAGGATATCCTTCCCTATTGAGGGAAGGATAAGAAGATAGACGTTGGAAGTGATGGAAGGACACAGAGACACACAAAGGGGGCATGACTGATAACAAGAGCAATGGATTCATCCCTGGCTGTTTGAAAAATGCCATGAGCATGGAATCATGGAAAGACCAGTGCAAATAGTCCTTGCCTATGGGCTATTGCCTCCCCTGCAACCTCCTATTCTCTTCTTCTACCATGTAAACCTGCAAGCCTACCCCAAAATTATGCTGAAAAAGAAGGATAAAATGTCAGTTAGCAAGGACTATGGTTGATCTGCCAAGCTCACAAGCATCCCACTCCCAACTTTTCTCAGTGCTCTCTCAGGCAAACAGTGGGAAACCCATTAGGATCAGTAGGTTGAAGAGGAAGTAAAAAAAATTGTTAGTTCAAACGTCTAAGTATTTGTTCCATCCTCTCTGTTCCTTTATTTAACTACCCACCATTTGCATCCTTCTTTAGAAACACTGCAGAAGAACAGATCCTGAATAATGCAGAAGAATACATTCTAAATTTCCTCTTGTACCCACTGGCCAGAACAAGCCCACCATTCCCATGCCTGCTGACAAGATAAAAGGAGAGGGAAAAAAGGGATTCCTGTCCTGAAGAAGGAACTTAAAGACACTTTTTTTAGTGGTGAAATACATAGCAGATATTGCAAAACTAAGGCATAAGGACTTGATTAGGAAAACAAGCTTTTTGACATAGGTCTACATCAGTAAAGGTGTGAGTTGTTACCAGAGAGCCATTCTTGTAAAACAGACCTCTCAATCTGTCCACATCTTTCACAGTCCCACCAGCATGTGCCACTACACAAAAACTTGTTCCACAGCTCCCAGGTGGTACCAAGCCAGCTCCTTGACACCTCACCAGACTACTGCAATACTGAGAACACCTTCAATACCTGGAGTATTGGGTGAGGCCCATGGTCTTGTGCAGCAGTCTCCTAAAGATGTAGTAATTAAGTAAATAGACAAAGCCACAACAGTGTTTGTCTCCTTGACCAATCCAACACCTCCTTTCTTCTATAATGGTGAGGGGAGTGGACCAAGGACTGTCACTCAGTCATCTCCAGTTGAGACCCCTAGGTGCTACCACACAGCTTTCTTTGATACTTAAAGAAACTTTCAGCATGAACTTCTGTCACAAATGTGACAAACTGATATGGCTGCTTTCCCTTGACTTCTCAGAGGACAAGAGGAGGTTCAGAGACTTCCTGGCATAGGAGTTCCCACTGCTCAGCTTCAGCAGAATGGCCACAGCCAAAGTCATAGCATCCATGCAACTGCCTGGTTTTGGGTACTACTGCTGCTCTGATCTGTAGCATCTGAAAAGGCAAGGCAAGCTCGAAACCACACAGAGGAATGAAAGTCAGAGTCATCCACAGCCCTTCCACTTAGAGAACCAGCTGCATGTCCTTCACAGTGAGTGCTCTAAAACCAAGCCCAGTGATGCTTTATATTTCCCCAAGTGGTCCTCCATCTGCACCACATCCCCACACTCCCTTTCTGTCAGTGCCCTTCTCTGGGGACCTGCTTCCACATTGACAACTCATGTCTGTGACAAATGTTTCTGAGCTGCCGCAGCTGAGCACCAAGAGGCAGAACCCCTTCTTTCTGCAGGCTTTGTGAGGATCCAGAAGAGAGTGACAAAAAGGGAGGAAACCAGCAGCAAATGCAAACCAGCCTGATCTGCAATGCAATTTGGAGGATGCCTCTCACTTGGGCAGCTCTTGTCTCCCCTGTGGCTAATCCTACCTCTGAATGCCAACATACCCTCCATACTGGCTTACGTGGTACTCCCAGTACCATCCACCGTTGGGAGCGCCATGCTTTTCTCATTTGGCCCCCTCACTCTGCCAAACTTTCTTGTTAAGTAATTTCATGGAACTATAATAAACTATTCCAAATCAATTTCACAACATTGCTAAGCTCATGCCCTCATGAATTCAAACTTGAGCCTTCATGAAAAATTGCTTGGAGAAAAAAATACAGATCAATAAAATAAGTAAATTTCTCACTCTAGACAGTGAAACCAGAGCCTTTCCAGAACTATCATCTTTTCACAGCCACCAGAGAAACTGTTGCTTTGTGCCACTTCCAAGGCACTTGTTGGAGTACCTCTCCTGTGAGGAAAGGCTGAGAGAATGGTGATTGTTCAGTGTGGAAAAGAGAAGCCTTTGGGGTAACCTAATTGTGGCCTTCCAGTACTGGAAGGGAACTTACAGGAAAGATGAGGCATGACCATTTATGAGAGCACATACTGACAGGACAAGGGGGAATGGGTTCAAACTGAAAGAGTAGGTTTAGATTATGTATTAGAAAAAAATTCTTTACTGTGAGGGTAGTGAGGCACTGGAACAGATTGCCCCACTGTTGGTGGATACCTCACCCGTGGGGGTGTTCAAAGCCAGGTCAGACAGGACTCTGAACAATCTGGTCTAGTTGAAGATGTCTCCTCCCATGGCAGGGGGCTTGGAACTAGATGATCTTCAAGGTTCCCTTCCAACTCAAACCATTCTGTGACTCATCTGACTTGCAGTCTCACATTTGCAAAAAAGCAAGACCTTCTCCATCTCAAAGCTACATTAAAACCAAAATAGATCTGCAAGTAAAACCTCCCAGTATTTCAGCTACATGCCTGCAAGGAAAGGAAATGGAAACTGAGACAATAGCAGCAAAGCATGCAGAACTCTGAAATAAAGGTTCAGCTGCATTTCCTGAATCTGGGAAAGTCAAACGCTGGAAAGCCCAAAAGCCCACTGCGGAACAGCTTTTTGATATGAATACACACTAGGCATACTGAAGAGCAGTTGCTAGATGTTCAGATCTATTCAGACTCTGTAAGCATCTGTATTTTGCACCTCAAAGTCTTCACAGTCCCTTGGTGATGCTGAAGAGCATTTTGTCATGACTTAAGTACCAGCTCTTGTATGCTCTCACCATGCCATACATCATCACTTAGATGCAGAAGGACGACATCAACATCTTTGTGAAGAAGATAGTGCTTGTAGCAATCTGTTTGAGGTACCTCATGTCACTCATAGGGCCTAATCTGTCAGTGACACATAATTTTAAGGGGGAAGAAAGTAATGAAAAGTATCCTTTTGGGAGGACCATCTGTTATATATGACATCTATTACCCATGTGGCTAAATCCTCTCAGAGCTTCATTGCAGTCAACCCTTTTGCTCTCCATCCAGTTCTGGTTATTACTTGTCTGTAACCAGTCTGTAACCACAGCAGCCTTGCTGGACATCTCCCTCTGCTCAGGGCTGTCTCCAGGGGAAATAAGCACATAATCAATGTAAAATCTGGATATATTAACTCAAAACATGTCATTCTCTTGGGATGAAGGAGGTCACTGAAATTAGACATAATTTGCTCGTGAAGTCTGTACACTACAAAAGCTGCTAACCTCCTTTGTGAAACCACTTCTGGAGCTGCTGGCTGCCTTCTTCAAAGGCATAAGAGAGGCATGTGTGGCACTGCTGCTAATATCTTGTGCTCATTAAACACCCCCAATGTCTTGGTGAAAATCCACCTATAATAAATTCATTCTGCCAGCTGAAATTCCTCATGCAGCTCCAGTGAGGTGCAGTATTCATTTCTACTTCGTACTACAGTCTGTTAAACAGTTGCTCTATTTCACCCCAGAGATGGCTGAAATTTTTTGGTGAATTAAGTCATCCATTTCTACTTTGTAAAGTGCTTTGGAACTGCAGATAAAAGATGCTACAGCCTGTCATAAATAAATGTAATATGCTGACACTGCTACCGGAGGTAGCCATCTTACTGAAATATTATTTCTTTTGTGACACTAATAATACAGGGAAGAACACTAGGCAAGACACTGAAAACTATTTCCATCTCATTTTAATACTGCTTCAAGAACCAAGGAAAAAAAGTCAGAATCAAGTCAGCATTTGTGCATTTTTAACCACTGTTGGGCTACAGAGATTCACAGGTTTTCAGTCCATTGTGGCAGCTCTCTTCCACCGTGACCACAGCATCAAGAGGGTGAACCCTTCAGCTGATTATCTGCCATCTCTCCAGATCCTTAACAAAGACCAACAAGTTCACCAAAGCTGTTTTGCCACCATTTCTCATGGTACATTACACTGGGTAAGGCCCAATCACCTTACCATCTTCATTTAATCAAGATAGGTAGAGACCTGTTTGGTGTGATATAACAACACCAGAAATCTCTCCACAGGGGTGGAAAAGAGCTTTGTATGAACATGGCTGGCAGCATTCAGTCTGACCGATAATTTCAAAGGCAACTATGGTTAGATTTTAGTATTCATTTTATATTAAGGTACTTGCAGGCTTCAGTAGGGACAATTTTTATTACTTAAATCAGGAGAGAACATGCTGCAGAAATGATAGAGCAGGGTGTACTGAACAAGCTGACAGGTCTCTGCTATTTCTATTTTCTTTGTTATTATTTTACTCACATTCAGGCATTTTAAACACCACATTTCTAGGTTATATTCTATTCAAATACTTCAAGAACTATAATGCACAGTGAATGTAAAAAAAATGCTAAGATAACATACATCACCCTCAAATGTTTATATTTAATTCAAAATCATATTTTCTAACTTTAGCAAAGCAGGAATCCCTTGTCTTACACTGCAAATCAATTTCTGAAATTTGAAGTGAAGCTAGCTTTGAGGTTTTTGTCCACACCAACAGAAACCCCACTGCTAACTAATTACATGAAAGCAGAACAAATTCATTCATTTCACACTCTCTTAACTCAAAATTGGATGAACAGGGATTTTTTTACTCAGATTTGTCAGAAAATGTTCACCTTTGGACTGTGAATGAAAATAAAATTTGCAAATTAAAACAAAATGTACTTTAAAAATTATTGCTACTTGAAAATAGGCCAGTGGAGAGGTTTGTACACAGCAGAGGGAGGCCTGGATTCTGCACAGGTAAAAGGTATTCAAAACCAGTTACTTGTGCAAAATTTGGTAGGGTCTCTTTCAGGTAAATATTCAGCTACCCCACAGATCCGCAGATCCATATTTTCCCAAAATGTGGATGCAGGGCTCGAGTAACCCTTAAAGCAATGATTTTGAGAGGAATTTCATCAGCAGCATCTAGTCAGGAGTGCTCTAAGCCTCAATTCAGAAAAGTACTTAACTACGCACAATCTCTTGGACAAAGCCTAGATGGCAAAAGCCACTGAATAGCAGGCACTTCTGCAGGGGAGCAGGCAGCTGTTTGACAGGGCTCAGCTCCATCACACAAGTGTCTAGGACAGAGAGGGGAGAAGGACACCCCATTGAAAGTTAAAGGACAGGAACAGTGTTAAAACTGCAGAACATAAAAAAATCTCATCCCAGACACACCAGGGTTAATACCTCCACTCTTTTCCAAGAAAGGTTGCCTGACTTAATCTTTTTCCCTTTTTTTAGTGAATTTCTGACAATACGAAGGCTGTCGTGGTGCCTCCCCCACCTCCCCCCATCTTCCAGGAGGGAGCACTAGGTGCAAGCAGAGCAGGTGTCTTGTCAAACCGAATTGTGAACCCAAATTGCATCAAAGAGAAGAAAAAGCTGCTTCAGAGTTGCACAGGGAGTCATAGCAACATGGCAGTTCCTATTTTTAAAAACTTGAAAGATAGTAAGAACATTAAGTCTGAGGGGAGGAGAGAGAGGAAAAAAAAAGAAACTACATTTCTATCGGAAAGGAAAAAAACCTCACATGTTCCTGATAGGCACCAGTGACAAAACCACATATAGCCAGCCAGCAGTGTGCAGGTGTGCAAGCTAGAAAATATCCATTGCCCCATCAAGCCAGTTCTTGAAGGAAAAAGGCTATTTCTCACCTTTCCTCCACTGCTCTGCTAAAGCAGGTTTTCAAATTCCCTGAGGCACTTTCAAGCCCACAGCACCCTAAATGCATTTTGTGATCAGAGCAGGATCAGCACCGGCATAGCTGATGCTAAACTGTAGCCTGAACTGGGTTTGTGGTTTCAAAGTTCCACCACAGAGGGTGGATTTTGATTCACTTTCCATGAGGAGTGGAGAGAATCTGAAGGCACACATTAAAACATATTGTCACCAGCAAGTGAAGTTGCCACGGTACTAGCACTAATTGGGCTTGGCTGCAGAGCAGAAGATGTCTCAGAGGGCTGGAAGCAGAACACGGACATTTTCCCATCTGGAAACTGATGGTGCATACCAAAATTCATTCCCAGCTGGCGGATTTCGGAGGCATTTACGAAAGGGTATGTCATTTAATCAAAAGATAACCCTTGCCAAAAACCCACCACTTCATTTGAACCCTTCAATTAGCTCAGTTGGTTAGAGCAAGGTGCTAATATCAGCAAGGTTGCAAGTTTGATCCATGTACAGGCCATTCACTTAAGAGTTGGACTCAATGATCCTTGTGGGTCCCTTCCAACTCATAGTATTTTGTGATTCCATGATCCTGTTTTAATTGCAAAGAGGCTGAAACACCCAACTGTCCACACAGAGCAAGTACCTCCTCTCCCCCTCTGACAAAGCCCAGCTATGCAGGACTAAGGCATCCTGTGGTGCCTGTTGAGGAACAAACATTTTTGCTGTGCCATCATATACTTCCACTGAGAAGCCAGGGATCTCCAATATCCTACCAGCATACAAGTTAGTTTGATGTTTTACTTTCCATTACAGGACAGCTGTGCTTGCCACTGCCCAAGCAGGACTGCTGAAGAGCTGGGCGGAGCAAGGAGAACAGCCAGACGCAGACTGCTCTTCTGCATCAGGCACCCTTAGCAGCCCGCTTGTATGGGGGAGGTTTGGAACAAGAGCATGTTACAAACTGCCCTCAGCATTCCTCTCCAGTGATAGAAGAAAAAGAAGTCAGAGGAAGCCAACATTTTCTCCAAGACGTGGTGGCACACAACTGTTTACCTCCTGACCAGGCAACATGAATAATCAGTAGCCCCAAGCCAACAAACCCAGCACCTTTCACCAGCACTGCACCAGTGCAATGCACACAGAGCAAATGAAATGCAATAGGAGATGCAAGACAGAGACAGAAAAAAGTGACGGCAGTATGCACAGAGTGAGATGACATACAACAAGGAATGCAGGGAGGCAGAGAGACCCTGACATAGGCAGGAGGTACGGTCCAGCCCCAGCCTCCAGCTGCTGCTGGAACAGTGACAGGAACAAGCAGATTTCAGCAGCAGGGATGTCTAATCTGTCAGCAGTACTCACAGCACGTGCTGCCACTCTGCACCAGCCTGACAGCAGCAGCAGCAGGACACACCAGCCAGTGGGAACATAATGAGCTGCTAACTAGACATGGGCCTAAAGGCTCCAAAAGGTCTAAAGTTACATATGTTCCCTCACCCTCCAAGTGTCTGAAAAGGGCAATTTCTGCATCCTTGGGAACATGCCACTTACACCTTCTCTCACTACCTCCCCAGCATTAAGAAGTCCCAGCACTGTGCCTCCCACAGCTGGAGCACCAAAGGATTCAAGGGCTGGAGCAGGGCATCCCAGCCAGCTGCCAAGCAGGTAGATATAGCCCTGCCAAACTGAGCAAGACAGGGTGTCTCTCAGTATGAAGGTAACTTGACAAACCTGTGAATGGGGGAACAGCAATGCAAATGGTCCATTGTCCATTCCTGCCCCCAACTCCCCTACTGCACTGTGTGAAGGTGTGTGACCCACTCAACTAGGAGACAACACAGAGCATGGCAATACCTGCAAATGGCACAGGATGACCCCTCTGTCTGGCATGGATGGTGATGGCTGCTATTATTAGAGAGAAGAGGGCAGGAGGGTGGGTTGAGAGAGACCAGAGAAACAAGGAAAGGTACTGCCTGGGCACTGTCCTTGGCACTGACCTGGGGAAAACAAGGTATAGTGCTGCTCCACAGGTATCAGGGTGACACAATACCCTGAAGGGGCACTACACTTTTTTTGAGATATGTACAGCCTATATGGTCTTGAGTTTCCAGGGAAGCAATTTGTTTGTACAACCCAATTGCAAGAACTTTCTCTGCTCACTGACTCACTGTTCAGGTATCTAAGCCCCAGCAATTCCTAGCTTCTATTAGGGAAATGCAGTCATGTGAGAACAGAGCTTGCCCTGGTTGTTCCAGGGAAAACAGTTTCCAAGCACTCATCAAAGGTTCTTCTGCATTTCTTATCTGTTTAGCAAGGTAAAACTACATATGAATGTTACTTCCCCCAGAGTGGAAGTGTCATGTCCAAACAATGCACAGAGCAAGCTTGCCAGCTGTTTTCCTATTTGAAGAATCTAAGGTACAGAATTGAACCTAACTTTGTTTCCCTCCAGAAGTATTTCTTTGCAAAGGTGGTATAATTCTACATTTGTATTTTAATTCCAAAGCAAATGCTCCACTGCACTTTTTATTAAAATTAAATCTGCTGTGTGCAGCCTGGTGTTAAATGAGAGACTATTAAAGCCAATCAGTGGAGAACTCATTAGAAACCCTAGAACAACAAACTAGTAGTTATGGCCCAGCATTCACAAGCAGCCATGACAACAAGGAGAAAGAACCCAGGTCTCATTGAAGGCTACAACAAAACCACAACTTATGTAGCCCAAAGACTGTGAATATCCATACAAAAGAGCTGAGCTTCCATTCCTCAAATATGTGCCAGAAATTATATTCTTTTCTCATGACTCATCTCTGAATTCCACTCCTAAGAATACTTCTGTCATTTAGTTATTTCTTCCCATTTCTAAAATGTAATGAGAAGCACCAATCCAGAGCTCAAGGAAATCTGTCCCATCAATTAAAATAACGAAATAAGCAGAAGGCTGCCTATAAACACATCCACCTCTGCCCACTCACTTCTCAGTAGCCATGGTGAAGGGAAAAGAGATGAGCTTTGCAGGATGCCTGGAAGACTAGCAACTCTCCTAGGAAGAGCCAAGAGGTAAGAACTCCTCATCTGACCATTTCCTCCCCAACCTTTGAGATCTTCTCATCCAGTAGAAAAGAGCAGAGCACACAGTGCTTTTGCTGGGTGCCCAGAAGACCAGACATTAAGATAACTATAAACTTGGTAGACTGAAATATTCAGATCAGATTTTTTTCTGGGACAATGAAGGAATAAATGAACAGGTAATTATTACAAAGAGAACAAAGAATAAAGACTGTAATTGAACCAGGAAACAGCATTTGGACTTTGGACTCCATATTACCACCTAAGCCTATTATCAGCATAAATTGAGATAAATCCCTCACTAGAGGAAAAATTCCTCAAAAATAATTCAGAAAGATAACTAACAAACCTTGTAGAACAAAACTCTTTCAAAGTATCATTTCACTGCTCTTTAGCAGAGTTATCTCCTCGGCAGGTTCACTTATTGGACAAAATCCAAAATATTCAATGGTTGTGATCATACTTCTGCAGTTCCAGTCTAACACAAAAGAGAACCAGTTTCAAAACAGACAGAAACAGTTGCTATGAGACCATTAGTGATACAAGAAGATGCAGACCAAACACCTACATTGTCAAGAAATGGCATTTAGATAACAGTCTGTCTTGTTTCTTTTTGTGCTTGCAGCCATACTTCAAATAAAACTTTGTTTGCACAAGTTCTTGCACAAATGAACAAGTGGTATAAAAAGGAGGAAAGATATGGAGAATCTGAACAACATTCAGTTCATTTTCTCCTTACTCCATTATATACCCATATCAACCACTGACACCATGTTGAGCAAGACCATTTGATTTTAGCTGCATTCAGAACTGCTCTTTTAGAAAGACAAGGAAAAAAAGTAAGAAATGGTCAGAGTTCAAGGAAGATCTTGGAAAATGACTAATTCACAGTCAGTGTATAGTATGCTGCAGCTGAACTAAAATACACATTTTTTTACTTGGAAGTGTCACTCTCCAAAGAATAAAATGGGGAAATTTTACTTTATTTATGGGGAAATTACTTTATTTCATTGCCTCCCCAGCTATGGATTTGAAGTAGATTGGACCACTCTGGATTAGTTTCAAGAGTTTCTGAAACAGTAGCTACATGGTGATGCTTTATCTGAGGTCACATACACATACACTTTGTCTCCCCAGACATCAAGCCCACGTACATGCATTTCTCTACTCCGTGTAGGCATGTGGAGGGGGAACTGTAAAGTTGCAGATGGCTGAATATAGTATTGCTGGGTCCAGAGCAAGGCTAAAACAAGCTTTCCAGAACCTGCTGTCCAGTCCAAAATGAGCCAAACCATGTTCCAGACATGCAGGTATTGCTGCTAGCTGGTGTACACAGTGCACAAGTACTGTGGGATCCTAACAGGTGGAAAGGGTTAGGGAGAGTATGAAGTAGCCAGGTCTGCCGAATCTGTAATATCCCAGACAGACAAAGCATATCATGAGAGGTTTAAAGCTTAGCACATAGTAAATTCCAGCAAATTCAATGGAACTTGAAGGTATGAACACAGATTGCGGCTGTTAATTTCTGTGGGTTTTGGCTCAGTGAGATGAATTCACATCTTCATGATTGCCTCCTTCCACATCTTGTGCTTCTCCTCTACCTCTCCTCCTCCACAGACTTCAGGTGTGAGGCTGAGCTTGTAGCCATCCAATTTTTATTGAACCCTTGGATTTGTAAAAGCAATGACTTATTTCAGACATCACTAGCTTTTAAACTTCAAAAGGTGCCTGAAAGCAATTTGACTTAAATAAGAAACTAAGCACCCAACCCACTGAAGTTAACCATCTCACTTGGAAATATAGAGAAGGTGGAAACATGGGCGGGTGGAGGGGAAATGAGGCAAGGTCAGAACCCCTTCACAGGCCAGCACCGTATGAAGCAAAGCAAATATATGCACTGTGCTCACAAGTAACTACAAAAGTATAATTATTTCTGAGTTAGCTCAGGTGCCTGCAGCAATCTACACAGTGGCAGAACAGAGCTTTGCACAGACTAATTTGACTGTGCTTCTCAGTGAGACTGATGTCAGTACCCAAACTAAGCTGGGTGTATCTACATGTATTGGCACTCATTCCTGAGAATGCTGTACCCAAAGCAGACAAGGGAGCAGAAACAGGATGATCTGGGCCACGAAGGTGAAAAGAAAGCTAGGATCTTCAAAAGTGACAAGAACTGCTTCCATGTGGGATGCCCAGGCTTCAGGGCATATCTACATAGCACAACAGTGCTGTCACATCTACACTCAAGAGTCTCTGAGCTGGCGACTTCTAAACAATGCAAAAAGGTGCTATGTAGAGAGATTATGTTGGGTCCTTGAAGCAGCATAGCTATATGAGTGTGATGTTATGCATAGGCTAACAGAGTGTCAGTAGAACTCATTAGCAGATGGTCTCTGCAGAACGCTGCATCACATAGCAGGGAATGTTTTGTTTTCTAGATAACTGCTGAAAAGACACTATAGAGCTTCCCCCAAAATCCCTCTTCATTTGGAAAGGTAGAACAAAAGCCTGCCTTGATGTTACTTCTCATTACTTTTTATACACTAAATATACTTTCCCTGCTTAATCATTTCAGCGATGACTCAAAAGAGCAGCAGAAAAACCATTACTCCTAAGCCTAGCTGGGAAGGAAAGAGATAAAAGCTTTGGGCACCTTTGGTAGTTTCAAGGCCTGGACAGAGAAAAATAAACCAGCATGGGGAGCAGAAAGTAAAAGCAATAAGACCTGGTAATATGCCAATGGATCATAGAGACAAAGAACAAATAGCAATATGGGTAATATATTGCACCAAAGAATAAAGTTCTCTTACAGTCACCAATGTTGCGACAAAGCAAAAATCATCTTCCTTGTCCCTTAGTCCCTCTATCTGCCTAGTGAAGTTGACAGTGAGGGGTCACAGCATGCATAACAATCCATCACATTTGCACTGCTCAGTGATTCAGTATGACAAATGAACAAAGACACTGAGCTCTGTGTGGTCTGATGGCTACTGCCTGGATTCTCCTTTTCTTACTAGAAAGGATCTAACATGTCCAAGGATTTTATATATAAAACATTGGACAATGGCAGCTGAGCAGGTCAGAGGGCATCTGGATTCCATGTCTAACTATCTGGGTTGCTAAAACTCCATCTGGGACAAAAAGGAACATTTAGTAATCAGAGTGCTGTTCTAGAGGTTGTTCCATCACAAGCTTCCTCTATGCCCTTAAACAGATGTCTTCGGAAAAATTGAATTTGGATTAAAAGAAGACATTTATTCAAACAGGTTTTTCCTATGTTTAAATACCCTTTTCAATTTGGAAAAACTTACTGTTCTACTCGAGGCACTAGGCTTTCTGTACAAGGTACACAAGAGAGTACCCAAAACACCCAGCAGACAATGGCCAGTGAAGTGCCAAAGAGCAGGGTGACAGTACAAGCCCTCCTCTGAGGTAAACCAGTTTCTTAAGACATCCAAGGTCTTTAAAGACTTCGAGTATGAAGCAGGATCTGGGCAGAGTTGATGGCTCTAAACTCTTTTTGCAGCTCTAGTTCTCCACATCTCTTTGCACTTCCTTCTATCCTGTAATTCAGAGCTAATGAACAGCAGAAGGACACTTGGTGTTCAAACAACAGTTGCCAAGAAACGATTCCAGGTAGGTTAAACAACCATCACCTATCAGGGACACCTGTTCACATAGTGCTAGTGCCTGGAACAGAAGCTGGTGCCTTCTAGACTTCAACACAAACACTCGCATTGCTTGCAGCAAGAACCCACCTGAGAGCTGCAGACCCAGTCATCCAAAGACACCCCAAGAAGTTCAGTGCTGTTATGAAAACAAAAAATTTGTGCATTGAGGGGCACACTCAAATTGTTGCACTACGCCTTCATTATTCCTTTTCCTCATGCTGACTTGCCCTCTGTGTTGTATGAAGGCTTTCTGAGGGGGTGACAACACTGGCACTCATGATGCACAGCAACATGGATCCCACCCTCAGCTCACCTCCCCTTGCCCGGGTTCTGGCCAACACCACCTGCTGCCCCAAAGCACCACATGCCCTATTAGAAATATTCTGGTATCAGAGGTCATCTTAACCAGCCTTTTGTATAGCTGGCCTAGCTCTTTCCCTTACCTGTTGAGCATGTTGGACTGGTAAATCCTTTTCTCCTGGGTGTTGTAACAGCTGCTCTTGGGCTCAGGGATGAAGCTGTGTTCAGACAGCATATCAGAAGCAGCCGTGGTGATTATGGCTATTCCATCCCTTACTCTGGCAGGAAGACCATAGTCCCATTCATCATATGAGACAGAGATGAGCCCGGTGGGGAACTCAGATGGCACTGTGTCTGTATCCCCTGCCACCAGGCTGGGCACGATCCACGTGTAACCATAGCCTGTCAGACCCACTGAGTTGGCTACCTCAAAAATGTAGGTGGCCTCTTCCTTTGTGCAGTAGAGGAGGATAACAGGGCTTTGGAGCTTCTTGAGCTGGTTCTGGATCTTTGAGTCCCCATCGTCCAGGGACATGTCCAACAGAAGGACCTCCTCCAGTTCCCAACCCACAAAGCTGTGTTCAATGGTACTGCGGATCTTGTTCACAAAGTCCTGGTAACCAGGGAAGTAAGTAGTGACAATGGAGAAGATGTACCAGTCATATTCTTCCATGATGTTGAGCATGACAGAAGCTTGTTGCTCTATTGATGGGCCAAACTGGAAGAACATAGATGACTCATCCTAGAATAGGAAGTCAAAGAGAGGAAAAGAGAAAAAAAGAAAACAAAAATAGGTCAAAGGAAATAAACAGCATTCCTAGTCAATTCATTGAGCATAAAAGGGGTAGGCACACAGTAAGAATCTTACTTCATATCTTGGCCAGAGCTTAAAGATTTTTAACTTTTTAAAATTTAAGTGAAGCAAGTGAGAAGGAAGTAATTTTTTTTTTTATGACTAGCTGTCCTTACTTTACTTTTAAAGGCAGGTTGCCAAAATTACTAAAGGTTTCAACTGTTAGGCCTGATTCTAACAGACAGAGAACAAGTGGTATACAAGTGAGGACAGAAAAACAGAATTTGTACAAAATATTTCCATGAAATTAAGAGCTTTAATCACAGGGTTATCATAACCTTATATGTAGCATAAACAGGATACACAGCAGTTTTGATACTGATTTTTGGGACAGTCACTTTGATACTGAGTTCAGGACAGTCACTCTGGTTCGAGGATCCAGACCAAAGTACAAATAGAGTAGGCAAAATCATTGGATACAAATAGCTCTGACAATCTCTACTGCTAGCTCCTCTCAAAGTAAGCAGCAGTGGCGCAGAGTTCTGTACAGTTCTTCTCAGTACAGCTGTGAAGGCTCAGTCTCAGAATAACATAAAATACATTAAAATAAAACAGAGATTTCTAAATTATGATGAGGTTTGTTGACACTATGTTTTAGAGAAATGTCAGTTCAGTATTTCTCTTGCTATTGCTCTCATGTCCTTCTACCATACTAAGTTCATCTTTGCAAAAATCAGATGAACTTAGTATGGTAGAAGGACATGAGAGCAACTCCACTTTACAACCTCAAAGACTCCAAGGGAGTTTTATACAGATCTCAGCTCTCCAATGGCATAGTGGCAACCTTGTTTGTCCTGGTATTTCACCAGATACCAGGCTTTCAATTTATGACAGGTCCAGAAAAACACAAATCCCTGCTTTTGCCCAATTCATGAAGGAAAGGAGTGGGAGAAAGCATTTGCCAATATTCCTATCTTAGGAATTTTTCTTCTATCTTTTAAAATCAATTGCAAACTCCTGCTGACTTCTGTAGAGTAGGATTAGACCATTAAAAAAACCCCAACCACAAATTAAAAAAAAAAAAAGAAAAGCCACCAAAAAACAGAATTAAATTATATCTCTCTGTGTAGAGATTCCCATTATAATAAGAAAGTCCTCCAAATCCAAACACTGCTTTAAGGAATGAGAACAGCCCCACTTTCTTTTAATAAGCCTGGAAAACTGGACCAGACATACAAAAAGACGTACTCAGAAGTTTGAGACCTAGGAAAACTCATTGTGCCTTAAGACATTACGTCAAGATAGTCACATTTAGAACAGCTCCCTACCAAATTAAGTCTCCTACAGCCTGGCAGGTAAAGCTGTTTTTCAACAGGGATGTAGTTAATCAGTCATCCGTTCATCCTTTAGTCATGGTTTTGATTACCTATAGCCATTTCCTGTACTGACAAAATATGTTATGGCTCAGCAACTCTAGAAAAAAAAATAAAAATAAAGGCCTGATCCCATACCCATCCTTAAGCTGCTTGTTTCTCTTTCCTGAGCTCCCTATGGGTTACATCCTATATGAAAGAGTGCTTGCTCCCAGATCCCCATGCCTCTCTTATGCGGTTTGGTTATTAAATTCTGTCCACTTCCTCCATACAGCTCACCACCCACAAGTGAAAGCTCTCTTAGGGCTGCTCTTTGCTTAGTGGAAAAATAAATGTATGCAAAAAGAAAAAGGAAAAGATGACAGCAACAAACTGAAGACAGTTTAAAAAAAAACAAACCCAAAACCAACAGGAGCAGCTCAATACATGGAAAACATCTCATATTTTTTATCACTGGAATTCACCCCCTTCTCTCTGAACTGTGCTCAGGAAAAGAAGCTATTCTTTTAATAAAAAGATACTTTGTGTCTTTGAAGCTTATGCAGAAAATTAGAAAAGACAGAGTAAAAAATCAAACTATTGTCACAGTATCTGCCAGAATTTGAAGAAATCCTGAACAAGCATCTCCAACACCCTTCATTGCACAGTGCCTTTGAAAGCCACTTGTAGCAAACTGAATGCTAGTGTGTGAAAACTCAGCCTTACTGCAATATGAAAAGGCAAGACAGCTACACCAATGACTAGTATTTATTTTTATATTAAGTTCAACGAGAGCCTTTCTACATTTATGCATAAGAGCCTCTGAATTGACTGTAATTTTTCACCATTTTTAGCAGAGAGTCCAAGATCTGAAGGGCCTAGTTATTGAATTACAGGAACATTTGACACACAGCCTCTGGAAGTCTTGTCTGGTTGCTTTCTCAGTGACAAATAGGGAACTCTAGATGGTAAATCCACTACTATTTCGAGGCTACATACACAGATTCTGAGGAGTTAGTAGGCATGATAGCAAGGTGCAGGGGGCAATGCCCTCCCAGTGATTTAAAAAGGGTCAAGCTGAAATGCCTGCTGACAGTTCGTTCCACACGTGTGCACCACCTAACTGTCAAAGGGAATTCAGCCCCAAAAGACTCGGGAGAAAATTTAGAGCTCCTCACTAACAACCGTGTATCAGAACACCAAAAATCAATACACCAAATAGATAGCTTTATCACAACCCAGCAAAACAATTCCACTCCACTGAGAAATGGAAGCACCCCACTTTAAATCAAATGGCACAGACCACTTGACTGTGTGTGCAATAATTGCTCTTGAGCAACTGTTGGCATTTCTATTACAGAAGCAGCAAGAAGAGGCAACTTATATTCAAAATGAGAGCATTAAGGAGGTGCAAGTCAGTCCAGATTTTGGTTTGCCAAGATGTCTCTTGGCACTTAATCACCCCAAGAGTTGGGCTAGCCAAATGTTTTTCATTCCCTAACCAACTCAGCACTCAGAGAGGGTTGAAGAAGGAAAGACAGACAATAGTAGAGAAGAAAGTGCCCCTCTCATAATAAATCAGGAGAATTTGCTTATAGATATGAACAGAAATCCCAGTCACAGCCTTTTTGGGGGGACAAAAAGCAAACTAAGAAAAATGTCCAGAAGCCACAATTTTCTTCCGAACCTTGTTTTTGGGCATGCCTGATGAAAAATCAAGGAAAAATAGAAGGAGCTGAACTGATACAGAACAGTGGGGCTATCAGAGTATGAATTTGGCCTCACTGTAGTGTTACAGTGAAAGTTCTTAAATTAGGAGATAGGTGATTTTATCATTTTTACACACATATAACCTAGAGAATCATTATTGCTTTATTACAGTGTAAAACCAAAAGAAGGAGTATTTTACCCTTCCAGACATTACAGGTTTTTACAAAAAAAAATGTATTGTATGTTCCTGTTTTTCTCCTGAAGAAATTTTACATTTTCCACCTACATTTTTTACCTTGAAACAGCCAAAACATGGTTCAGCATTGCCACTGGGAGACACATTTAGGTTTGGGATAGGGATAGGTTGAGTTTTAATCAGAAGTCCCTTACACTGCACATCATCCAGGTGAAATACAATCCCCTTGGTACAGGAAAAAGCTTGTCTTTCTCCTACAGCCCTTTTATACCTGCAAGCTCAGGCTTTCCATCGCTACCTGCTGCAAGAGACACCAAGATGCTGCAGGATGTCCCTCACACAGTCTGAAAGAGCAGAGGCTCCATTACAGGATCTCAAAGCTTCCAGAGATCCCACTACTCCTGCACTGTCACCCTACAAGGTCAGGGATCTGTAGTTTACAGAGCTGAGATGGAGGTGGAACTGATCAATTGACACAGTACCACTCCCCAGCTGACAGATGGCTTCCCACAGAAAATCTGCTCCAAGTTCACCAATGCTGGGACAAGTATTGCCTCCTCCTCCTGCACGTTTAACCCTTCAAATAAGAAGGCTGGATTGCACACAGTGAAGGTACAAACACACTCACCATGAAGCCTCCTCTTGGAAACTGGTGACTAGCAATTTCCTACATGGATGGAAGAGGGTTTGCAGAGGTAGGACAAGGTTTAGAGAACAACCAAGGACTATCACCAATGCTTCCAAGTTCTTCAGACTTGCAGACAGGCCAGGTCTGACCCACATCTCACTGAAGATGTGAGCCCTTGGTAAGGCTGCAAGTGACCCTCCCAGGAGCCCTCCTCCAGCTACACCATTTGAAAACAATCACTGCCATTCAACAAACCATTTACCTCAAATGTGGCATGAGAGGTCCCCAGGGAGCTTTTCACACAAGTTCCTTCCTAACGGGCACTCTAGATTCCCCAGGCAAGCAAATACAATTACTGCCTTACAAACAGCATCTTACAATCCAGAGCAAAACTGCTTCTCAGCATGGGGCAGACTGGGGAACATGCACAAAGCAGAGGAACACAAAACCCCCCAAAAAAGCTGCAGTGGTCCACTCATGCTGAGAAACTGGCCAGCCTTCCACTGAGCCATGGTATTGACGGCTGACTTGGTGAGTGAGGAGATCAGCATGCTATGTTTCCTCTGGGCAGGCATCCTGGCCTGTATCAGGAATAGTGTGTCCAGCGGGAGCAGGGAGGTCATTCTTCCCCTGTGCTTGGCACTGGTGAGGGCACATCTTGAGTGCTGTGTCCAGTTCTGGGCCCTCAGTTTAGGAAGGATGTTGAGATGATTGAGCGTGTCCAGAGGAGGCAACGAGGTTGGTGAGGGGCTTGGAACACAAACCCTGTGAGGAATGGCTGAGGGAGCTGGGGTTGTTTAGCCTGAAGAAAAGGAGACTCAGAGGGGACCTTATCACTCTCTACAGCTTCCTGAAAGGTGCTTGTAGTCAGATGAGGGTTGGTCTCTTTCTCCAGGCAGCAACTGACAGAACAAGAGGACAGTCTCAGGCTGTGTCAAGGGAAATAAAGGTTGGATATTAGGAAAAAAGTTTTTTACAGAGAGGGTGATAAAGAACTGGAATGGTCTGCCTGGGGAGGTAGTGGAGTCACCATACCTGGCTGTGTTTAAAAAAAGACTGGATGTGGCACTCAGTGCCACAGTTTAGTAGAGGTATTAGGGCTGGGTTGAATTCAATGATCTTGAAGGTCTCTTCCAACCTAGTGATTCTGTGATTCTACCTATACGTAATCTGGTTCTGTGCTCCATGCTCTGGTGGCTGGTCCATGAACACATTTTTGCTAGGGGTGGCAAGCTCCTTTAGCTTCAGTTGAAGTGCCAGACCCCACAAGAGCAAGGTGTGTCAAGTTAGGCACAAGGAATTCAAGTAAGGAGCAAGTCTAGAGCACTTGTTTGCTTCCAGGATTTTGAGAAATATACCATGTCATTGCAAAATGCCCTCCTCTGCTGTCTCCACACAGTGCAGGACAAATACAATTTGTGCTGCTAGGCTAGTAGCCCCTTTTTATTAGGCTTTTGGGAACATCTGTATATTTAATCCCATTTGCTCCTTCATTAGGCTTTCTGCGCAGCCATAATTTAACAACTGGGGTCTGCTCTTCCTTTCCAATTTGCAGAGGGTATCCTATCAGATCCTAATGAACTCATGCCACTATCACTTCCCAAAGCCCTCTTCTCACGTTCCTGATTTAGAAGAAAAGCTGTTCATGTGTCTTTAGTACAGTCTTGATTTGCAAAATTACTCTGTGACCAACAGCCAAATCATACAGGGCTCCCCCTTGTTTAGATTTTGGTCACACAGTTTTGGTGGGGGGCAGGGCAAAAACAAGAAAGCAAGCACCAAATAACTTCTGGGAAAACACAGGCTTTCATTTCCCTACCTATGTATTTCTTGTCTTCAGAACTGAGACACCACTGTGTACCTATTTGTCACAGTCCTGGTGGGATACTTGATTCACTGGGAGCTTTACTGCTCATGATGGAAAATGCCACAAGAGTTTAACGTCTTATAATTAAGTTTCCTATATATCTGAGTTCCATTCTTTATAACATATCTGACAGGAAATCAGGATCTTTGTTGCTTAAGTGTTCATTTACTTCTGTTTATCTTACCACAAATCCATTACTGCCTCAGGCTAGCCTACAGTCAGGATCCTCTGTCTGTTTTTTTCTCTCCAAATTTAATTTTTTTATTTCTTTTTCAACAACTCAATACAATAAAACTCTGGCTTTTATATTACGTGCTGTATCATGCTGTGTGAGTCCTTTCTTGAATGCTTGCAGTAGGGACTTTGAGAACATGGTGACATTACCGACTTAATATTATGTCCTCCTGGTGGAACTGGCATCTAAAACAAAATCTCTGCATCTTATACACATATACACACACTTCCACAAATACATTCACAGCAAAACCTGCTCAACATAAAGTTGAAGCATGTTGGATTGTGTCATGTCCCAATAACTGCCTGGGTTACTAATAACTTTGACTTGCATAGCAGTTGACCTCCTGCAATCCTTTTCCCATGACCTGATTCACTGATGAGTGGATCATTCTTAGTGAAAATCCTCCAAGATGCCCTGGGAATGTGCTATCAGTAGGAAGTTCAAATTTGTTAGATGAACAAATGTGTTTTATATAACCATATCATCTATCAGTTCCCTCCGTTGTTCTTGAAATAATTACTCAACACACTAGACTTATTTGACAGAAGGATACACAGCTCAGAGTTGATTGTTATAGAAATTGGTGGATGAGCGATAGCAAGAGACCCAGTTCAATGTCATCGTTGATAGAAAGACAGAGAGGATACACTGTGACAAACTAACCAGGAGAATGGTTGTCGGCTCTCCCTGATGGCTACTAATTGCAATGAAGAGTCTAGAATTGTTAGCACAGCTCAACTGTTACCCTGGTAAATGATAACAAATATACCAAATTCACATGTATAATGACATGACCTACACATATAAGTTTCATCATATACACAGATCCCAGTCATGGATTGGACATTAATATCTCTGGAGCAGTGGAAACAGATCTGCTGCAGAGCCCTAACCCAGGGGCAACAGTCCAAGTGCTCCAGCACCAAGGAGTTCCGGAGAGCTGCAATAAAAAGGTCTCCAATTAAAGATGACTCAAGGGCTGAAAACAGCTAAAAGTGATTTCCACTTTCAACTTAAGGGTCTGCAGAAATAATTTGTTCAAAAAACTTTGCAGCAGAGGAAACACAAGATAGCCTAGATCCTGTAATCTTGATCTTGGTATTGTTTCACTCTACACCACATGCATTTAATAAAAAAGATGAAAGAGTCAAACATACCAGGGCCATTGTCTGATATATACAATTCAGAGAAATTCAATTGTTTGGCTAAAGAGAGGGTGTAAAATTTGTGAACTTTATAAACAATGATTGGTAAAAGCAGGCTAATATATGATGGTGTGTTGTAACAGTTTCTTAGAGCACCATACATGGATGCCAGCATTTTTCCACAGAGGAGAAATGGCAGTTAGCAAGCTGCCAGGATAAACAGTTTTCCCACCAGGATTGTTACATTTCCATTTTCACCTCTGCAGGTGTGTATTTCCTTGTTTGATGAAAGTACATGGATGGATTAGACCACTGGCCACGCTGAGTAGATTCCACCCACCAGTGACATTATACCATGCAGGCAATTCAGACAGCCTAGGACCAGTTTCCCTGTCCCAACTCAGAAAAGCACACTAGGTTGGTTTAATATCTTGACATTGCCAGCCCAAAACAGATGAAAGTCAGACTCCCCCATTACTCATCCATCTGATTACATCATGGTGTTGGCCTAGCTCTTCTTTTCTGGCTGTCTTACCCTCCAGACTAAGGACTGAATTTTGACTGTAAGCTGAATGGGATTGTCATTGGTACAGCCTTATTAATCAATAGCAGCCATAAAACTATCCAGCACTTTAAAAAAAGTCCAGTCACAGTATTTGGCAAGATGTCATTGAATAAATTTCTCAGATCAACTATCCTGGGTGAATACTATTTCTTTTTTATCATTTCTAAATTAACTGCTTTCCCATTTCATCAAGTATACCTTTGGTCTCTTGTTATGAGCAAACCTTCCTATGAGCTGAACCTCTAAAGGTTCACAGAGTCTATTTAGATAAGTCCTGGAAGTTCGTAATTGCACCCAATGCCTCCTGAGCCTCTCAGGAGCTTAAGATCTCTTCTTACTATGGTCCAGCTGTGGACAGGTCAGAGCATGTCTGTTAAGTGCCTCTATTCCTCTTCTCTCATAAAGCAGCGATATCCCCTTTCTCTCAAATTCTGCCTTGCTTATTTAATCATTAACCTTCTGCAAGCTAAGCTGTTAGTTGTTTTCTCTGTCCTAACAGATGGCACCTGCAGTCCTGATGATGCCAAGATCTAGTCAGCCTTTATGGGCAGAGTGAAGTGGCTGTGCCTATGCTCTAAGATGAAGAGACTACAGCTGAAGTAAGGCAGTCAGTTTAAAGTTATATTGTGCCAGGATCTAATCTTTTCTCACAGGCTGGTATTATTAACCAGTTTAGATAATTCTTAACACATTGATATAACTTTCATACCCTTTCGGTACATGTTGGCTTGCCTTAGCGTACAAATGAGCAAGCAGCTGCACGCGAAGTATGTGTAGATGTGCCCTCTGCTTTCCTTAAGGCAGGAGCAATCAAAGGTTTCAGCTTCATCCACCGTGGACAGCAGTAAATGGCCAATTCTGTTACTCTAAGAAAAAACAAAACACTCACTTAAAACAGGAGAGCTCTCTAGCAAGTGGACAAAACCAAGAGCTGAGGTCTGACTAGATTGCACAGACTCCAGATTTCCCATTATCTCATACCTGGCTGCCTCTTCTCTAAGAGAGTCATAAACTATATTCTGAATATATCTCAAAGGAAAAATAAATTTAGAAAGAGAGAGAGAGAGAGAAGTGGAAACCGGTCCTGCCCCACCGCTCTGGTACCAGTTCGGCAGCGAAGTTTCCTTGGCAACAGCGCACACAGCAACAGTTTTTCCTTAGCAACAGCCGCAAGCTCCCGACCGCCAGCATCCCGCGGGGAGGCACCGCACTGCGCCCGCCAGCGATGTGGCACAGCCCGGTCCGGCACAACCGTCGGCGTAGGAGCTGCGAAGACTAGGACTGGGTGTCACTACCCAAATCAGTGGGCATCTCATCCCCCGACAGCCTGCTGGGACTGCAGAGATGGTCGGGAAGCGGAGAGGAACTGAGGGGCCACCCGGGAGGAATGGACCCCACCTTTTCCCCTCCTGAGCCTGGGAGTAAGTGTTCGGCCATTTTATACCCACGGCTTTCTGAGACTGTTAATATCCACAATTCCCTCCACCGCACCCTCCAGATCACATTCCAACACTTTGGAAAGGAGGTGCTGCTTGCTCAGAGTACAATTCCTTCTTGCTTTGAGCCCTCCCAAACCTGACTCACCTCAGCTAACTTAAATACAACCTAGCTAATAAAACCTGTGTTTTACAGCAAGGGCTGGAACAGGAAGAATGTCAAATTGTTCTGTATACCAGGAAAGAAGGCAGCTCAGTGTGGTTTTATCTTAAGAGGGATTTTACCCCCTGCCTTATACTTTCAGAACAGGATGAAATAATCTGGGCATAAAATGAAGAAACAGTAACCTGGTCCATTTTTGTTTGGACATGATGCTGGCAAGCAGCTGTCTCTTTAGCACAAAATCTGTATGTCTGCACCAGGCAACAGGAGGCACAGAAACCATGCACTGGCCCTAAGGCATCTGTTCATCAGCACTGTGTGGAAGCTTCAGCTCGTGTCCAGTAGAGTTGCCAAATCAGGAGAGCTAACTAGTTCAAATCCCAGCCTGCACCATCCTGGTGACCCTTATTCTGGTATTAGATCTAGCTAGGGACTCTCCAAGTCTGAGGAGAAGATGGATTCCTGACCCATTGGACCAGGCCTCTGGATTAAGCCCCTGCTTTGGAAAGCTACTGTACCACTGAACTGTGTTGTGAGAGTCCTTGGCTGAAACAATAAGGATTTCAATATGCTTGAAGACCCGATCCCCATTATAGAGCTTGCTTTGGCCATAATTAGTTACCTCTTGTGTTCCAGGATGAATGGAAACTGCACTGACTTTCTCTCTACCCAGCTCTCCTTACCAATCAACCAGTGAGGAGTGACAGCTGTTGGGAAGCTGCTGTCATGTCTGTTTTGCTTATCGAATTGATTCACAAAGTTTTAAACAATTATTGATTCTCCTCATCCCCACTGGAAACTCTGAGACCAATGGAGTTTTTACACAGATATTAGACAGGAAAGAAGCTCCCTTCTCAAATCTTCTTGAGCTCCCATTATTAAGTCTCAAAAACTCAATAGGAGGTTTTCTACAGCTTTACAGATAAAACCACAAATACATGAAGTCTTCTGCATGCACACAGGCCCATCCAAACATATGCAGCATCTTCTGCCAAATCCACAGCTGCTGCATTTTTTTTTTCTATTATTTTTGTTTGGGATCATAGCTCTTCCATTCGTTTTCTTTGCCCTGATGATTAATAGCTGTTTTTCATAGCTCTTGTTGTTATGAGACTGAGGCAAAAATTGTGGCAAATTCCCTATTGATGGAACAGCCATTTCTGAGCTCTGGGGAGTTGGAAGCTGTTCTTGGTAAAAGACCAGAGACCACGGGAGACTTGTAGAGCTAGAGCCTGAAATCTTCCCCAGTTCCTGAAGTACTTAATATTCATGGTTGCAACAGTGATTGGTGCTATAAGGACCATTCTATCCACTTCCATGATTTAAGCACATGAACATTTACACTCCTCAGGATTTGATGAAGAGGATCTGGAAGTGGGAATTGGTCCCCCTGACTTTGCAATACGGGTGATACAAGTTTCAGTTTTGTATATTTTTTTGCTTGGACGATGAAAGTCAAGAAACCCATTTCCAGTCATCTTAATCTGTGCTGAAGCATACATAATTGAATTCAGGTTCTTTCTATACTTACCTGCACATTAATGTATATCCATATATTCAATATGCCCTTGACATAACTTGAAAGCAGCAGCATAATAAATAAGATACCTTTTGTACTTGAATTCAAATTTTTCTATCTATATTAGGCTTTGTACTTTTTTAAACAAAACCTGAGGCTGAGACTGAACTGCCATACCTTTTTCAAGACTACACACACACACGAGACACTGAGATTTCTGTCGAGGATCAGCACAGCACAGAATGGGAATGACAGAGCAGCAAAAGAATTTGCCTCTGCTGGTCATTAATAATAAGAGTAACAAAAGCATCTAAGAGAATGAGAGCCAGAGTGAGATGTGTTAGGTATAGAAACAGCTCTTTGACTGACTCAAAGACAAAACTGATGCATCTTGTTTTCCTGCATCTCCTGCCTGTCTTCTTTCTGAACCACACAATCTGGCACTATGGAGAAAAGGGAAGTAGATGGAAGCATCAGCAGGGGCTATAGCAAGCAGGGGAGAAACGAGCTATTCACAGGGTCTGTCCAGGGCCTATGACAAAAAAAGAACAAATGACCATATGAGGGGAGAAAACAAAAAGCTGTGTCCAGCACTGCACTGGCTGCAAGAGAAGAACCATAGGCTGTAGTATTTTGTCCTTCCTTCCACATTGTATCACCCTAAGTAATTTTCTGTCTTCCTGCACTCCTGGCTTCTCACTGCATGCAGGTGTGTGTGTGTATATAGACATACACATGTCCATGTGTACAAAGGCAATTACATGCAGGATGTCTCAAGATACACAAAGTGTCGCATCTCCAGTATGCCAGCTACACTCCAATGCAGGCTGGCAGCACCCAAAGTGGATTAGCATCTGACAATGATCTCTATGAAATCAGATGATGGTGCAGCCCAGACTTACTGAAGAGCAGTGTCTGCATCACCACATATGCATTCAGAGCTAATTTAGCCTTTGGTTAGTGCTCTCAGAGAGAAGTCAGGGTTTACACAGGCTGCTTCACTACACAGCCCTGGCCACAGCCCAGAGGAAGATAGATGCTTTCAAACCATGGGTGAAAACACTCAAGACATAGTTTTAACAGACTTCATTCTTTCTGACAAAATACAGTCCTTCAGGACTCACCTTCCATGGAGGCAAGTAGTCATATAATTAATATGCTTCAAGAAGATCTGGGTTAAAAAAAAACAAAACTCAAAAACAAAAATGAAACAAAATCAAAATTATCTTTTCTTTAGGTAGATCATAAGAGGGAATATTTGTGGGAAGGGTTTAGCCACAGGAAGGTTTATTTCAGGGTGCAACTAAGCAATTCTGAAAGCTGATACAAAGACATCACTCTGGTCATCTAGCTACAAGATAATTTTTTTGGTAGTAGGAAGTGTTTTTTTCTCTTTTTCATATAAAACTTCTGAATATCTCCTCCTGAGAAGCAATGAGATGAAAAAATTTTCCTTCAAGAGTAGTGGCTAGTGCAAGGAGCTCAACATTTTCATTATTTCAGTGCCTTCAGGATGTGTACATTCCTACACTAGGCACTTGTCTGCACTGCGTAGGAGCCTGCAGCAGTAGCTGTGCGCCCTTTATCTCAGAGAACGTTCTCCTCTTCTGTGTGCTAAGAGTAGAAGGAGCAGAGTAGAAGAACAATGTACGTTTATTATCTTGGTGTCGGTGCTCTCCAAGGCATGCAGCCTTGCAGACTGGGCAAGCTCGGTGAATGAAGCACACTGCATGGAAAATATCAAAACAGCATTCTACAGCTCATTTGGTGTCCAACTGCTCTTGTTATGTCACCCAGCAGTTTCTAAGGGCTGACAGTAGATCTCTGTGTTTTTGCTCCTCAGGCTAATCCCACTATCTTCATCATACTCTCTAAATGGAAGTGAAAATATGGTCAGGCTCCCTGTGCATTCTGCACTGGGCTATGGACAAACCTCTCTATTCATCAGTGAAAAACACAGCCGTTTCACGTATCCCTCCCTGGCCTTTCTACTGAATCTCTCTATATACTGTAACTCTAGGACATCCAAGGAAGAAAAAGTAAGCAATATATTTACATATTTGTATGCTTTACAATGTACATATTCAATTCCTATATAATGGGCTGAGGATCCTAAATTAAGGGCTGTGCATTCCCCTTCAGCTATCTTCGGGGGGGGGGGGGGGAGGGGCGGGTTTGCACAGCCCATTGCTAATTTGTGTGTTTCATTGCTATGCATCAATTCTTGGGTCCCCAAAAGATTTTCATTTCACTCCATAAGCACCAGCATGTCTGTTTCAACAGAGATTAATCATACAAGCCCTCCCAGTCTTGGACTTAGTCCTTCTCAGAACTTCCTTACACAAGGTCAGTTGTGTATCTTGGACTTGGACAAAGGAAGTCCTCAGTTCTCTGGGAAACCTGACAGCAGCATTTTAACAAAGTACAGCGATGCTGTGCAAGTTTACAGTCTAAACTTAACATGAACAGCATTTCAGACAGAAGCGTCAGGAGGACTTCATAATCCGTCCTGCTGGGATATGGACATATCACCATTGCTGGTGAATGGTAGTAGGGGATTTTTCAGGACTGCAAGTGGGCAACACCTTCCATCCTACGGCTTGCACCAAACCACCTCCTCAGAATTTGTCAGTTATCTTGCAGTCTTTATGGACTCCAAAGGCAGATTATTGCCTCTTGAGGTGTCAAGAGCTTTTGCTACATCTTCTAAGTATCCCTGAAATGCTCCCCCCTAGGTATTGATTGAGCTAGGTATTACAACTGAAAAGATTTGCATTTAGCAAATTTTTCTTCTCAACTGATGCTCACAGTGCAGAGAGAATATATTAAGTGAGATCTCTTTGCTCACCCATTTTTGCATAAGCTTGTTTTAAGTGCACTATGCAATTGCTTTAATTCCCCAGCAACAGCCTCCTCACATTTTCAGACCTCTCAAAACTATGTCTATATTGTATAATGCCACATCCCTACCTCAGAAATGCCAGAGCTAACCTGAACAACCTAGAAAGACTGCAAGGCACAGCAACACCTTGCACAACTATTACCTAGGGTCCTTGAAGCTGCAAGTGGTTTCAGTATAGTCCCTGAGCTAAATTTGTGATGATACAATTGTATCATTCTTTGAGCTAGCCTGTTGGTTGCTATCTAAAGGTCCACACATGCTGCCACATAGCAATGACCTTCTCAAGACTCACTCCCTTCCTGCAGTGTCTAGGCACCCCAATATCTCAGAGTGCTTCCCACCACAGCTGCAATGGGAGACTTACCCTAGGTGCCTGCTCCTCAGGCTCCCTTTGCCCCCACCACCTCAGCAGAGGTGTTTTCCAGTCTCAGGACCCAGGGAACAATTTTAACCTTTTCTCCTTGGACCCTTCTGCACTCTCAGCTCCACAGGGTCCCTCCACACCAGCTCCCCTCCCACACACTTGGCACAGGACAGTCACAACCACACTGGGACTGGGGCAGCAGGAGGCGAGGCCAAAAGGACAGCAGAGGGTGTGGGTTCACGTCCACACGCATCTCGATTAAGGTTCCATCTTTGTTTCCATGGCAACGAGCAGAGCCACGGCAGCACGGTCCCTTCCCGCAGCAGCCGTGCTTCGTGCTCGACACCGCTAAATCCTCCCGCCGCTGCCCTCCACGGCCGGGACTGCCAGCAGTGACCCTTTGTGCATTTTCCACAGCCCGACAGATTAGGGCTCACAGATTTCCCACCCACAATGTGCCAGCCAGGAAGAGGCAAATAAAGCTGTGCCAACTAATAGCAGTGACAGAAATAACACCTCTCATTGCAGCTGAGCTGTAAACCCCTTAGAACAGCATTACAGGGAAATGTGTTTTCTTTCCTAGAAGCTGGCAAGCATAAGCAATGGAGTGCAGTTCAGGGAATTAAAATAAGGTGATTTTTTTCTACATGCAGGTAGCACACAACCAAAGAGCCCGCAATCCCCTTGATCTACTGCCAAATGCTACTCACAAAGCACATTCAACTGCACCTTTCAGAACAGGTTGTCCCACAGAGCCCACCTTCCTGTGGGACAGCACTAACACTCTTTCCAAACAAGGATATCACCAGGCTGCTCTGCTTGGCCCCCACGGTAGGGAAGGAAAACACCAGAGAGCAGCCGAGACACTGGGCCTGGGAGCCTGCACCCTCCTCAGTACCTCAGCATCTCTGCAGGGAGAGGCATGTTAGACATGTTTCTTCAGGCCTTCTGAAGTCAGAAAATCTACTTTCCAGTTTAGAACTGGACCACAAGCAGGACTGCTCAAGATTTCTTTGCCATTTCTACTTCGTCTTAAGGGTTGTCTGCTGAGAAACAGTTGCGAAAATTAATCCAAATTAACTTAAGTTGTGAGTTTAGCATGAATTCATTAAATCACATTAGCCTTGAACAGACACAGTTCTTCCAAATTAAAGCAACCTTTAAAAGAAAATTGAACTAAACTCAATTAAGGTTCTTTTAAATCTGAAGAACAGAGTGCCTACATGGAGTATGATATAATTAAGAAACAGCAGTCTGGGAGGGATGTCCCAGCCCCGGTTTCCCAGAGAGTCTTTCCATACTACTCTTTTCAGGAACCAATAATGCTCTCACTGGAGGGAAGTTAGGTTTCTCACTTTCCCACATGATTTGAAAGTTGCTGTACTGATGACTTTCTGCTGAAGCCCCTTCCTAGCCAGTCAATACCTTTACCAGTAGCTCCCTACCTTGAAGAGCACTACTGCTGCCAGGGTATTTTCACCTTACTCGTTTTAGTGGAGGGCAGCCTCTTCTGTTTTCTCAGACTGCATTTTGCCAGGTTAGGTAAGCTACACTGTCTTACTCTCCTCTTGTAAAACACGTTCTTCCCTCTCTCTCTACCAACCAGATATTTTTCTGCCTCCACTTTGCTTTAATTGGAATAACTGGAATTATACACAGAATTGTACACAGAGGAAATTACAGTAGAGACTTTTGCAATGATACTGACACTTCCCTGCCTTGGCAGGAAATATCCTGCCTGACACCCAGGAATATAATTGCCTTTTATGCTGATGTCTCATATTGAAGACTCAGTTATCACATCAGTAAATAATACTCCCACTTTTTCTCTTCTTCATTTGCTTATAACTGATAAACCTGTTGTTTCTAGGATCAAATAGCAGGAGTAACAAAGAATCTTTCCATACAGACTAGCAGGCTGTGCAAAGTCATC
This sequence comes from Trochalopteron elliotii, assembly GCA_024734555.1. Taxonomy (NCBI): domain Eukaryota; kingdom Metazoa; phylum Chordata; class Aves; order Passeriformes; family Leiothrichidae; genus Trochalopteron; species Trochalopteron elliotii. Next base: position 440,690 of record JANPWX010000209.1, read on the forward strand.
CAGATCAGTTAGAAGAAATAGAAATATGTAAGTGTTGCACTCTCCAAACAATTTCTGCTGTTCAAGTCCTTAAGATCTAGTGTGGTTCTACCCAAACAAGGGTTCCAAAACAGACACTGTAGTCACATATCTAATCGCATGGTCCCAGACTTTACACTGGCGCATTTCAGCCTACTTCTACATCGTGGTCCTCAAGAATGTCCAGTTCTTCCTGTTTGTTTCCTGTTACACTCTGTGTTGATCACACTACACTACCTGCACATATGTCCTTATGAACATGATCTCTCACACTTCTACACCATAAACCAGAGCCAAACATCTGGAAACATTTATAATTCTGTCATTTAGAAAGTTTCAGTTTAGCCACACTACATCTTTCTGAGATGGAAAGAGGGAGCTAGGGAGACAGGTTAGAAACAGATAATTAATGGAAGTGAGAAAATCAGGTCTCCCATTCAGACAAGCACTACCCATTGAAGGACACAAGCACATTTACAGCAAGTGTAACATGAATACAGCCAGTTAAAAATTAAACAGTCTTCATACAATAAATGTCCAAGCTTTCCTTTTACTACACAAAACCATTGCACTGATCAGCAGAAAGAGGCAAAGAGGAAAATTACTAGGTTCTGATTCAACATTCTATTATTGCCATTCAAGATGATGTTTACAGAGGACTAGGTTACTTTGCAGTAAAATACAACTTTTGTCCTGGTAATTTAAGCCCTTTTAAAATATTAATTCATTTTTTAAATGCAAAATTACTTAAGTCTAGTTTGTTTGTGTTCATTTTCTGTCAGTGCTCCCATATAGGAGTTTTATCTGCATATTCATGTATGGAAATTTGCAGAAAAACTTGCAGAAGTGTACATCTACCACATTCATGTGCAAGTATTCAAGACAGAAGTGCTTGTGTGCTCATTCAACAAAGGAATAGAAACAATACCAAATAAATCTCACTGACCAACCATAATTAAGTAAAGCAGCCAGTATCAATCCACAGAGTAAATATTTTCCAAGAAGTCACTAAATAAATTCAAATAAATTTGCGGAAATTATGATCTGCACAATTGATATTCCATGAGCAGTAAAAGCAGCTAAATTCATTGAATAAATTATGTGTTGTGAATTAGTCCCCCAGCTCAACAATTACTATGGCTGGATTATTAGAACTGATGGATAATTTAGCATCAATAATACTACTTTATTTTCTGGGTACTGCTTAACATCAATTAAAAGACAGTTTTTTGTTTAATTTTCTTTGAGGGTTTTTTTTGTGGGTTTTGGGGAGTGTTGTTTGGTTAGGTTTATTGGTTAGGATTTGGTTTGGTTTATTTCTGTATTTTACAGAGGAGGAAAATAAAGAAACAACCTTTCTAGTGTTAGTGTGTGTCAAAGTTCCCAGTGTGCACCAGCTCAGTAGACTGGAGGAAATACAACCCACATCCCTGAACAGCCAGCTAGATCCTCCTTCCAGCAACAGCAGAAGAACAGCTTAGGACATGATCCCTCACACATATCCCTCATCCCTCTGTATGAGAAGATGGCGCATTTGAGATGCAGGAAGAGTAGGGATCCTGTTAGCTTAAAGCAACAGGCAACGGTTCCTGTTTGAAAGTGTCTCTCTACATTTAATGGACTTGTAAGCACTAGATTTGCTCTTTTAGAACAGGTTCTTTGGGGGAATCCATTATTAATTGTGATCTCTTCTGTAGTGTCCCTGAACTATGATGCCCAGCAAACACTACTCCAGTCTGAGGGGTAAATCAGTTAATTAATCAACTAGAAATTATATTGAAATCAGTCTGTTACCACAAAATAATTTGGGAAGTAAGTTGCAGGGTCTCCCACTGAAACACCTCCTTCAGCATCACACACACAACTGTTGCAGGAACAACAGCAAACGCTGTTGGAGGAAGGCAAAGGGTTTAGGAAGTCTGAGCTGCCCACTGCCTCCTGGGGGACTTTCCTGGAGCAGGGGTAAGACACTGGCCCAAGCCAGGGAAAGTGAGAGGGCAGCTGCAGGGCAGTCTTCTCTTGTATTGTGCCTGGGATGGTAACTAATGTTACAATTTTGTGCTGCAAAAATCATCAGTTCGGCAACTTGCACCAGACTCAGAACTATTCTGGTTAAAATGAACAAGGCAAATTCCTGATAACTTCGCTAAGCCCTCCCAGTTCTGCTGTAAAGCCATGGGTTAGTGCTCGTCCATTCCTCCCTTCCCCAGGTGCTGTGCTGCTGCCATATGCGAGATTAACAAGGAGGTTATATTTAAACTTCCAAGAGGAGCTGCTGTGCGATTATGGGTCTATTTAAAATCCTCCGGGCAGCTGCCATACATAATAACAAGTCAGTGGGAGGGAGGGAGGGAGGGAGGGAGTGGAAGGAGAAGAGGGAAAGCAGGGGGGTCAGGAAAACATCATGGATTGTCCCTGAAAAATCGATAGCCAGAAGATGGCAGGAAGTGCAGCCAAATTAAAGATGCCCCCCACGGGGAGTGAAAAGGAGAGGGGGACACGCAAGAGATGTAGCAGCAGTGGAGGAGTGCACTGACAGCGGCAGGGGATTGGAGAGACTGGCATGGAAAGCTGCCAGACCCGAAACCTCACTGCCTCGGGCAAGGACGTCATTCCCTTAAACCCACTCCGCTGGCTCTGGAGGGCTCTGTCACACGCCACTGGGTGCCTGTCCAGGCTTCCTCAGATGACAGGCGTTTGAATGAGTAAATAGCTATTATTAGACTTCTCCTGCCTGCCCATGCACACACCTCAGCCTTAGGCCACCATAAAACTACCCCCAAGAAAAACACCACTTTTACCTACTTCAAAGGGCTTTACCCAGTCCTGAGTTCTGCTACATCACTTGGAAATATGTTCCCCTGTCAAAATTGCAACTAAAGGAGGAGTGCTTCCTCATGACAACCAGAGCAGGGACTCAGCTCTTCCTGCCACACCAAAAATCACATTTTCTGGGATTTCTTGCCCAACCCTCTCACCAGCTGACTCCATTCTGTGATCAGGCAATGGACAAAAGGGGCTGAGGCCCTCAAGTCATCACTGACAAACGTTCTCAGCTTGCAGTGATACCAGAGCTCAGTGACATCATGTCTGGTGAGGTTCCACAGGTGGACATGGAGCAGGTGAGATGGCAGCAGCAGTGGCTGGGCAGATGAGTGAGAATCATGCACAGCATGGTAAGAGGCTGTGCTGGTGGCACCAGCCCTGAGCTGAGGCAAGGGGCCAGCCCTCAGTGTTCCGTATCATTGACGGATGAAGACTAATTCATTCTTCACTACAGGAGTGAGACCTTTGAGACACAGGTGCGTTTCAGATAAGTTCCACACCATTGAACAGTTTCACATCTAATGATTGCCCTTTGGTGGTATCACTGCCCCCTGCCTGCCTGCCTTCTCCTAACAAGCTGAATTTCCATGTCCTTTCAAAGACTTGCTGCAACCCAGTAAAGATGACCGCATCTCAGTGCTGACTGGAGCCTTTGTGATGCAGTCTGTAAAACACTTTGGGAGCTTTCCAGAGGAAAGATGCTCAAGAAACATCACTCATAGCAGTCCACACACATTCACTGACATTGTCCTGTGTGACCTTTTCCTACTCTTCTTTCTTCTCCATCCTCCCATCCCTACACAAACATCTTCAGTACTGGAGGTTGATGGCATCAGGCAAGGAAAGAGTGACTCTCCAGAATGAGATTTGCCTCAATTTCCATCAGCAACACAGAAGAAGGGAAAAAAATGTCCAAATTAAGCTGCTTGATTACTGAAATTAATCTTGCCACTTAGCATCCCTGTTCCACAGAATGGGGCCTTTGATTAGCCTCCTTGTTTCAGAATATTACAAGCAGACGTTTATTAAGCAGAAGGCAATTCCTCAGCAGGAGAAGAGAGGCAGCTGATTCCAAAGGGAAGGCTGGATAAGAGATGCCCACAGCTTTGCCTGCATCCCTGGCAAGTGAGGGGATGCTGCTCTGACAACACAGCCAGGGCCCCCAAGGATTCCCCAAGATCCTCTCCCCAACATATGACTAAGAACCATCCTGTTATTACTGTCATAGCCTTTTATTTATGAGGCTGACAGCTCTTGCAGCAAGTTATCACTTGTTATTACTATCATCCTGAGAGCCCTCAAAGGTTGTGAGGTGCTATGTCTCACTGTCTGGCTCCCTCAGCATGCTAAGGAAACACAGAAGGATGGGGAGCATTCTGCAAGGCAACCAGTGGAGCAGTGGAGCTGCATGTGGGACCTTCAACACCCACACTTCTCCCTCTGCTTCCTCTCCACCTCCATGCAGCATCACCAATCACACAGCTGTGACTTTGCATGACCATGCTGTCACAGGCAGCTTGGTGCTTTTCCACTCCAAAGGGCACAGGCGCAGAAACCAGTGTCTCACTGTAGGCATGGGCTGCTCTGGCTGACCTGACACAGTGTGCCGTACTGACTGGGATGGCAGAAGGAAGAGCTCAGAGAGACAAGTGGGGGGACCCATGAATGATCTTGCAGCTCCCTAGGAATTTAAGATTGATACACCTCAGTACAGGCTCCTAGGAGGTGGCATCCAGGAGCTCCAGGGTCCAAAACTGGCACCGATGGTACAGAAGTGGGATGAGAAAGGGCAGAAGGTTGCCTCTTGTGGCTTCTGACTCTGCCTCCACCAACCAAAAGGTTTTTGGACATTGTTACTGGCATAGGGATATACTCAGCAGCATTCCAGGCAAAATAACGACAAATTTTAAGTAGGCTAAACTGACTGTTGGGTTTCAAGCTACACTGGTCAAAGTCAGCCAGCACTGAAAAGCTGCAAAAACAAAGACCAACCTTTATGCTATCTTCCTTTCCCTTTCTGTGCAAGGGATGTTTCTGGTATTGCATACCTAACAATCCCAGTATTACTATTAAAATTGCTGTATTGCAGCCTCCACGTACTGAATCACAGTGACAGTGCTCCATCCTGCAGGAGAAACACATATCAGAGGGAACAAGAGGGTGAGGCCTGTATAAGCTTTAAGTAATTTTTTTTTACATGCTGCTGATCTGAAGGGTGGGAAAATCTGGCAGTTATCTAACCACTTTCACGAGAGGGTCTCAAACTACTTTCCAAATATTAGCTAAACAACTTAACCAGAAGCCCAAATTCTGCAAGAACTTGCTTGCATTGATGAAGTCAAACTTGCCCAGCCTACCAGAAGGTATCATTATCTTCTCTGTTCTACACATGGGGAAACTGAGGCATGGGGAACCAATGTGATTCAGAGAAGGTCATGAAGATAAGCCAAGAATGACTTTTCTTGGTTTGGGTCTTCCTTAACCCTCTGCATCCCCACTCTCTGCAATACACTCAGAATCAAAGAATCAATTAGGTTGGTAAAGACCTCTGAGATCATCAATGATCTCAATCTATTTCAATCTATGAAACACCACCTTGTCAACCAGACCATGGCACTAAGTGCCATGTCCAGTCTTTCCTGAAACACCTCCAGAGACAGTGACTCCATTGCCTCCCTGGGCAGCCCATTCCAATGCCCAATCACCCTTTCTGTTTAGAAATTCCTCCTAATGTCCCACCTAAAGCTCCCCAGCACAACTTGAGACTATGTCCTCTCATCCTGTCACTGGATGCTTGGGATAAGAGGCAAACCCCCAGCCTTCTTTCAGGAAGTTGTAGAGAGTGATAAGGTCACCCCCGAGCCTCTTTTTCTCCAGGCTAAACAAGCCCAATTCCCTCAGCCATGCTGCATAGGACTTGCCCTCTCCCCCTTCACCAGTTTCACTGCCCTTCTCTGTGAAAAGTCATTCCTGAATTGAGGGGCCCAGAATTGGACACAGCACTCAAGGTGCAGGCTCATCACTGTTGAGTACAGAGGAACAATCACTTCCCTTGTCCTGCTGGCCACACTAATCTGGATACACGCCAGGATGCCATTGGCCTTCTCGGCCACCTGAGCACATGCTGGCTCATGTTCAACCTGATATTGACCAATACCCCGAGGTCCTTTTCTGTTGAACTGCTTTCCAGCCATTCTGCCTCCAGACTATAGTATTGCCTGGGGCTTCCAAACTGCATTCAGCAGCCTATATATAACAGCAGATCAAAGATTATAGAGTTGGTCAAATTTACTTGAACCTCCAAAACTATTCTGAGGGGCCCAGATGGAGATGGGGGGGACAAGTGTGTAACAAGCTCTAATTTTAGCTGATTTGTGCTCACTCGTCCTTTCCTCCCTCAGGGTGGCAGGTAGGGTGTACAGACTGAACGAGAAACCATGCTCAAATGAGGCACCTACAGGTTTGGTGGGGTTTTATTTGTGGGTTTGCTGTTTCCTGGGTACCAGGGCTGTGTTAAGCATTGAAATTCCACCCTGAGCAGCAGTGAGCAGCAGAACCTGGTTTCCATAGCACTGCCATGGAAACAGCACTCTGCGAATCTGTGCCTTCAGGCCCCTCTGCGGCTGAAGCATCTCACTGCTCCTCCCCAGCACCCACCTCCACACTGCAAGCCCCCAGACTTCCTTGTGTGCCTCTGGTGATTAAAAGGTGCAGTAAACAAGAAAAGCAGGACCCCCTGTTTGGCCTCTTACTGAATAAAAGTACGTGTAAAAGTATCCTTTGAAGAAAAATACTAAAAGCATGCTTCTTTCCCCCTCTTCCATGCATAAAAGTAGAAAAAGCTACAGTTTAAATCCAAGCTGAATTGCACCAGTAAAATTTCACCCGGTAATATACAAAGGTGAAAACACAGTAATCTCATGCAATGGTTCTTTTATCTTCCTTTGTCTGCCAGGAACACAAGCTTCCAAAAGTGAAGGATTTAATTAATTGTTAGAATGTAGAACAGGCTTCCCTTAACCTTCTCCTCTGGTTTGGGGTTTCTTTTTGCTTCCCACCCTATGGTTCATACTAAAAAATATTCATGGCAAGGGCTCCATAAAATGGAGGTATAAGTCAAACAATGGACATATGCAAGACATGTTGTTATTCCCTCCCTGCATCCGCTGAGCACCTGAGGAAGTGCACACTACAACGCACATGCTCCTGGTATTTGAGCATTTCCGAAGTACAGCCTATGAGTGTTAGAAGCCATTTCCACAGGCTGGAAGACCACACATCCACCAAGCACCTTGATAAGTCAGTCCTTAACAGGCTTGGTAATTATGAGGAGTTTGAGTTGTAGTGCTTAGACCCTCTGCCCCAGGAATGGGACAGGAAAACAGTCTAAATTTCAGAGGGACACTACCAGAGAAGCAGGGGAGAGTCAGTATCAAACTGACAGGCAGCAAAATGCAAAAACTTCTTCTTACTAACCTCCATCAATGGGTCCTGAGGGAAGGATCATATCCAGAGCAAGACAGAAATCTAGTCTCATTGCTCTACCAACACCCTGGTCTCTGGTACAGCTAGAGAAAAAGATACTGCATTACCAGGATAGGCCAGAAAATTTTGTTCTGAGTGGGTTGGAAATCACCCACAACCAACGATACAGAGATGCTTTATATACTGTAAAAAATGGCACTTGTCATCTGACATGCAGGGAGCAAAGTAAGCCCACAGATGGGAAAAGGATCAGTTCTAACTGGCTTAGGTCAGAGACCATCAAAGGCACAGACCCTCACCTCTTCCTTTCCCAAGAAAGAATCAGAATAACAGGAATCAACAAATATCAACCTAATACCAAATTTTGCATATTTATAAGCTGTCCACTGCCTACTCAAACAAGTACATTGAGTTACTCTCTGAGGCAACCTGTGCTATCAGCACAGTGAACGTTCTTAAGCGTGAACAGCATGTGAACCAGCTCTTCTCCAGGTGCAGAGTAGCATTGAGTCTATCAGTCACATCGTGACCAGGGTCACATCTCTCACCTGCTGTGACTGTAACTCATCTGAAGCCTTGCTGAGCAAAATTACTGATTTGCTGCATTCCCATGCGGAATGTGAATATTTCCTGTCTTCCATCATATGTGTCCATCTTACCTGACAGTCTTCTACAACAGAGTAGAGTATTTTTCTCTGTTGTCAAGCCCACCCCTAGCTCTTCTTCTCTTGCACGTGTGAATAAAATCATTCCATGAAAAAATGAAGCTTCTCAGACTGAAAATGCTTTGAGATTTTTGGTTTGCCTTACTTGCCCCTTCATATAATTAACCACAAATCCCAAGTCACTTTGACCCCAATTTTTGACTCCAGTTTTCTGTTGAAAAAAAAGCCTGCAGGAGGTGGTCTCACCCTGTCAATGCCATGCTGTGATTTAGAAGAGCTTAATACAGATCAAACTATAACCCACATCCTTTTCACTCTGTTCTTTATTATTTTAATGAGGTTTTCAACCCATCTGTTAAATCATGGATGAAGAAAACTTGCAGTTACATGTCAAAACCACGCAAACTACCTAAAATTCATGCCTACTAAGCTGGCCTATAGTCAGATGTTACTAAATAAGTCAGGTGTACAGCGTCTAGAAAAACAGATTTGATATGCATGATCACCTACTTAGCTGGAGTGTCTTCTATTAAGGTTAACTCGAGGAAGTGAGAATAACAGCTTAGGACAAGTACATAATGAATTGTTTTATTTTTGTGCTGATTGTTTTGCTGCTTTTTCCAGGCAGCAAGGGGATGGTTTTCCTTGTACCACTAACTCTTTCACTTTATGTGGCCTATATTTTACATTTTTGGGGTGTGTGTGTGGAAAGCTTTGTGTCCTCTTCAATATCACTGCTCTTCTGAGTTCAGGATAAAACCTCTCTGGCCCTTCTCAAGTTCCTTTTAAATCCCTGAATTACCTTCACATAATCTTCAGTTTCTCATCTTGTATTCACTAGACATCTTGCACAGAAGTGCTCTCAAGACCTGGGCTATTGGAACTAGATGAGGCACTGAAATTTGTTACAAAGTTGTGGTACTTTTTCCTTGTCTCTGGGCCAGTATTGGCAATACTGTGATCTACCTGCATTAACAAATCTTCACAGTATGTAATTTACACTTCATTGGTACTGGTTCCTCACAAAGATCTGATAATGGCTTTATGGAGTTTAAATGCAGCTCAAAATTTCCACTACCTAGATGTTCATGCCTACTGTCTCAGAATTCTTCCCCTCACAGTAGCAGGAACTGATCTATTTTTAAACATTTATTTACTCTTTAAGATTGTATGTGTCCAGCTTTATGCATTTCACTTCATCACTTGATGATTTCCAGAGGAATAAAATTTTTTATTTACTCTTCACTTACAACCAAAAGGGAATTTTCTAGGGTTATGAATCATGGCCTGACTTGCCTCCTACCAGTCTACCTTATAGCTAGGGAGCATCCCTGACCCCAGGAAAGTATCCTCAAATGGTTCCTTGAAGAGAAGGGTTAGCTAGTTTTGATCCTTACAATTACGGACCATTCCTTCTTAATTTTGTTGGGCTTTTAGCCATACTTTCAATCAGCCACTTCCTTTCAAAAGACCAACCATTCCTTTTCTGTTGAACTGCTTTCCAGCCATTCTGCCTCCGGACTATAGCATTGCCTGGGACTTCCAAACTGCATTCAGCAGCATTCATACATCCATAAACTTCCTTGCTTTATCACTTCTTCCATTATTTTTACCTTTACTTTTAAGGCTAATGTCATTTTTTCTGGCATCAGACTAACATACTCCTGTGCAAGTTAACTTCAAGAAGTATGCCACTTCCTTTGATGCTGACAACAAAATCATCTGCTATTGCAAAACTGTTCTTTGCAGCTACAAAGAAATGCTCAGTTTTAATGATGATGAGGGCATCTTTATTGCTATATTGGGACTGCCTTTGCAGTCCCAAAGAAAACACAGCGCTGGAGTTCTTACACCCTTTTCTCAGATGTCGGCACTGTCTTGGTTATTGCTGTTTGCTGCAACATCAGTAGTTCTCTGTGTCATTTTTGGTGGACACTGACTTTGAAAAGGGAAGATGGCCAAATAGCTTTTTGCAGATTTCTTCTTTTGCAGCATATCAGGTTCCTTACCTTCCAGGCTTTCACTGCACTCAGTGTTTTCTCCCATCAGGAAATAATGAATACTTTTCCAAGGGATACCATAGAAAATCTTGTGCCCGTGTTCTCTCTCTAGTCACACTGAGTTTTGTTGCCTCCTAGCACCATCCAGTCTTCCATCAGGGACTGGTTCAACATTTTAGAATTGCCAGATAGGGAGGACTTCAGCCTTTCCACTTTCGCAAGCCCTCTTGAGTTTTTTGTCTTTTTTTTTTTTACTCTGGTTGAAAACCACAGGATGAATTTACACTAATTCCAGGACCACTGAATTTATGCACTCCCATTCCAAATGAAAGCTCACATGGACAAAAGCCCCTGAGAAAAGCCCATGCTTCCAGCTACCCACACTTTTCATTCTGCTTGCAAGTTTAGGGTTAGTTACTACGCACGTGTTCCCTTGCATCATGTGCACCTCCAAAGAGACTCAGCTATGGCAAGGCTTTTGTCTGCTTTGTTCTTTTACTCAACATATTTTCGTATCTCATTTTACTCTTGGTGTTCTATATTTTCCAGTATTCACTCAGAGTCAAGGAGCCAGCTTCATCCAGCATCCATTCACAGGCTGCTTCACAGGAGTAAGGGAAGCATCCCTATAACACAACAGCTGGCTACAGCTGGGTCACGCCAAAGCATCCTGGAGAATGTGTCCTCTATGCAAGGGCTTGCTCAGGCAGCTCAGAAATTACTAGGAAAAGCCTACTAAAAGGAAGCACCCATTGCAAATCAACATTACCCTTATGTGTGGGATTTGACCATATACAGTCTGGTTTAGAATACATTTCCGGTGATGGACAAACCTTTCTTGGAACAATCTGGTGATCACTCCAATTTTCAAGGGCTTCTGGTCATGCAGATACAAAAAGAGATGCTATTGGGGAGTGACTGGCCATCCTCATTACAAACTAGAGGCAGATTTCGTCACCCCCACACAGCTTGAGGATGGACTCCCTCTGACAGGCATGTCTGGCTCAGTTATTTTATCAGCCATGCTCCTCACAGAGTTTTCACTTCTGCACCCCAATAATCCCTGGATATTATCCATAGCAGTGTATTTTGGACTGGCATTGCTTTTCAGGACAACCAAGATGATCTGCAAAGGTCACACTGCTCACAAATTGCAGATTAGTCCAATTGCAGAAGGTAAATTATAAGCATCCGGGACAATCATCATACAGAGTCCGAGCAAGGCACCTCTCCTACCCACCATGCTGCCCACCAGGGCTTGGAGAGAACACAGACCTCTATGGGGAAGGGCTTTGACTCTTTCATGGGTGTGGTTTAGATTTACCAGGCCCTGAACCACAGCATGTTGTAAAAAAGTCAAAAAGCTCGTCTTTTTTATCTAGAGCCTGCTGGACATACATTTGCAGGCATAAGTTTGCAGACAACATCTTGGACCCACACAAGCTCCCACTTAAGAAAACATAACAGGATGTTACACAAGAAGTCAGCACTGAGCACCGAGCACAGCCCCTCTCCACATAACGTGTGTGTCCTCAGAATGGAAACCTCTTGCTTCTCAGCCTGTCCTGCGCCCCCATCCCATCTGCCTTCCCCAGACTTCTGACGGCTTCGGCTCGCTGTCCCCTCGCTGTTCATAGTAAACACAGCCTTTCCACTCCTCAGTATTGCTGTTACAGAGCATTTCACTCTGCTCTTACAAGTCCCCACTGCCATAACTCCCTTCTCTCCCTCTACAAACCCCACAGGCCACCACCATTGCCTCTCAGAAAAAAGGACATGTGTCCTCAGTAAGTAGGTGCAATGGAGATAGAGATGGCTTGGATGAGTACCACACCACAGAGGGGACTCCCAGAGGAATCATATATAAAAATTTCTTGTCTCTCTCCTGCATCCTCTATGCTTTCTGCAGGGAGGTAGCTCTTCTCATTTGCCCCATCCCACCCTATACCCTGCACCTAAATATGTCTTCAGGATGGGGAAGCATCTGTGCAGTGGGTGGTGATGCGGGGGTGCAGCCAATAAGGCTGCAGCCTAAAAGGACTGAAAGAAAAATTTGAGAGGACCTGGACGCTTTGAGCTTTTGCTGATAAGAAAGGCACCAGTTTTGTCTGAAGGGGTGTATTGGGTCTGAATGAGAGAGTTCATTTTTGCCCTATCAGCCCTCACAGTGCTGTGCTTTGCATTGGTAGCTGGAAGAATGCTGATAATTGTGCTGTGTATCTTGAGCTGGCAAGAACACAGAATTACCATTCTGTTTGGAGTCAGAGAGCAGAAAGTTCTACTAACATGTATGAAAAATCAAATATTTGAGAAAACTTAAGAAGATAAATACTTGAAAAACTCCCGTTTGGGAGATTGCATTTTTAGCCTGTCACCTACTCAGCTGGCAGGCGAGGGATGTGGAAGAGCTGCACAGACTCTCTGCAGACCAACCAACTTGCCTCATTTCCATCCACAGTTGTGACAGGCCTGACACATTCACAGTGGACTTTTCATACCATAGAATCAACAATTTCCAGCAGAAAATAGTTCCACTGGAAAACTTTCTAGGTAGTTCTACTACACATTTAGAAACATTTTGTACATACCAGCACATTGGGCATATATTAATATGCTATTGACATTCTATAATTTTCAGATACTTTGAGTGCCTGTTTCTAAAGAAAAGGTAGAATATGCCCCTTAAAATGCCAATCACAGTTAAAATGACAAATCATCAGCACAAGCTTTTGCAAGAGAAGGTCATAGGTGGATTCTGATTTTCATTCTTGCTCTGATTGTATGGCTGACTGCAAAGCAGCTTCTGCCTTGCTTGTGAAGAGCCTCACTGGAGTCCATAAGGATCTGCTGACAAGCTGTAGACACAGGCATTACATCAGTACACAGAACCCAAGTGTGCCATCCCTGTATGCTTTTTGTCACACAGAAAAGTGTGGATATTGCATGTGCATACTGGATTGCAGTCTCAACTTCTTTTTTTTTTGGAAGCTCTCCTCAACCCCAGGAGCTCTCTTCTGACTTCATGGCTGGGAAAAATTAAAAATTTGTTTCCTTCAAATGCCACATTTCTGCTTTTCCTAGAGGCAGTTACAATTCTTTCTCTGTAATCTCAAATTACAGCAATAATTATATTTCCTACTTTGTTCACTGTAGTTGACTGTTTTGGCAGTCATCCTGTAGCAGTAATCCACACATAAAGAGTCATCTTGCATTTTTCAATCCAATTTAAAGGAAATTGTTTCTCAAGGAAAGCAAGAGGGTGAAAATGTCCCCCTCTGGCAAAAACTTCAAGTATTTCAGTATTACATGTGAGAATTTTACCTACCTGTCTTATCCATTGTTGCATTTTAAAAGCACTAATTTAAATTCTCTGCACTTCCAGGAAGGCCTGGGACTTTCCTCATGTGGTTTTTTGCTTAGTCCTCCCGTATTTCTCCCAAACACTCACACAGAACTTCAGTTCCCTCTTTCCAGATAATGCTCAGAGCACCAAGTGCTCTTGTTTTGTTCTTATTTTGTTGTGGGGCTATTCGTTCATTCTAGAATAGGGGAAAGGACGCCATAGAAACTAAGGCAAGGGTGCATTAGGAGGCAAGGGAATAATTATTTATTCTTACCATCGGCTCATTCATTTGGTTTGATTTACACCAGCTGCCCCAAAGTTTTCCTTCTAATTTTTCACTGAAATACCCAGAAGCCTTTACTAATGGCATTTACATGTATAATGTAGCATTATTAACATTAAACAAAGCCTTTGAAGTCTCCTCCATTCTGCAAGTACCATACCATTTCAGAACAAATTATTTTCACAGTAACCTCTGCCAGATACACACACACAGCCCACTGCTATTTTATTAATTATGGATACTTTTTTCTTTTTTCCCACTCATTTTCAATCCTAATATTCTATGATCTATAAGAGCAGCACAAGAGTGAAGGTGCTGTGACCAGAAACAGTACGGTCAGGGCAGACAAAGCAAGGTGACTAGAGATTCAACCTTTAAATCCAACAGGATTTATCAGACAGGCCAGGCACCTGAAATAATAGAATAGCATAACAAGAAAGAAAAGTTTCAGGATATCTTAGAACAACTAGAAGAAGAGAGTACTGAACGCCGAGGAAGCAGAATTGTTGTTTGGGAGCATCCTGCCTCCCATCCCAGCACATCTTACGTTTTCAGCCAGCTTACACCACCAAAACCTGCACATCATCTGAGGAAGCTTCAGATACATCTGTTGCAATTACAAGAACTCTTAGGAGCTTTGGGTTTTTTTGGGGTTTTTTTCTGGGGGGGTGGGGGGTTGTTGTTGTTGTTTTAATGGACTTTTTCATCTCCCAGCCACACAATAATTCAGGCATCTGTTGTTTCTACAAGACCTCTGCTGCATCCATCCCTGTGACCCAGCTGCTGCTCCGCTCAGCAAGCCAAACTCACTCCAAGCCCTGTTCCACACTTTGTTCTCTGCTACTGGGGCCTGTTTGAGCATCCCTGTGTAGCTGGGCAGGCAGGCTGTGCCCCAGGGCACTCCTACAGAAGTTACTCCACATGCTGCAGCTTCCCAGGGATACGGTAACTGTTCCTGGGTGCTAAAAACCAACCTGCTCAGCATTGCAGCCCAAAATTTTGCTGTGTGCTTCCTAGAGGAATGCAGGAAAGGGACAAAAACCTAATACATCAATGGCAATGTAAACTGAAATCAGAGGGGAAAAAAAGAGTCACAAAGAGTTTTTGTATCATACAGGCAATCCTAGAAATTTTCTGCATCTTACACTCATGTATCATCTCTGGGGCATCTTAATGTCACTTCATGGCATCCCACTGAAATACTGGCAGGACAGGGCTTGAAGGATCCCCTCACAACAAGACCATCATGGGCAGTAGATCTGCTTAGCTGTAGCTGACCTCAAGGTCCTTGTTCCAACACTGTACTACCTTACTATTGAAAATTTTTTCCCGTTGTCCAATCCATGACACAATCTGGCACTACCAAGTAAGATCAGCCCCATTGTCTTTGTAACTACGTTTCAATCAGGGATGGATACCTGCACCTCTCACCCACATGTCAGAGGGCAGAGCCACAAACAGTCCCTCAGGACAGCACAAGGCATGTTGTGTCTGTGTCAGGACCAGCTCAGTTAGACACTGCAAGTAATCCCCACAGCCTGTGGATCTTCTAATTTCCAGTGGATAGTCTCTATGGAATACCTTTCCACAGAGAGACGCAGAAGAGGCAAAAAGAGGTATGAGGATGGATGACACAACTGGAAAAGTCCTCCTGATATTCAATTAATAAATTACTATTCTCCTGAAAAAAAGGGACAGCAAGGACTTCTAAGATCAGGGGTTGGATAGAGAAGGTGAAGAGGGAATAACAGGCTACTTTTCTTTCCTGTCAAAGAATGAGGGGATATCAAAATGAGAATACTAAGGAGCAAGTTTCCAACAAAGAATTTCTTCACCCTATGAGCAGTTAAGTGGTGAAACTCCTTTGTCTCTTGGATGCTAAAAACATGCCTGGGTCCACAAATGCCAAAAATCTGCATGTTGGTAAGGGTATGGAAGAAAAACTCATCCAGCGCTACTAAATGCAAAGATACCCTGACTATCTTAGAGACTTCCAACTCGTAACTCATGGGATGCTTGGAGAATATTCTGAGGAAGTATCTCTAACTGATCCTCTGTCAATTGCTGTTGGATGCAAAATCCTGGACTAAATTACCTTTTGATATAAACAAGTTCACACAAGATTGTAAAAAAGTTTCTAAAATAATGTTTAACATTACTGGAAAACTTTTAAGTCTATTGGGACAGTGTAGCAAAGTTCCTACCACCATCAGTCAAACCAATATAAAAGTTCATCCACCTTTTTTTATTAAACACTGCATCGTTAAACAGAAAGAAGGCATTTGGCTTCCTGGAGAAAAGGCAGGACATTACTGCTGTCCCACGGCAGCCAAACATGAAGAGCACCTGGGTTTGAGCCCAAGGACTTCAGCCACGGAATATCACTCTGCTTTGCTCTTCACCGCCAACTTCCCCCAGCTTCAAAGCATCTTTTATGAAAAACAGCAATGCTGTACCATGGCTAGGACAGAATATGCTCTGAGGCCAATCATTTTCTCAACCAAAATTTATACCTTCATCTCCACTCCAAGTACTCACATTTATTTTTGTCCTCCCCTGATTTTCTACCCTCTGCTATTCATTAAACTCCCAAAATAAACCACAGGGTTAAAAACTGGTCTTGGGATAGTAGCCCATTTGGCCAGGGGAAGAATGAGCAAGGAAACCTCATCTCATCACCTTTTCATTTCTGCCCTGATGGGTAGAAAATGCTGGATTGTACTGCTCTGCCACATATCACCTCACTGTCAGGATGAGACTCCTCTAGGACAGAGGATCTGCTCCCAGTTCTTGACAATACTCAGCCGGACCTGCCCAATACAGGCATCCCTCAATTTCTGCAAATTTCTAGTGCTGCCTGTGCAAACTCTTTTCGTGCTCCCTTGGGTCAGATGCATAGCCCAGGGAAGAGAGTTTGGCTGGAGGCATCCATGTGTCAGACTAATCCCAGCTGCCACAGGGGCCCTGGGAGTTTGTCAGCAGCCAGAATAAATTGAGGTGGGTCTGACTCATGCCAAATACAAAGCCAGCAAGGGGAATATACAGGTGCAGAAGTTGTATAAAGCCAATTGCCTGCTTCAGCACACTGGCACGTACCAGGTACAACTCAGTGTTTCCAGGGGACAAGATCCAGCACTCACAACTCCCCAGTGAGACAAATGACTCCTAGGTCCTCCAGCTGCAGGTGCCTGTCTCATGGAGGTCGGGACCTTGGGAAGCCAAGGCAGTCCAACAAATCTGAGCATGCTAACACATTTACATTCACCCTAGGTTTATGACACTATTTCTTCTAGTCCTAAGACATATTTTAAGCTAAGCAGCTCTCACCTCAGCACCCAGCTCCACACAGCCCTGGCAGCACCCAGGCAGAGCAGAGCAATGGTGTACTAAGCAGGGAATGAGCACACCATGGTCACATCCTGTTGTCCCCTGCTAACCTCACCTCCTTTACACCTTCCTACCCCTCCTCGCCCTGATCCTGCAGCAGGTTCATTGTGGAGCACAAAGTTGGCTCATGCCAAGCTAGCATAGGCTTCAGAGGAATTAATTTAGACAGGTAAAGTCTGATCCCTTTCAGGGAGCATGTGAAAGAGGAGGTGGCACTCAGGACTTTAGACATCAAGGGAGAGTAAGAGAAAAAGAGATGAGAGAAAGCCTTGCATAGAAAAGGCAGCAGGAAAAATGTCCTAATTTGGAGAGACAGGGCTCATTACCATGGCAACCCAGAATCGCCCCAGAGCGGCCAGATACTACTTTATATGTGGTGTTAAACGATTCAACCATTAAGAGAAAATACTAAAGGGAAAAAAATAATGGGGCCGTGGAAGGGAAAGTATTTGGCAACAAAGAGCTTTCCTCTGGGGGTACTCTGGAAACAGAAGTGAACCTTTTGAGTCTTAAGTTTTATTTTTTCCCCCATCCTTAGGTGCAGAGACATTTTTGTGCATTTGCTTGTTTGAGGAGAATGAGTCACTCCTTACTGCCTGCACTGTCTTCCCTCCCCAGCCTGCTGCTCATCAGCAGTGTGCCCAGATCCTGCCTACTGGGCAACAGAGGGAGGAAAGGCAACTGGAACCTCTGTTTCTTTCTTTCTTTCAAGTCCCCTACCAAGACCTCCCAGGACAAGACAGAAAATGGGAACACATGGCAAATCACATGGGGACACTGCAGGGTAGCAGCACATCACCAAAGAAGCAGCAACATGACACAGGGTGGCAGTGACCACCAGGAGCTCCAGCCTCTGGTCCACAGCCGTGAGAAAGCACATATGGGATGTTTGTAAGAGAGCTGGGGTTGCTGAGCACATCTGGCCATGGGCTAAGTGAGAGAAGCAGCAGGAGTGATATGCTCACTGTAAGTCACACAATCCACATACTGCTGGCTGAGAGAGGAAGATGAATCCCTGCAGTTGTTAAATAATTATCTGATCTCACCCTGAGTCCTTTCTATCTGCTTTAGTCTATGAATTACTTTGAATATCATATCAAATTTCCTCATCCCACACCCTTGCTTCCTTCCACCCTCACACTTGGGATGCCCTTCCTCTGCACTTCTTCCCTTTGTCAAACACCCCTATTCAGCAGATCTTCCCATCTCTTTTCTTACCCCTGGCATGGTTCTGTTACATTTTGTCAGTCTTTATAAGAGGTCCCACTAAGTCTGCAGGGGCTGCACCTCACAGGGTGCTAGTACATGGAGGTAGACCAGTATGAAGAATTGTAACACCAGGTGAGTGGCAAGGAAAATATTTTATCTTCTGGGGGTTACCTTCTTGTAACTTAAGATACTAATCCCAGTGGATGAGTTGCCAGAGGGCCATCCCTTACAGATTCCTAAGTGCAAAGCAGTAAATTGATTGTCAAGGCAAGATCCTCGTCACTCATGTCTAACCTACTCACGTCACCTCATTTCCCTATCAAATTTATTTATCAAATGAGGCAAAACATTTGGCCAAAAGGATTCCTTGAGAACAGAGATGGATGCAGTGTGGAAGACAGTAGAGGCTCCTGTGCAAGCATGGTTACAGTGACACAGCCACATGTCTTCTACACACTCTTACCCATTCCTGTTCTAAACCATTTCTTCCTGGCCACAGAAACCTAAACAAGCCAAGCAAGATAATCCTCTCCCTAGTATTTTAGTCTGGACTAGACCAGGAGAGGGAAAAATGGAAAAACTAAACTCACTCCAGTATTACCAAACAAAAAAAAGCCTTCAGTGTATGATTCAAGTGATTTGTGTATTGTGTAGCAGCAGAACGGCATGAGCTGCTGGCTGGCTACTGGCTCTCTGGCAGCACAAAATGCTTCCCCACAGCTTGTACTGTGTATTACTGAGTGTTATTATAGGCACACCTCAAGACACAGAGCAACAGACTGCTGGACCAGTACAGTGACCAGTGAGTGACACTGTCAGACAAAAATGTGGTCCTAAACATAGCAAGAGACAAATATCACTCACAACCTCTCTTTCTCCTCCCAGTGGTCAGTAGCACAGCATGTTTTTACTTGCCTCTGGTGAGAACCTGCCAGCCACAGCCTCAATTTATAACAATTAAGCAGTTGAAACTTCAAATCCACACATGCACAGAAAATCCTCCAAGGGTGCTCAGACAAGGACAGAGGGATCAAACGGAGAGAATGGCTGGGACAAGTTCTGGTGAAGATGAGCCCTGCAGTCTCACAGCAGGACATGAAGACAGCAAAGGCTAATGGCAGCATGGCTTATTGGGGGAAAATGGACCATGGGCACCAGCACAGCCTGGTGAGGTTGCCAGTCATTCCCTAAATGAAGCTGTTCCACCACCTGCAGGCAAGCACACTTCGGCATTAAACATTTTGCATTAAGGCCTATTTAATGGAGCACAAAGTGACTTATTAAATACAAATTAAAAAACCAGTTGACTATCAAAAAAATTTGAATCTCTGGGTAGATAAGGGCTGTGTCAAGTATTTGGATGTGCCCAAAACACATTGAAACTAACCTCACAGTTATGCAACAAAATAGAAGCAGGCCACATGGATTTGGGGAGTCTCTCAGGTGACCAAAACTAACAGAAAGAGATAGCTGACTTGCTCATCCTCTATCCAGTTCCACCTTATCTCCCTCCACTTCAGCAGTGCTGTCTCCTGCAACATGCACGTAACTCCAAAACTTCGTCAGACCCATTACAGATCATTTCCATGGCCAGACTGTAGCTGCAGAGATTAGCCCAGAGAGTCATGGAGGACTAACTGTTCAGAGGTAGAGCCAAAGTTTGCTGGGCACTTCCCTGCCCTCCATTTCATCTCATCATACCTTTCAGATCTCCCCAACTCTCCCCCTCACAGGATTTCAGCCTATTCAGCACACTCCCTCATTTAGATCAAGGCCTCCATCCTCCCTTATTTTCCTCACCAGGCTGGCCCCTCCTCAGCCAACCCAAGGCACCCAGTGATTAGAGTATGCCTTGATCTTCAGTGCCAGGTGAGGAACTCAAACCACCAGTTTGTTGTAGGCTTGCCACAAGGCTAAGAATAAAGCTAGACAGAAAGCTCAGCCAGTCAAAAGGTAGAAAAAAAGTGGCACAGAAAACAGATGTCTGCTTGGCAGTTATGAAGAAAAAAAGGCACAATTCACATTTTAAGTGCAAGTTTTAAGTCTGCATTGAGAATACAGTTAAAGGCACACATCTTTCTCTTCCACAGAGGATACTAACAGAATAATCCAATTACTGCTGCTGTCATCGGGCTAATTTCTATTCTCAAGAGGTCTGCCGTGGGACAGAAATATTAAAATCTCCAAGCCTCGCGCCATGCTCCCCTTCAAAAGCTCACCGATAGCAGCATGCGACACTGAGCAAGTGCGTGTTGGTGACCGCACCTCCTTTGCTGCTGCAGCCGAGGCCGCTGCGGCGCCCAGCATGAGTCACAGAGCACACACGTGTGTGCCCCGTGCAAGTGTGAACAAACGTCCAGCCCTGAGAGACAGCACCGCCCTCAGCACACTCCTGCCCGAGCGTAGCGCGGAGCTGGACATGCCGGGGTGAATCACAGTCAGTCACCGTGGGAGCGCAGGGCAGTGGGGGCAACGAGCTGCAAGCACGTTTGGGACATGCTGTGTGTGCACGGGTCACTTGTGCCGAAATCACAGCTCCCGACATGCTCCCGCGCAGGGCTGTGCCCACCTTCTGTGTGTGTTTTTAGCTTGTTTCCCTTAGGAAACAAGACTCTTGCAAACCTGGGGGGTGTGCATTTGTGCGTAGGTGAGTCAGGCTTCCCAGTAACTCTTGAACCTGCTGGCCAATTTACACCTGATTTGACAAAGGGGCAGAGGACTCAAGGAGAATTAAATTCTCACAGTGAGATACAAAATACAGTCTGCAACTGCGTGCAGTCCCAAAACCTTTGTCTGACCCCACAGCAGTGTGTATGATTCACCCAGTCACAGTCAAAGGCTCGCTAGGCAATCAAATAGACTTCATCCTGACCTGGCAGCATGCCTTTGGTGAACAGCCCCTATACACAGAAGCCTCGGGCCACCAGAGTACAGCTCTGTGACTATAAAAGGCACAATAGAAACTGGGAGAAAAACAATATGAGATCTCGGGAGAATGGTATTTTTCTAGGGAGGAGGGGTAGACAGGTCCTGAAAAAGTGAAGCTGCTGTGGGCGCACACACTTATTTGGACTGGTCATCTTCTAGTTGATACAAGGCAGTGGGTGAAGAAATGAGACCCTTTTAATGCCTCTGGTCTTCACCACTGGGGGAAGGATTAGTCCAGCTCTTCCGAAATATCTTCACTCAGCCCAAGTTCTCACCTCTGTGGACACTCTGGTGTCTACTATGGACTAAGCTCACATTACAGCCTTAGTATGTGATTCAGTTAAAGAGTCAATTAACTGTGAGATGTGAAAACAGGATTCATTCGAGAGCTGACAAAATTACTTGTTTCATTGCCTTTCCACTTGCTGTCTTCTCAACAAGCTGTTCCGATGTTAGGTCATAAAATTCACTTTCAAGTGTGTCAAATAAAGGAAAAAAAAATCCTCTAGAGTGCATTTGCAAAAGCAATGAGAGAGGGACTCAGTGTCCATTCAGAGATACAACATGAAAGATGCAAACTTTCAGAAGATGGAGATGCCCAGCATTTTCTCAAATGTAGGCTGCCTTAACCTGTCTCATGTTGGATGTTGAAAAAAAAAGACCTATATTCACTGTTCACACTTAAAACACTCTAGCCTACTTCTTTGATTGCCATCGCTTCCTGGGAGGTGGGCAGAGCCCATTCAGATACCAGGTGTCCTGCGCCTTGCAGCTTGGCAGGCAGTGCCTCATGGAAAAAGCACTCCACTCCATCAGCCTTGATGCCACTTGTTCCCAACCCTCCTGCCGCCCACCCAGCCCTGCCATGTCGAGGAACAGTCTGAACCTGGCCCACAGCCCGAGCCACGAAGGAGCCCAAATGGAGCCAGGCAATTTGGAGACATGGAAAGCAAACACTTCTGAGAGATGCTCTCCCCATACACGGTTATCTGACAAATACCCCATTATCCAACAAGAGCCTCTCTCTCCACTTTCCAAGCAACTGTCTCCTTTGTTAAGAATTCACCGATCCCTCCTTTCTATCTACAGTGCTGTCAGAAAATCTTTTTCATTACATTTCTCCTGAGCTCATGAGGTAGTTTGTGGGACTTTTTTCAACTGTCTCTGGTAGATAACTAAAAGGTATTGGTAACCATCTGTTCAGTGCATGCCCTGAAGGAAAGCATGTACTCTCCTTGCTCAAACTCCTTCCATACTGCACCAGAAACAGGACATTCCCTGCTCTTCACAAGTCTTTGTGAACTAGAAGTGATGGAAATACTTCATTTCCAGAGGCAGGAGTCTCAGCAAGAGGAAGCCATCCCCTTCAGAGGAAAAGTTCATTTACTTAAAGAGGGTCAGACCTACACGTGGCCACCTGCAAGAAAGAACATTTCTGGCAATAGTGATTTTATCTCACAGTCTGACCCCATGCAGGATGCATGAGCCCTACCTTCTGATCTGGCAAGTTTAAATAGAAGTTAAGAAAACAAAACCATGCCACATCTCTGACCTTTGATAAATGCAAATAGCTGGTTAATGCAGCACACCAAATATTTGATCTTCAACTTGAGTAGGTTTGTGTTGGAGGTAGCCCTAGTCAGCTGGGAGCCATGAACCATCACTGCACACCACTTCCTTGGGGGCAGCTCTGGCTCAGATGAGGTGACACCACACACTGCCCCTGGCCAAGCCCCTCAGAGATCAGCAGCCTCATCCCTTAGCCCAGAGGGAGTTACTAGCGGCATGCAGGGCTGTAACAAATCATTCCCCAAGCTTTGCCTCCCCTTACCTGCTCATCCATGACATGGACACTAGTCTGCATGTTTGGCTGTGGTGAGAGGATCAGTAGTTAGTCAAGCTGGTGATGTGGAGAATGGTATTAACTGAGTAATTAAATCATTTCTGTAATTATTCTCACACAGCTATAAATAATGTAAGCCCACATGTTCTCTCTGGAAGCCATGACAGAAAGAGAAGACAGTGAGGGATGTCAACTAAAAATAATAAATAATAATAATAATAATAATAAAAAACAACATTTACACAGCACACAACATTTTCAAAGCACAGTGCAAACAAGAATTAAGAAATGACAGACAGGAGAGGCTGAGAGGAAGGAAAGCAGGAGAAGAGAGAAGATAGGAATGGGGATAGGTACGGAGCAGGATTTGAGACCCAGTAGGGCTGGTGACTTGGTGTATGCTCAGCCCAGCCCCGTAGCAGGGCCATTGGCTCTTCACCACACACCTCAGTACTGCTGCAGAAGCCGGGGGGGGACAAGGACACAGCTCTGTCTCTGCAGAATGTGAGTGAGCCAAAGCAGGAGTGAGGACAAAGTGCTGTGCTGCAGGAACTTACACATGGAGGAGCTAGCAGCTCCATCATGGAACTGATCCCCTCCAGCACAGACACCTGACAGTGGCTATGCTGGCCCCAAGCCAGGCAGCTGGTGGAGGCTGTGAGTCTTGCCCACTCCTCACAGGAGCTTCTTCCCCTGCCCATGTGTCCTGGGGCCCTGGAACAGGATGTGCTGGCTGAAGGAGTGCACAGCTGAGCCAGCCCCAGGCACACTTTGGAAGACCTACTGGCCTTGCCCTAGCAGAGAGCCCTGATGCCAGTGTCCCAGTCACCCCACAGAGTCATTTCTGACTTCCTTTTGGCTCAGGGCAGGATGGGAAGGGAATATTTCTGCCCAGCTGGAGGGAAGCAGCACACTCAAGGAAAGCACCGCTGCCCAATCCCACTGTCCCGTGCCCTGCCCCAGCCCAGATCTGGTCTTCTCAACTACACAGTTTCCACCTGACAGGTTTTCCATGCCTGATTCACACTCCTCGTCCCATTTGCTCAGCAGTTCTGCCACCCCCTGTGTTCACTGGCTCTTGCTCCTGCAGCCAGCAAGGAAGCATAACCTGGGCAGGTTTCTCTTTCCCTCCCTGCATTTTCCCATCCACCATCTCCTGCTTCCTACCTTTATGCTGTCCCCCTGCCCATCTCCTAGTATCAGGATATTTCCATATATTTATCCTCTCTACTGGCTCTTCAGAATAACCTGCATGCCCCCACCCACATTTCTGCCCAGATTCCCTGCTGCACAGCACATTCCTGCTGGCTGGATTCCACCAGGGTCCCACAGGAGAACCCCAGCTCCAGCACAGCCTAAGCAACCCCCAGGGCCAGGTGCAGTTTTGAAGCACAGTTTGCAAGGACAAGATAAATCCAAGAGACATAGCAAACATCTAAAAAGACTCCAGGCACATCTGCAGTTTCTTACACATATAACAAGACCAAACTTGGAGCAGCCTGTGCAATGGTAGCAAAAGAACAGCTCTGGTTATAAGTCCTTCCCTAAAAGACACCCCTGCTCCAGACCTGTGTCCTTGCTCTGAGAACATGTGGTGGTCAGGCAGAACCTTTGGAGGAAAATGTGACAGCACTTGCAACATAGATAAATCACATCGTCCTGTGCCACATTTTCAGAGAGAAATGTTTTATTTTCCAAATTAAACAGCAAAATAAATCAATCAGCTTGAGGCATACACCTGGCATAGAAAACTCTGTTCAAACAGTCATAGTCTGGCAAAATTACAGGAAACCCCCAAGAGGATTTTATAATGGGGAATGCTGACCAAGCTTACAATAGATAGTACTATCAGCCCTGCATAAAATGAGTTCACCACCATGATGCAGCTATTCAGCTACCACCTCTAATGGGGGTTAAAGCTTCTCCTCCTGGAATCCAGATTTTCATCTCAAGCATTGTATTTACTTCAGTTAAAAAAATCTAACAATTGTTTCCCAGTAACTAGGTCACCTTTGCCTTTTGTAGAGCTCAAACTTTGCAAAAACATTGTTATGATCTTCTTGTAAAGGAAAAATTGCTGTAGACAGCAGTTGAGCAAGTGTCTTAAAGTCATGTTTTGTAGCAGAGCTGCAGTGAGGACTAGGGGTCTATTAGAACTGCTGGATTATGTTGGCACCTTTTAGATCAACTCTCCTCACTACATGTACCTGCCTCCTTTAACTTTTTAGCCTGCCCATCTTAGACTCTCCACATCCTTCATTCCTGTCTTCCCCCTTCCTCTGAAACCTATATTTGTTGTTATTATCAGGAACCTCACAGATACACAGCTAAAAGCTATGGCCAAGCACAGAAAAAAAATTGTTTCGACAGAACCTTTAAGTTTTGGGGTTTTTTCTCACTCTCAGAACTTACTCTTTTTTTTTTCCTTAATTTTCTCCCCATGATCCTAGGTTCAGGAGTTTTCCTATCTGTCTTTCATCTTCTTTATCCTCTTTCTCCTCTGCTTCATCTATACAACATATTCTCCAGTACTTAGCTCAGTTCTGTTTGAAAACAGCTGAAGAAACATGATTTCCATATTCTTCCCTAAGAAGTCTGGAGTACTTCCTAAGAAAGGTCAGTGTCTTAGTTCTTTTCTTGATACACGTACATATCAATTGATATCATCATTTAATGCATCATAATACATCATTTAATATATTTCCCTAACTATATCATGTCATTCCTACTTCTGCTTCTTGCAGCTACACTAAGCAATTTTTTTTGCTAATCTTAGCCTACCTCTATTCATTAAGTATATAAATCACATCCTGACTCATTGTTCAACCAATCTACAGTACACACATACAGCTGTTTCACTCTTTCTTCATATATCAGCTCTTCCAGACTGTTAACAGAGTCACAGACTACAATTATGTCTTCTTCTTTACCCTGTTTTTTCCAGCCTTAGCATATGTAAGTCCCTTAGCTTCCTTCATAATCCATCCCCTCCAAACCCTGTTTTTTCCAGCCTTAGCATATGTAAGTCCCTTAGCTTCCTTCATAATCCATCCCCTCCAAACTTGGCTAATGAGGCAAATAAAAGGCAAAGAGAATAAGAGAGTCCCTGGAAAGAATTGTTTCTCTCTGTCCTGCGGTTACTGGGGAATGACATGCGGATCTAAAGCAGCAGCATCGGGCAATTTCACACTCCATGTTCTCAATTTCATTTTGAGGCCAGTTTAGGGTAGGGACAAATTTGAGTGTAATTAATTTAGATTTAGAGACAAGTTACTGCTTGGAGTTTTAATAAAGGACTGCCTGTCCATACTGAAGAAACTAATCTCCTTGTCCAGCTGGGGATGGCACAAATTGATTTCAGACCTTTTTGTTATTTTTTTTTTTGTTTTGAAGAAAGGGGTTGGGGTTGTGATAAACATTATCAATAACTAATGCTCAGAGCTCATCAAGCTTCCAGATTTTCTTCAGGTAAGTGCTTACAGATTTGGAGATGTACCTAAATATCATTAGGGTGAAAATCAAGGTTAGAAATCTATCAAGAAAGAACTTTTTCACAAATTCCCAGGTCTAAGATGGGTGGAAATCAACATTTTTCTCACAGAGAACTTCAACAGTTCTATTTCCAGGTAGACAGTGGCAACATCACATTTAAGTAGTAGTAGTGACAAGGTTAATTCACCTTTTCTTTACCTCAGGTGGGTTGCAGAAGTTGCGTGCAGAGCTAGGGAAGGAAAGGTCTTCTGTCCCTCAAAAGGAAACATCACTATAACAACAGAAGAAAACTAACACTCTCTACTCCTGGAGGAAAAATCCTATGACCTAAAACAAAACAGCTTATAAATAGCTGCAGAAGGCTGATGTAAAGGAATCAAACTTCACTTTTGCTTGACATTTGTTGCCTGAGACAACTTCGGCTAAAGGAAGGCACCCACACCTCTGTGTGGCCATCCTCTCCCTCAGCACTGCCCCTGCCCAGAAGCATCCCAGGGCACAAGTCTCACCAGGGTACCAGGTTTTCTCCTTCCCAATTCTGTGACACCCAAACTCAGGTAACACCTTCAAGCATCGGGTGTCCAAGGCTCAGGGCAAATATGAAGTGCATCCAGTATAAATTATTAGGAGGAAACAACCAATATGGATATTTCATGGAAACTTACACTTCTGTAAGAATTTTGTTTTCTTTGTTTATTTAAAGAGGTTTTCTTATTGCTTTTAAGCCATAAACCAAAAAGAAAGGAATCAACTCCACATTTTTTCCTGTGGCTCTTGAAAACAAAACCCCAGAAAAAGTGAAGGCCTTGAAATGAATTTTCTCCCAAGAAAATTGGAGATGAAATAGAGGAAAGCCTTAATTTTTTTTTAAAGTGCACTATTTTAATAGGATAATTAATAAAAGAAGTTATACATTTCTTTGAAAAGTCATATTTTCATTGGAATAATACTAAGAGTACTTGAGCTCTTGTTTAGAAAATGAGAGTTCACATATAAGGATTTAATCGCCCTGGGGAGAGGTTAAACCTCTTAAAAGTTCATTTCCAGGTTTCCTAGTAGCTGAGGGTTTTTAAGTGCTGTAATTTATTTGTAAAGTAATAAAAATAGTTCTAGGGAAATTCTCAGGTGTTAAAATTCCAAAAACATGCTGCCCATATTCCCTTTCTTTACATGAATAAAAGAAGATGTTATTTTGTATGGGCTGATTAGACACAAATGTAAATATAAATTACAGACCCACCCGGCTTTTTATTACATGTGTATACAAGGGAAAACCAACACTGGCATAAAATACTGGCTTTTACTGTCTATGTCTCTGTGACTTACCTTTTATTCTCCTTCTCCAACCTTTGCAGCAGACTTTTAATTTGAAGACACATATTTAGTTCATTATTTGTGAGCTACAGAGAGCTTTATTTTGGCAGCAAAACAAAACAGAGAACCAAAAGCAAAAGAAGTGTATTAATCATGTCCTTAATAAAATTATTAAGAGCTTGGAGGGAAACTGCTGATTTTTTTTTATTTTATTTTTTAAAATCAAACTCATCTTTGCTAATCACTAGATTAGTTTAAGAAACATTTAAACTATTACTATAATCAAATGCAGTTTCAGAGAAATGAAAGCACTTTATGAAATTACAGGAACTGCATAAAATTTGTTTCAGAGGAAAAAGGGATAGCAATCTTTCAATATCTGCAGATCAAAATGTGTCCTTTTCCCCTCTTCTAAGCAGCATTTTATTTGGAATTTATTTTACTTCAATTAATATAATCCATTCAAAGGGAACTTGAACTCTTTTTTTAATTTTCTTTTTTTTTCTTTACTGAATTTCCTTCACACAAGGGCTTGAAAAACTTCAGATGTCATCCCTAATGGAAATGAAACAGATTTACACCCAAAAAATGAGGTTTTCATTCCCTATGCATCCCTATTACTTAACCTTTGAAAACCTGGGAGTGAAAGTGCTTTCCTTTTAATTACAGATGTTCTGCTTTTAGCAGCACTGCCCCAGTGTCTTTGACTTTGTCCTGGTTTCAGTGTATCTAGGTGCTCAGATTATCCAACTAGTTTTGGCTTCCCTGTACCTGCAGCATCACTTTGCTGCACCCTGGCCAACAGCTACTCTCCTTCCCTGGGGCTTTACCCTCACTGTCCAACTTTGGACTTGCTTTCTACCAAAATACCAAAGAAATTACTGCTGCAGCAGCATGGCCCAAACACAGAGTGATCACAACAACCTTTGGCACTGAAAGAGAGAGCCAACATATCTTGGAAATTTTACAGAAAACAAAAATAAAGGGGGCAAGGATTTATGAAGTGGGGATAAAAAGGCAGAGAAAACATTGTGGCTTTGGTATAAATGGAAAAAAAGAACAGGGTAGCGGAGACAGTAAGAGAAAAGCCAGCTCCATGCTGTGTGAAAAAAAGGAAGGAGAATCTGGCCTAGAACAGATTTTAAATTTCAGGTAAGTTTTATGCAGCTATTATACAAATTGTATTTCTGGCACAGCCAAGTAATAGATCACTCTTTCCTACCATTTTATTTCCATCAGAATGCTGATGAATACTGCATGTATCCTTGTGTGGAAAAGCCCTGGAGAAAATAGCAAGGGATGCAGAGACAGAGAAGACTGATTTTTCACCTGGGTAAACATAACCATCCTCTTCTTCCAATACTTTTTTCCTCTCGTGCCTGTGCACCACTGTGTTATTATAAAGCTGCACAGGACAAGAAACTCTGGCAAAATAACATGAGTGTGGAGAAGTAATGAGGAACAATTCCGGCAAAAATGATGACCAGCAGCTGTGCTATAAGAGAAACCAAATAGTTTTCTATTCTTACCTTTTCTGCATTCATTATCACCAAGTTGCCTTTTTCTGTTATTTTAAAACAAATAAATAATCTATCATTACAAAATCGACCAATCAGCCAAATGGTGTAGTCATTTTTTAAGCAAGAAGCTAAATCTTTTCCAACACAGTAAGTTTTGTAAATCAGAATAACAATTCACCCCTCCCTTGAGATACCTATAAACGTAGAGTCGTAAACGTTATTTCCTCTCTTTTTTTTTTTTGTGACTGCTCCTTTACCTGCTAGCTCTGGGCAGAACTGAGTTTAGGTAATATGGAAATGACAACGAAGAAAAACCTAGTCCAGATTTCCAGTTTCAGGTCTGCAACCCAAGATACTGGTTTGTGTGATTATCTGAACTGAAGCTTGATTTGCAGTCTTGAAGATTTACTATCACCATCAGTCTCCTAACACAAGGCATCCTCATACAATTTAATTTCTGCTTTCAAAACAATTGGGGAGAAACAAGAAATTATTTTAAATGCTGAAAGGACAGCAAATACGCTCTCTGGTCAAAAGGGCATTGCATAGACAATACAAACTAATGCTTAAAATCAGGAAACACAAAGCTGTTCAAAGTCAGGTCATTGCAGCAACATCAGGCAAACTGAAGGGATCAGCAAGCTTCCACAAGCAAAGTTTTTGGACCACAGAAACCTAACACTGGTGGTGGTGCACATTCCTCTCCTCTCCATCTTATCTATTTTGAATTAAACACAGATCACCAGTGATCAATGCTGTTTCCTTTCCAACCACAGATCCTGCTGAGATGATGCTATTGCCCTAGTCCTTTTCAAGGAATCAGCACCAAAATAAGGTGCTTTCTTACAGGGCTTGAAACAGTGTGAGCACTCTTCTACCCTGTCCCAGAGCTACAGCCTTGCTCCTGTAAGGGGAACTAATATGGAGTCTGTTGGACCCCCATAGCCATCCCTCCCAGGCCACCCAGCCCCAACAAAAGGACTGCTGCACTTCATTCCATTTGGAGTCACTGCTGGCATGCTTATCAAACTCAAGGGACTGAACTGGCTATGACAGAACTCTCACTTGGCAAAGTGACCTCTCCAGAGCTTGAGTGAGGCACATCACTTGTCTCTGCTTATCAATTTCCTGGAACTAAACCCAGATCACAGTGTGCACACAGATCATCTGGTCACATTCTTCTTATGCCAGATTAGTCAGAAATTAAATGTAACACGCTGTAACAGGTAAGCAGGTGGAATTAGAGACACAAGCACCAAGGATTAAAAACAGCAAAAACATGTAAATTGCTGTGTACTTTTTTTTTTTCACAGAAAAAAAGGCAAAACACAGGTAAAACAAACTATATAAACATAATTTACAAAATCTAATCAAATAAAATATTAAACAATATGAGTTTGAACAAAATCAAGAAAAACCGATGTTACACTTTCAGCAACATACCTCCACCTGCTATGTCACATCTAGGGCAGGATTCATGGCATTTAACTTGAGGCATCATGAACATGTTGAGGTACAGCCTTCTTCAGTAATCAGTGGGGAGACACAGGACTGTCCCATGAGCATTTCACTGCACCCTGAATTGGGTGGGTGAATTGTCCTCAGGTGGTGCCTCCATTACCACTGATGCCTAGACCTCCAGCTGGTGGGTAGCAAACTTCTAGATGAATATTAACTGAGATAAAGCCAGCTTATAGTGCACATTATACAATATTTCTGTCTTTATGTACAGGACAAAAGAAAATTCAGGCTTGAAATCCTAATTTTTTTTTCTTTTTGCCTGCCCTTTTGTGCCTCAGTTTACCAGTTGCATGGTACATTACAAAGCCCTTTTTACACATGACCCACATTTCCTAACAGAACACTTACTAAACCCTCACTGAAGGTGAAACAGAATTTCACATGCTACTCCAGGAAGGGTTTGACTGGGGAGTTTTTTGCATTAAACTCCAGCGAAGAGGGGCTTATCTGTCACGCCAAGGCATTAGTGGGTTCTAGCATACCTTAGGTTTGCATTGGCATCACTGATCACAAACACACGGGGAGCATAACAAAGCTGTAAGTGTAGATCTGAACCTGTGAAATGCTGAGCAAGTTCAATCACAGCTGACTGCTGTGGGCGTTGAGGGGATGCTGAAAGAAGCAATCCATGCTTGCAGGATCAAATCTCAGCCACACAACTCATTTGCAAAGAACGTGACTAAGAGTCACTAAAAGCAAAGCCTCTGTCAAGGCCCTCTATGGAAAATAAATTGCTTAAGGACGTACCAGGCTAACTTCAGTAGTTTTAGTAGAATTTTAGTGTATTTACTCTCTACCATATTTTAATTCAATTCATCAAATAAATATTATCCATTAAAAATTACACATCTCTGGATCAGAAGTTGTAAAGGTCAGCCTTTACAAATTATTTTTCAAAGAAACCTTGGCCTTTCTTAAAACTGCAGATCTTTGTACATAACCTGCAAACCTCCTGTGTGCCAAAAAAAAAAAAAAAAAAAAAAAAAAAAGTTGGTAAAACAGAAGTCTCCATTCATAAGGCTTCCACCTTTGAGCTCCCTGTGGGCTGCCTGCCTGCTGGAATACTCTTTAGAAGCAAGCCAGTGGCGTAACACAGGGCAGTGGCAGGAGATGCTGCCTTCCCAAGGAGAGACTAGGGACAGGTAGAATGAAAAATCTTTTCAAAATTCAATAGGCCAATTTTTTCTTTGAATTACAGCAGCATAAAACTGATCTAATCCTGCTAAAGACAATGGAGTTGTGCTAGATTTGCACCACAGCAATCTGAAATCAGAATTTGGCCTGCCATGTTCAAAGTCACAAGGACTTTTCCCAGTGCTTAGGAGGTCTTCTGTCAGTAACTCTTACACTTGTTCAAAGATATAAAATGTCACCCCAAGTGTGAAATGCAGCACTTGAGCACTGCTTCCAACCCTTTTTTGGCCAGACATAGATAACCATGCAACGCAGCAGGCAGGAGAGTATCAAGATGCAGCATTGCTGCCTGTCTGGCCTCAAAGGCAGAAAAGCTTCACTGTGGGTGGAATGGGGCAGTGCAACTTCAGCAGATGTGCAACTATTCAAGAGTGAGAGAAAAAAGGCCTGTGATTATTCAGTGACAATTTCAGTTTAAAGGTCGATACAGGAAAATAACACTGCATGCTAACTGTGTGTTATTTGGCAACTGAATAGTTGGTCAAAGAGTAAGAAATTATTTGTTAGCACCTTCAATAGCCTGCACTGGATTATTTACTTGCAAGGTAAATAAAACAGAATGTGCCTGGATTTCTCATCTCACTAGGATCTCTTTCTGAGGAAAAGCTGCCATACTGGCCAGGTCAATTCTCACCCTTCATTCAATTAGGCCTAATTCTGCCTAGTTGAATGTCTCAGACTCACTTAAGAGCCATCTGTAAAAGAAAAAGGCTGTCAGCTTGTGTCCCTGTTTACTTCTTTGGGATGAACAAAGAATGGTCAAGAGGGCCTTCTCAATAAAAGCCTTGGCCTTGACTGTCTGGCTTCAAGCCTGCAGGGAAAGGGACAGCCAGCTTCTCTCATGTGCTCCCTACTGACCAACAGTAGCCCCAAGGCCACTGTTAGCCACACTATCTGGCCAAATGCACATTCAGGTGTGAATTGCTGCAGGTCCTGTTCCTGAAAGGTGGAAGACTTGTATCAGGTCCACCTGCATCCCATGGAGGCTCTACTTAGAGTTATTAGCTGGCCAAAGATGTTACTCCCTTTCTGCAACTTGCCTTGCTCAAAAGCAGTAGCAGGATGGCTTGTTTGCCTAGTAATCTTTTGGAAGACTGACTGGGGCCTGGGAAAGCAATTAAATGTCTGTGACATGAAGGAATAAAGTAGTGCAGTGGGAAAAGAAAGATTTAGCTGGACTGGTTCAGACTGGTTAGTCACTTTAGCTAACACCTATTTAACTTCAGGACCTAATGAACACTTTATAGAGAGGATGGCTTTATTAAAGATTCAATTATATTCCAATTAAGATGTAAGAGCTGTATTAAGCATCCCTGAAAATACCACAGTGTCCTCCAGCTACATGCAGGAAAAAACCCAAGCTATGATCCCTGGCTCTTCTAAAGTAAAACACATGCAAAAATAAAACCTTTAAAAAATTACAATTTCAGGGGCTCTTTACCCTTCTTAAGGGAGAAGAAAAGGGCTGATTCTTTTGTGGGTCTCTTCTACCTGCTTCTTTCCCTCCTCAGTTTTTCTCTGTTGCAGGTAATTCCACATGATTAATAGGCTCTTCTCAGTAATGCTACACACAGTTAGCTCTTTTGATCTGTCTTTGAATCTGAAGCTGTCTAATCCCCCAAGCCTTTGGCCCCCTGAGACACCACCTGAGGATCACAGAATAAGATACTTTGTTTTGTTTTAAGTTTGGATCCACAGGTCTGCAATAGAAGAAAGCTCATTTAAATTTACCTTATCTGCCATGATCATAGAGGAGCCTCCATGGATTCCCAGGATGGGAGTGAGGGTCTGGGCAGAGATGAAGTCCAGGATCTGGGCAATGGCTTCCTGGTCTGTATCATCAGCAAATACCACACCTTGAATCTTCCGGTCAGACATGAGGTCACAGATGCGGGTGATGATGCTCTTGGGATCTGTCTCATTCATGGCCACCAGCTCCACCCGAGGCACCACTGAGAGGTGGTGGAAGTCATCTTTCTCGTGGGCATCTTTGATGGCCACTTCGTCTGAGGTCCCCACCAGGATGACTGCAATGCCAATGCTCGGGTGGCTTTTCTGGGCATGGGCCCCGCTCCCTGTTGTTGCGAGGACTGCCAGCACCAGCCAAAACCTTGGAGAGTAGCACTCCACCCTGGGCCTCATCTTCGGCTCTTACACTCCCTGAGCAAGGAAGAAAAAAGGGGGAAAGTAAAACAAAGTGATTAATTGACAAGTCAGTCACACACTCAGCCTTCGAGGTAGATCCACTGATCTTGCTCAGCCACTAGCGCTCCTCCCAACAATCCTTCTAGTCTGATGCCTAGCCCTTTGGCTACATTCAGGACACTGTTAAAGCTGGGGGGTCAGACCAGTCCAGCCCCTTCTTCAGAGTCTAGCATCACTTAAGAGAACAGCTGTCAGCAGAAGATGGGACCATGTAATCTCTCAGGTCTCATGTCACTTTGAGATCCAAGTCAAAAGTGATAGAGAATTGTCCTTTGACAACTGATCAGCTGTCTTTGTGAAAATAATCACTTATGTCAAGCCCATGTCTGAGTGCTTATCCTCAACACAAAGGAATGACTGGTGTTTGGGATTAGTTTGGACTTGTGCTGGAGGTATAGGCAGAGAGACTGAGAAGATCAGGCAGATAAGGACTCCCTTTTGCTTTCTCAGCACAGTCCCTCCAGAAGAAAGTGAGAACAAATGAGCAAGGTCATTGGTTGTATACGTATGTGTGTATCCATTGCATACACCACCAGGACACACACAGCTCCAGTGTGTAGTACAGTCAGTCATAAGCTTTACACCAATACAGGATTCTATTTTTCTTTTTTTTTAAGCCAGGAATTCAAAATTTCCCACTGGTCATGGCCAAAACTGGATCAGGATCCTCCAAGTCCATATGACAGCTGTGTTTGTACAGAAGTAGAAACGCCAACAGAGCTTACAATGGTTTACCCTCAGCTACTACAGCCAGGCATGTTACATCAATCTTCTCCCTGAGCATGTCCACTTTATTTTGTAACCACAAGAGCAGAAATGAAAAGACCTGATGACGTCATCTCTCTAGCCCCTGCCTGAGTGGGACAGTTCCCTGCGGGACTGTTCCTCACTCTTCCTTTATTCAGTCTTGCTTTAATAATAGCTCACATTTCCACAGCATTTTTCATCCTCAAGGCACTCTACAAACACTAATGAACTAATTCCTACAGCATCCATGCAGTGTAATTTCAGAGACAACAGAGCAGTGTCCCCCCCATCTGCCCACAAGACCTGTGGGAGGTAGCACTGCTTGGTGTGCCCATCCAGGGCCACACTGATGTCCCAAGGAAATTTCAGGCATTTCAAACTAAAGAAGACTTTCCCTCAACACAACAGGTCCTGCTCAGCTACTCATTCCTATAATTCTGCTCTTCAGCAACCAGGCACACTTGAAATAAACACACCACCCCTGCACTTCTTTGTGCTACACCTCTGGTCTTGGGTGTCCAAGAATGGAACCCTTCCATACTGTTCATTGCTACACATGCCCCTGTCAAATTGACGGAAAGCTGCAGCAGCAGGGAAAATGCTAGCAAAACTTTGTGGAAGCAGGATGCCCAAAAACAACCCTAGCTGACACCAGCCACTCACAGGGAAAAGGTCCAAGAGACTCCATCTTGCCCTGCCCAGGAGAACACACAGGCTCAACACCTGCTCTCTCATTGTCACGCTAAGCAGAGAGGATGTATCCTGCATTGAGATTACCAGATAAATAAGCAGATAATAAAAAAGATAATAAATATGCACCAAAGAAACCAAATCCACTTAAGAAGCTGAAAGGGACTGCGGGTGTGAGGCACCAATCGATTCTAAACTCTCTGAAGGATTCACTTTCTGAGAGATGGTCACAGGGACAAGCAAGAGACTTAGAGAGTTTGGCAAAATGAACAGTTAACTTCATTCCAGAATGACTGTTATCCTCCAATTACAAGTCACTAAATTAGATTCCTTCACAGTGAAGTGCAGTCCCCATTTCTGCAATGCTTTATTAATTTTAATGCGCTCTACATGCTCTCTGTCTCTCACCCTCTTGCTCACTCACTTAAATGCTGTATTTGTTCTCTTAAAAAACGTCTCCTGTGGTCCCTCTGCATCAACTCATACAGTATATTAAACTTGGTTAGGCAATGGCTAGTTGTGATGCCCAGGGAAGAGAGTGTAGGTTTTTCCCAGCCTCTTTCCCACCAGGAATAATTTACAGGGCCTTCCAACCCAGGGCTCTGACAGCGTTCGAGCAAGAACTCTACAGGCAGTCATGACAGCTGTCAGCCTTCACACCCAAGCACATGCTTTTCCAGTGGGAAAAATGGCAGCCAAGAAACCCATTCCCTACTCTTCACCTGCATCAAAGCAAATAAATCTCTAGCACCTACCTCCAAGCGGGAGTAGAGAGCCCAGATCCTGAAGAGCACATAGGTGCCAATCTGTTGGGTGTCTGTGCCCCACTCGGACAGATTTTTCCATTCAACACAAGATGAAGTTATCTGCACAGTTCCAGATCCTCAGGCTTTGGCCAAATATGGAGGGAGCAGCCAGGGCTAGGAAGAAGCTAATTCAAAGAGGAGGTTGTCTGTGGCTCAGTAGCCATCTTGCCATCTACAGTTTGGATCCTCAGCCATAAGCCCTCTCTGGATCAGGCAGAGCAATGCTTAGGTAGCCTGTGTTGTACCAGCCAAGACATCTCTCTCTCCATCTCTCACTCACACATAACACATCTGTCATGCTGACGATGTCTTTCAGGTGCTCTCTTGGCAGTCTGTATGCCAGACAGCAGTGTTCTTCTAAGGGAATAGCAAGTACCAGGTCCAGGCTGGGCTCCCTCATAGGATGGGAGCTGGGGATGTGATAAGGCAGAAGAAGAACATCAATAAATCACACCCAACCCAAGTCTGAGTGCGGTTTTTACCATCCAGCTCCCACAAGGCAGCTTAGCGGTGAGCTGCTCAAAAAGTAAATCAGGGATGCTCTTGGAGTTACAATCCCTTCCCTCCTTGGGGCTGACTTGTATTCACATCAGTAGCCGCTCTTCACATATCTGCCCACATGCGCGTGCTGACTGTTAGAGAAATGGACAGACTTCCCAACACCAACCTCACCTCGCTTCCTTCCTCTGGCCTGGCTCACTGCAGGCCCCTTTTGAATATGTGCTAGTAGACACAAGGCAGACATGAACCACCACAGACTTACCAGATTAAGGGGACCGTCGCCCTGATGCAAAAGCCTTTTTGTTGTTTATACTCTTGAACTGGAGTTTCTCACGCAGCTTCACAAAAACAATATGTATTTTTAGCATTTATCTATTGTTTACATTTTTCTGCTATGGGTGGAGAAATGTGATGGACGGTGATGTTCACCTACCAGGTCAAAGAGGTGGCTACCTGTGTAGCCAATCTCTTGACCTCTGTACAAATGTATATAAGTAATGGAGTCAGATAATTAGAAAAGAATAAAAGAAGAGAAGCCTTCCCTTGACCTGCTGCGTGCCTGCGTCTGCCTCATTCCTTGGGTCGTCCCTGCACCTGCCACAGGGGACCCCAGAACTATTGTGAAAATGTGTTTCTGCATACAGAGCAACAAGTTTTGGCGATAATTTCTACAGTGATCAAGTGCAAACATTCAAGGTACTCAATCAAGAAAGCACTGGAGTCAGAACACAGACATCCTTCTAAGTGTGTTAATGTTTCCAGTGAAAAAGGGGGATGGAGAAATTCTCACACTAAGAAATTCATAAGCACCTGACAAGGCTACAGCCGTAAAAGAGAGCATTTACCCTTTGTCGTTTCAAGAGATTTTAATAATTTTACAGCATAATTTCACCAGTCAAGAATGATTATAAAAACATACAAGTATATTTTATTACCAAGTATTTTACATTAGCAGGATTTTCCTTTAGTGTAGCAGAGTTTTTGAAGATAGTGAATATTTGGACTGTGAGTGAATCACCTAGCCTGGGCCTCAGATGAAGGCCTGTAAGGCCTCAGTGGCGCAGGTGGAAATTCAGCTGCCAAGTCTCTGGCGCAGTGAGAATTGCCCCTTAAGGTGTTAACAAGGCACAGAGAGGTTTCTAATAGATAACATGTATAGTAAGTAGTCTGAACACCAGTAGCTGCCTTAAAAGTTTGGTCAACAATAAGTGTTTGCATTCTTTTCTCTGCTGTATACCAATGAAGAGCTGCTGTGGATGTAAACTATATAGAACTGTATAAAAGTAGCCATCTTAGCTGAATAAAGTAGAACGTAGCTGTTAACCATATTGGCTTGATCTGCGTTCTCTCTATACTCCGACTTCCTTTTTATCTCAGGCCAACCCTGGTAATACTTTAGAGGTGGTGTGGGGCAACACAGTGTTTGATGTGTTTTCTGTGATTATGACACTCCACAACAATTTAGTAAATCCCAAATTCCAGACTGGTACGAAAAATCCTTTAGACATTACTGCACGCTATTATATTGTCTCGGACTCCCTAGAAAATAATATACAGTAGGGCTATCAGATGAAGTGGTTTTACAGACATACCTATATTTAGGTATAAACATGCCAGTAAAATCACTACACCTCTATAATCTTATTTTACTTACCAATAAAATACATCCACCATTATAGAGGAATGCAGCGTGTACTTACTGCAGAGCAATGTTACACAATCACTTTCAAAATGGGAAGTGAAAGCTAATGTCTCCAACTGAAAATGCAAGAGGAATGTAGGTAGTCAGACAGTAATTATTCCAATTGGAATTTAGCCAGGACCAAAGGTTAGATTGCTTAAAAATACCATGAGAACCTTACTTGACACTGCACTTTTTCGTGGATCAGACCTAAGATAAGTATTCATAGAAAATTATTAGGCTGCACAGGCAAAATACAGCTCAGCATTAAGAGATATTTCTGGATGATATTTCAAAATACAGAAAATACATAAATAGGTCACTGTGCATTTAACCAGGCTAACTGTAAAATGACTACTACTCCAGCAGTGTACAGCAAAGCCAGGCCATCTTCAGGTCAGGTAAAGAAACTGAAGCAGAACAAGCGCTGGTCAGAGGTTTCTGGGGGTAGTTCTGTTGTGTGCTGACACTGGTACCTCCTGCTGCTGCAATCATGCCTTCCAGGTAGCCTTGCACAACAGCCTCTGGGAAGGGTGTCTGCAGGCTCCCCAAACCCAGCCTCCAAGCTCAAGACAGCAAGAGGAAAGGAAGTCAGGTGATACTGCAGTTCTAGACAAAAAGCTGTCTTGAAGGCAGCTTTCCTAAGAGGAAGATAATACTTGGGACGGAGGCTGAACAATGCCCCTAGCCACCATCAAAGGGAACTTCACAGGAATATTGGCTCCATATGGGAGAAGGAAAAGCCTGCCTCCAGTCTCCCCCTCCTATGCTTCATTGGAGGACCACAATGAAGTTCCTAGTGTTTTTTGGGCTCTGCTCACCGAGAGCACTGCTTAGACTTCAAGCCACAGAATCCAAATTCAACAGCTAATTTTGTATCTGTACCAACACTAATGCTAATTCCCAATCCTGCTCTCATCACTAGCCCAATTTCAGGCCTCACCACTATCACCACCCTCAGTCCCATTACTACCTAAAGACAGATGTCCTGCCAGACCCAGTGGGAGACATCGGCATTAGCCTTTGACATTTGCTCACCTTTAACTGCATCTTAACTCACACTGCCTTCATTCCTCTGACAGTTTGAGAAGTACCAGACAATGAACCCAAACGCAGCCTGTATGTTTCAGGATCTAGTTGGCGGTAGGAAGGAATCCATCTCACCTGTGAAATACTTTACAAACCTCAAAGGTGCTTTGGGGCTAGTATCCAGCACACCACCAGAGAAAAAGTGCAATAGAAGAAGCTGTAGGGAAGTCAGCATTGCATAGATGACTACTTGACTGTCACACAAGGAAATACAAGTATGTCCAGATCAAAGAAGAACACTATTTCTGTATTAACCAATGACAGAAGACTGGTGACATTTTAATCTTTTTGTCTACTACCTGCATTATGGGCAAACTAGAGGAGGTCACAAGACATATGCAAAAAAAAAAAAAAAAAAAAAGGCAGGACAGACTGGAACCTATCAACTGTTACTCCTAAGAGCTGGGGTTTAAAGCTATAAATCACACCACAATTTACTCCAAAGTTTCTCCATCTCTCTGATTTTTTACAAACCAGTTTCGGCTTAGGACATCCCCCCAATCGCACGGTTACTCTGCAATGTAGACATGCTGCATATTGTATGTCTCTGAAGAGGCAATAATCTTCACTGCTGTAACTATTATCCTACCAAACCTTCAGCCCAGGCTATTTGTACATTGACAACTCTCGCACTGCTATTTCCTGTATTACTGCTTACCATGTACGTGACATTAAGTGCCCATAAATCTTTTTCTGGCTCACAGCCCTGTTGTTCCAGGAATTTTGTCAACACACACAAAGAAGAGGAGGATGGATCTGGAGCACGATAGATGTGTTTTGAAAGCACCTGCACACTTCAGAATGAATGATGCCGCAGGAAAATCCTTATACATTCAGAGCAGAAAGATGGCAGAGACTAGAGACAATGGAAAGTGCCATACAGTGATGAATGCAACAATCCAGCACCTGGACCAAAAGGGTTTATTATGGTGACCCTGAGTAAACAGCCCTCCAAGGGCATTTCAGTAGTTTCAGATGAAAACTGATATGGTTTCGTTTGCTTTAACTAGCTTTGGACATCACTTGTATTATCATTCTGAGATATAAATGCTCCTACGACAGTGGCAGAAACATTCCTCCAATGTGTTTTGGGCAGGTCTTCCTTCTATTCCTCACAATCACTCCCTCTCCAGTATGTACCTCTGTCCGTGCCTGTAACATCTCGCAGATCCATTTCTAACATAAGAAAATGTTTCCAATTTTCCCTTATTTCTCCCAAGTCAGCCTTGTTCTTTTGGGGGATGCATCACACACCCCCAGCCAAAGCCTTCAAAGCCCTTGGAGCTCCTTCATTACCTCACTGTTAGCTCTCTTTCCATAGACACTGGGCGGAAAATAGCACATATGTTTACTTCTATTCTCCATTTATCTTCTTCAGAGCTGTTCGTTCTTTATTAAACCAGGTACAAACTCCTCCCTGACTTGGGCAGTGCCAGATACATCAGAGGCTTGTTTGCCTCTGTCTATCCAACAGGTGTATGCAAGAATAAGGTGAAAAAGTGCTTCCCCTTCCCTACCCCACGCAAAGGAGAAGAGCAATTCTCTCCCTGCACTTAAGGCAGTACAAAAACCGCTTTGATAGTCAATTAGACCCATATCATTCCCTACCGATGAAGAACTATGTCTCATTATTTTAAGCTTGCCCAAGGGTAAGTTCCCAGTGTCCTTCCCACTTCCTCCACCCACATATTTTATATTTCACGGGTGATAGCTTATACAGCCACAGCCTGCAACCTTCTGTTGAGACCAACACCAAATGATTCATAGAAATCAAAAGTTAAAATCCTTTGCTAAATAGTTTTGCCCTTTTCCCCAGTCACTTCAGGATTACTGTCTACAGCACCTGCTTTAGCACACTACCTGCTCTGAAACAACTCAAACAATAAGATTACCACTGCGAGGGGATGGCTCACATTTTGAAACATATCCCTGAACTCAGCCTAAATTTTCCCTTTGCTCAGTTATCCTGTAACTTTAATAATACGGCCTTCATTCAGCCTAAACCATTTCTCCCTCTCAACTCACCGTTTCCACTGTGAAAATGCTTGTAGGTGGTGATCTGATCACCCCTTGAGACTTGCCTCTGCTGCAGCAGAAGTTCAGCTGTGTTTATTGCTCCTCATAATTCAAGTCCCCATCAGGATGAGCGAGAGGTAATGAAGGAAATGGCTGGGTGAGGGAGCAAAGGAGCGGGTCTGACCTGCTTACCCAGACTGGCACACACACGCAGAGCTGCGGGACTCAGTGTCACACACACAAAAGCCATTAAGAGAGACAGCAGGTCAGTCTGGCATTGCCCAGTGCCAACTTCTAAATGCCAGAGCCAAAAGGCTTGGCAAAGCCACCCCTCTCAGCAAGCCTGGCTTGTGGAGCCTGGCTAGAGGCACTATTCCCCTGCCAGGATCTCACCCTTCCCCCAGCATCCCGCTTAGAGAAGTTTACAGGGTTGAGACAGGTCCTCCCTGCCAGAGACTGAAATATCCTCACCACCTGGAGGGTTCAGTTGCTGCGGCTGTCACTCCATGCATGTGTATGCTCCACTTGAAATAAGGCATTTCAAAGCTTATGAGGCATACACCATTTCCCACTTGCAACTGTTGTCTGCTCCACCTCAAAACTGAATCTCGGCTCAAAGCAAGACCATCCAAATCAAGGAACATGCTGCTGCATCCCTCCACAGGATTTCAGCAATGGTTGAAAGCAGCTTTGCCTCCTGAACTACAAGACTCAGTCTAAACAGGCAGCAGAATGCTACACAGAGCAACATTGTGTTTGCCTCTTAAAGAGACCTGAAGCCCTTTGAAAATTCATTGGGCAATCCCTTCCTTCCTTTCTTATCTCCGCTTCCAGTTTTCATTTCCAAGCAGGAATCAATAACACATTAATAACATGAGGATATTAAAGACCGCAATTTCCAAAAGCTAGGGATTTAAATATCTCCGATCCATTAATAACCATGAGAAACGCACATTTAACTTCACTTGGGTGGTTTGAAAAAGTACATCCTTGGCATTTCTCATTATTTGATGTATTAATTCGAGGTTTTCTATTCAACTTTAATCAACTCTGCATTTTGTGCATTAACAGATTGATACAATGAATTTCAAAATTAAAAAAAACCCGAGAATTTTAATTTCTAAGGGTGGAAGGACTTTCCCATTTCCCAGACTCTCTCATGCACCTCACTCACTACCTGCTCATTCCCTGCATCATTTCCTTGAAGGGAAAACACAGAGCAGGTAAACAGAGTCTGCACTGGCTCCTGAAGGAAGGTGCCAAATTCCACATCAGTGTCAAGATCCCCACTGATTACTCAAAGTCTCACATCAAGAGACAGTGTTAAATTATTTGGATGCCATATGTAAACAGTGTAAAAGTCAATTCAGAATCATTTTTTTAAAACATACCATAAGCAGGAAAGAAAACATTTCCATTTTTAGGCCAAAATTGAGTGATTCCTTCTTCTATAAGTCTGAGAATTCTAGAAAGAGCATCTGAGTCAGAGGGAGACAGCCTCAAACTACACTTGCATTTTGGACAGTCATCCTATGCTGCCTATCTTCTCATATGTAATGTATGACATGCGATACAGTTTTAAAACATAAGGCTGCCCACCCTTAAGAAAGATCTTCATGGGTGCACATTTCAGTTTTGGAACCCATGCAGCAGGAACGAGGTAGGAGAAAATATGAACCACCTTTGCTCATGATAGCATTGCTACAGCAAATCTGAAACAGCCCTAAGCAGAGTGACAGGGTTCACTAGACCTGATCAGACTCTAATGAAATTGTTACAGAGAGCAGAAATGGCAGAGAAGGTGACTTGATGCCTGAAGCACCAAGAAGTGATGAGGATAAAAGAGCTGCTAAGTGGAGGCAGTGGGGTGAAGAGGGACATGTATCCTGTGAGCTGGTCCAGGACAAAACTGCAGTGCTACAGATGTGGATGGGTCATGTCTCATAGCCCACCAGTATCCCTCAGGACCCTCATGGCCTCTTGTTCTCCACTGCTATGTGACATTTTGGCAAATGAGGTTTAGTCACCAAAGGACCCTGTGACAGTGCCAGCCCTGTTTGTGAAATAAGACAGGGAATTAATCTGGAAATGAAAGGGACTGAGATCATGGGTCTGGCATGTGGAAAGAGGCATGACATGGCCACTGAAGCCAAGAAGAGTCAATGGGAGATTCTAGTTAGGCCGCTAGAAATGATAGAAGAGTACCCAGAACATTATGGTTTGAATCTCCTTCCTTGTAATTGCCTGTGTGTTCATCCCTCTCTTCTCACTCTGATCCTTAGTAAAGGATTTTTATGTTCCTGTTATCATTACTTGC
Source organism: Trochalopteron elliotii (assembly GCA_024734555.1). Taxonomy (NCBI): domain Eukaryota; kingdom Metazoa; phylum Chordata; class Aves; order Passeriformes; family Leiothrichidae; genus Trochalopteron; species Trochalopteron elliotii. The sequence goes on from JANPWX010000209.1 coordinate 484,770, forward strand.
TGAAAAATAAAATAAAGTCTATCCAGGAGAAATAAGGGAAGACAAATGTGTCACACCTAAAAGGGTGCCTTCCATTCAAGATATTTGGAGTTGTACACTCCCTATCCAGAAGCATCCCAAAAAACATCCCTTTAGAAAACTTGATCCTTAAAATAAACACTAAAGCCAGGATAACTGGAGAATTGATAACTGTAAATCAGAAAAATGTTTGGTAGTCTCATTTTTCTTCTCTTTTTTCTCTTTCTTCTTCCAACTCAACTCTCTTCCCTTTCCCTAACTTTCTGAGTTCCATGACCAGTAAGGGACCAGCCATCAAGCAGCTGGATACCATATGCTTTCACAGTACATTAGTGCTGTGCACCAGACCATGCCGTGCCTGCAATTGAATGACAGGTCAAGGCCAATTCATCTTACTGAGAATTTCAATCAACAGTGTCCAGAAAGCTCTCCTGCTTGGAGAGACCCAGCCCAGCAGCCATTGACCTCTCCCTCTGCTCAGCACTCAATCATATTTACAGAGCAGCAGTGACGAAAGGATACGCAGGCAAAGCCACGTATAGACCACAGCTCATCACTAGCTGTTGATCATTCAGGGACAGGGATGGGAAGATCCAATCCACTGCAAACAGACTAGATTTGGATCAGTTGAATGCCATTTCCATGTTTGTTTTTTTTTTAATTCTGTTCTGTTTTCTCCAGCCTTTCAAATCCATTGATGCTGGCTACTTCAGGCACTTTTCCCAGTATCTCATTCAACTGTTCATTCCTCCTCATGCCAGTGAATGCATATGAGGAGACACCAGTCTATGTCAACTCCCAGCCCAGCTCCACCACTGACTTCATCGTGGTGTAGTTCAGCTCCCTTGGACCACATCTCCTTTACACAGAAGTCATGATAGTTTACTTTATCAGCAGGAAAAAGAAGCATTAGTAGCAAGAGTAAGAGGTAACATGACCAGAATGTGATAATTGTCACAATAGTGAATACCAGTAAATAAAAATCAATACTATGGATGAAGTGTAGCCCTCATGCTATGCTCACTTATGCTTTAAGATCAGTTTAATTTTAAAACAGCATGAGGACTTAGTAAAAATAAATCCAGTATTTCAATATTCCCCATCAACTTCCTTCAAGCTACAATATATGTCCTACTCTACCACCCTTCTCAGCTTCCTCCATCCACCATTTCTCTCCAATCCATTTTTTGTTCTTCATGGCTCCATTTCTCACTTTAAGCGCCGTCATATTTTTGGTCCATCCTCGTTACCCCTTAGCTCACTTGTATTCACACCATTCATTGGTTGGGTTTAAATCTGAAGAGCATGGAGGAAACAAACAACAACAAATGAAGTCTTGTTCTAATCCTTCATATTACCATCTAAAACCAATAAGTATTTTCTGAAAGTGTAAATGCCATTGTTTTCTTTCTTATCCTTTGCCTTATTCTCCTCATCAGAAAGGTGGAGATGCATCTTCTCTGCTTCATAGAGTTGGAATGTTTAATTATTTATGGTATTTAAGGTACTTTTGACTCTCAAGCAATAGAAGCTACAGGAGCTGAGATTATTACTGCTTTTCACTGCACTTACCCGAAGGCAGCAATGTCTTCTTGTGAGATCATACCCAACATTACTCACAGGATCCCAAGAGAATGTATTAAAACCTGTATGTCCAAGATCTTGAGGACAATAAATCCTAGTTTAGCTAGGAGCAGAGAGAAAGGAAATCCTGTAACACCACAAATACTTGGCAACTGCCAAGCTAATTCCTGATACTCAATATTGACTTTGCCACATTGACTCAAATTGCAAAACACTGCTTATCTGTAGATTTTGATGAAACAAGTTAGCAACTGCAGGTTTGTTAAGCTTATGCTCACAAAAATATCTAAACTCATTACATATTTCACCTAGTCTCAAGCAGCTTCCTTGCTGGCAAGGAACTGCAAGAGCAACACGTAGCTTTGACGAAGGAGGCAGAGCTGCAATGGACAGCCAGCCTTCAGCACCTGGAGCGGAGATGCAGCTCTTCTCAGCACCAGGGCCCATCCTCCAGGCAACTTCAAACCAGACCTAGAAAACTCCTATTTCAGCAAGAGATCTGCCCTGAGGGTCTGACATAAATCCAGGAGGTCTGGTTCCAGCAGCTCTTGGACCGTGAAAATGTAAAACTCAGCTCCATTTCAATTCACTTGCAGAAACTCAAAAGAAGATCTCCTAGGCATGGGTCTCCAAAATGAAGAGCCTGGATTTAAATTGATCTGGGGGAAGGTGGGCAGACCAGAGACACCAGGCTTTACAGTATGAACATATCTTAAGAGCTCTGGTTCATTCCCAAACAAAATCCAGGAGACTGGAGACCCCAAGAGTTCTGTCTGGGGCTTCAGTGTCAGAGGTGCCAGAAATCTGGGATTCATAGAGAAATCCTCACATGTGATTTTGAGGTCCCATGCCCTTAGACCAGACCATGAGTTACAGTAGCCCACAGCTAGAAGCTCTGGAAGCCAGGGGAAGAAATACAGCTGTGACAAGTTCACCACAGTTAGTGACTCTCACAGGTACCTCTGAACTTGCAGTATCCCAATATTTGCAGGGAAAGGGTAGCAATTTTGACATTAAGTTTGGACTAAAAAAGTTTCTGCCTCTGAAGGTACTCCCCCTGCCTGGAAAAACTTCTTGTACCCTGGAGACTCGTGTTTCTGTCAGACTTCACAAACTGCACTGCACTGTGCCCCTCTTACCAGGGGAGAACACAAAGGGGTTTGAGGGGTTCTGAAAGCCACAGTGTAGTTGTTGTCATTGACAAATTTACAGACAGAAACTGCTCTGCTTTGGGAGATTTTTCTATTGAGCAGGGACAAATGATGACAGCTGGAGTAGTTCTGGAGTCAAGAGAAGAGATGTCCACCCTGACTCAATTTCTTCTTTCAGTTCCCACCATTTCCTGGGTTACACTGCCACAGAGCAATGTTGAAAGACTAGTGCATTCCCACTGCAGAATTAATTATAAGGTAAAATAAGGGTGTGCATATATATTTTAACATGCGCACACACACAGTGTATATTTGTTCATATATGAACATAAAGGGTTTGTTAATTTTCTTTTATTATAAATTTAGAGGGCATATATGCACTCCATCTCATCTTGAACCAGAAGACAGGTCTGCATTTCCTTGAAATGTGGAACATAGGTGAGAGAAGCAGCTCCTTACCCCTTTCCTGTCAGACCTGAAATGGCACCAGTTCCCAAACACACTAAATCCATGTATTCCTGAAAATGGGAAAACTCAAAAACCATCCTGGGACAGAAAAAGAAAAGGTGGAGACAACATTCAAGTTGCATCCCTTTTACATCTAGGATGGCCCTCGAAGAAAATCAGCTTCTAAGTTAGAAAACCAAATATTACTGCTACACCAGGGGCAGGCACCCAGCACAAAGCAGCTGTTCTCCCTCCCAGGAGTTGTTTCTGGGGTGGAAGAAGAGGCACGACTCAGACAGGGGTGGAGGCTTGGTGGATATAGTGCCAGGGCTGCCTTAACGCTGCCCATCTTGAACAGCTCCAATAGCACTGAGGTGCCAGTCTTGCCTTTTGAAGGACTTTTATAAAAGGCTGAGGTTATAGTGGCAAATAACCATCATATTAAAGCAGTCAGCAATGGTCTTTACCTAGGTCTCACCCTTGTTTGTATACAGCAGTACCAATACTGACATCATGAATAGCCAAAGATTATATGCTGCAAATATTACCCATCCCCAAAATTATGTAGATAAAGCAAACCCAGTTGTCTATATGAACTGCCTCTCCAAGTGCTTGAGCATGCCACTCATCTCCCTCTAACTTCCTGGGGCTACACTAACTTTGGAGTTTTCATGTTTCTTCTACTCCACATAGCTTAGATTCTTCTCCGAGCCAGGTCCAGGCCACAGTGAAGTGAACTTCATTCCCATGGGGTCCCCAGTTTCAAATAAAAATAGATTTTAAATATCAGCCCTTAGACACCATCCTTGCTTCCTGCAAAACCTCTCTCACACAGTTCTGTTGAGGATGACACTGTGGCAGGACCTTGTTTCTAGGCAGGGAGGCATTTCTGCACACAGCCCTGTCAATTGTTGTATTTATGAAGATGCCAAAGTATATTAAAATTCTCAGATGCCTTTGCACTATTCATTTCCACTACCACTGTACCAGAGGGGTGTAAAGCCCCTTTGATCTGCCAGCATCTTAAACCTACTTTGCACAGGTGCTAGCACCTTTGTGAGGCACTGAATACCACAGGAGGGGGTTCATGATCTACATACAGAGCATACATCCAGAGAGAAGCCTCTTGCCACACTCCTAGTGATATCTCTCAGGGGAGAAGGGGAAAAGCTGGAACAAATATGACACTTAATGCATTACCAACTGACTACACTGTTGGTGTTGCTCTGGGATCCCCTTCGTCTTGTTTATACTTTATCTTGGGAGCCTGCAAAGCTTCAGGGACTTTCCACCTCCCTGACCATATTCCTAACACAGCTCTGTTACCATTTCATCTAGAGTTCCAGGGTACTTCAAGCAAGACAAAAAACAATACCCATTTATCATTCCTTCTTTCCTAATTAAAGAAATTGGAGGACTCAACAGACCACATCTGAGTTCCCAGCCCTGGAGCTGAGGTGAGTCGGTGGGGAAGCTGTGCAGCCCTTCCGATGATTCAGCTATCCAGGCTGGCCTGGCATGCAGCTGAGGAACCATCCTCTCCAGATCCATCTACCTTCCAGCTTCCTCCCACTGCTAAAATTTTATTTATATATAAAATGCAATTGCCTAAAAACACATATTTTAAAAAACAAACAAACAAAACAAAACCAAAAAAAAAAAAAAAAAAAAAAAAAAAAAACCCAAAAAAAACACACACACAACCAACCACCACCTCAAACCCAAAATATCAGATACCCAGACACTAGGGAAAGAAAAAGCACTCAGGCAGTGCATCAACTCCCTAAGGGTTTGAGTTGCTGCCAAGATTACATCCGTAGGGAAATAAGCCACCAGATGCAGGGAATGGACTACAGGGGCCCAGAGCGATGGGGAGGGAAGGGAGGGAAAAAAAAAAAAAACAGTGAACAAGAGAGACAAATAAATTGAGAAATGAAGCAGTCTGGTTTGTTCATCACTAGCTATTCTGCTTTACAAAATTTACAGGCATTTTCCACTCCCTATCTCTGCTGAAGCAATTTTCCAAATGTCCCAGTACCTGCTTCAAACCATCTGGCTTGCCATACCCCAGCCCAGTAGATTGTCAGCCAAAAAGGCTTCACTGCCCATTGGATCAGAGAAGAAGAAAAGCTATCTCCTCTAGGTACTGTGATCTATGGGTTCCCTTACTTCTTCCCTCTACCTAGATGGACCCCAGTCCCCTCATAAAGAAAAATAATCTCATACACATTCCAGCTTTCAAAGCAAGGTATCTTCCCAAGCATCCCTTTGATAACATTGGTCCTGTCTCTCTCATGCCTTCAAGCCCAGTGGTGTGAAGAGGGGATGCGTCCCATGCCAAGAGAAATGTGAAAAGAAGAGGCTGATGCTTCACCAGATGGCTTTGGACTTGTCACAGCAGGGAGAGAAACATGCTTGAAAAACCTGGCCCTGGTACTAACCATCATCTCCTGGACTGGTAGTTCAGGACAGCTGGAGCAGCTGGGGCTGAATAACAGATGTGAGATGACAGAAATGTGGAGCAGCAGTCACACAGGGCAAACATGGAGGCAGTAAGAACCACAGGCTCCCTCTGGGACTGCAATGACATATTCATCAGAAAACACATTTAGAGCAAGAGCAGTGGAAAAGATGCACATACCAAAGAGTCAAGGGAGCAGGGTAATGGAAGAGTCAAACCATCTGACCACAGCTTACAATGAACAGCATCAAAGCGAGACAACCAGTGCACAAAAGAAGGGCAAGGGCTAGGGAAGGTTCTGCAGCATAAAACATGCAGGGCACCAGCTTGCCTACAGAGCTCACTTGCCCAGAATAATTTACACTCTGCAACCCAGCATCAGCCCAGAATGACCACTAGTGACAGTTCTAATCCTTGTTTCACAGAGCCTCTCTAAAGGGCCATCTCCTTCGACATAAGGTCTGAAAACTCAGATGACCACCAGACAACTGTACTTTGTACATGTGAAATCTTTGTACCTGTGAAACCTGTACCTGTTGCCCACCACCTGAAGGAAGCAAAGGAAGGTCCTTGTCTTTTCCCTACTGTTTGCTCTGTTTCAGGACACACAACCCTCTGCCATTACAGAAAATACCATCTGATGCTGAAACCTCAGCTAGAGATACCCCTTTCTTTTTTTTATAACCTTCACTGGATTTTAGATTTTGATTGGCCTCATCCCAGCACCAGGGTGTCAGCCATATGTCACCAGAGCTGACACAGAAGTCTGCTGCAAGCAGACAACTGGTGGGACAAGGGGATCCCATGGGGATGGATGTGATCATGCTTTCAGTTGGATGACTGAGTCCATGTACCCTTTTTCTACAAAAGTTTCAGCCAGAAGGAAACTAGAAGGAAAAGCACTGCCCCACAGTCACAGTCTCAGAGAAACCAGCAGATATGCTAAGAGTAAAGAAGACAGCTCTTGCAGATAGAGCTGCATCATAAAAAGAGGGATAACAGAGATGCTTTTGCCTTTTCTTGTTCTCAAGTGCTGGGCACAGGTGTCCTCAGGTGCTTCCCACTCCCCAAAAAGCCCATTAGCCTACACCCTTCCTCTAGCAATGCACACTTTTCCAAGGAGGTGGCCATGCACAGTTAGGTGCAGGCAGTCCCTCCACTCCATCAGAGGCTGACATCCTTGCCAGGTGCAATGCACACACCCACATACCCATGAACAGTGATCAGAGAAAGTGAAGAAAAGGTAAGGGAAAGGAAACAGCAGAGCAGAGAAAGGGAGGACAAGAAGAAAAGTAAGCAGTGAGAGGGACAGTGAAAGAGGTAATAATGGGAGAGAAAGTGGAGAGGGAGTTACTTTGCAAGCGGTAGCCAAAAATCTCCCAACATTTACAGCAAATGATGCATGAAATACACTGTCAGAAATGTGATGCCCAGAACCTATTGCCACTAAATATTTAATCCAACTGGCAGGGAGCTGTTAAAACCTCAGTGTCTGGATCTCAAACTTCTACAGAGCAACAGGTAAAGTAAATACATCAATATGTAGTAATTCACCATGGGTGCCACCAATTTTTCCAACCTGCAGCACTGGGCAGGGAAAATGGATATTAGCAACATCAGAAACTTGTCAATGGGTATTAGCAACATCAGAAACAGGCTAGAGGAAAGACGCGGTTTATGGACTTTGGCTCCCACTGCAACCTAGAGAAAAGGGGAAGGTGGATATGCCAATTGTCTTCTTCAGAAATTAGAACATGCATGCTGCTGCAAAGATCTCACACAATGCAGTTCACATCCCTCAAGCACTAGAAAGTCATGCAGAAGCATGGTAAATCAAATGCTGCAGCTCTACTGGCTCACACGTCTCTCTGCACATAATCCCTGAAGCCAATCTGCATGCAGACCAAAGGCTGCCTCCAGCAATCAGCTTCCATGGTCTCTCGAGCATGAAGCAGCTCAGAACGTCCTGCACGTGTCCCAATGCCAGCACCAAGAACGCAGCAGGGCAGCTGGGGGTACAGGCAGGTACACAGCCCTTTGGGGTAGGAAACCTGATTAGCTGTTGCTGCAGCATGGGTAGCCACCTGCTAACAGGGGCTTGCACACACATATGTTTACACACCCAGTGCAGTCTCCCACTTGTCTGACTCAACCCATAAAACTTTCAGAGCCGCTGCTGTCCAAATTGGCTCTGGTGTCCCTGAGCCAGCAGCTGAGCTATGTTCCCAAACAGTGGTTTCTTGGAGCTTTGCAAAGGAGGAAGATTGTGTTTAGACAAAGCTTTTGCAGTTTATAAGTACCACTCAATTATGATTTAGAGTCAAACCTGGAACTCAGAGGTAATCTGGGGAAAGAAACAGACTTTCTTTTCAATCATTTTGTTGTGTCCAAATCCACTCATTTCTAGAAAGAAGGCATCTAGAGGGTTGGTTTTTTTTAGATATAATGTAACATTTTAGATTTTTCAAAACTAACAAAGGTGAAAATACTCTGCTCTGCTATAATGAGTTTCAGACCAAGTTCCTCACCACCATTCAATACTCCAGCAACAGGAATACAGTTCTTCCTAAGAATTCTACAGGTCCAGCACATGTGGTTGACTCAGTGCACTGGCGCTGACATCTTACTAACTGCATGAGCCAAGTACCTACCTTCCAAAAAAAGAATAAGCAGATATAAATACATAAGAACTGGAAAGCCATGACAGAAATCTAGGGAGAAATCAATATTCTCCATACTTGTTTAACAAGACATGGGATTTTACTGTATCCAAAACCCCACATCACATAAAACATCTCCAAATCTAACACTGGCTGCAGAGCATTGGAAGTCTGGGATGAGGGCTTCACAGATAAGACAGCACTGAGATCTTCTCTAGGCACAGATCTTCTGAGAGATTCACCAGCATAAATCTCCCATCATATTCCCCTTTCTGTATTTATGGCTGCTTTGCTGTCCCTGTTGCAGCTGTTCAAGGAGCTGAGCTCATCAGAATATGCTTTGTGAAGTGCTTTTCTGGTCTTTTGTATGATGTTTTGCTTGCTTTCTTCCTTTCAGTAAGTGCCAAACCTCTGAAGAATGCCCAGGCTAGAGCTCTGAAAGCTAAGACCAAGTAGAGTAAGTATGATTCTGTGGCATCATCAGCTGAAAAGTGGCACCTCACAAGCACAAAAGAAAGTGTGACTTTGGAATACAGCTGTACAGTGTTCATCATCTGAGTTCACAGCAGTACAAGTAGGCTGAGTGACTTGCTCATGGGCTCTGACAAAGCCTGCTACTGCTTAAGACTTGTCTAAGCCCAACTTGCCAGGCTTATGAGAAAGTACTGTGGGCAGCTGGCAAGGCAGAGGAAACCTATGCCTGCATTTCGGCCACTCCAGCTGACAACCTGATATGCTATCCTCAACCAGCAATGAAGGTGGGCTTGCCAGACCACTGAACTGCTGCAGGAAAAAACTGGGACAAGGAAGCAAAACAGCTTTACTGATTTTGATTAACTGAATAAAAGCCAATTAATGGAAAAGTCAGATAGGAGGACCCTGATGACCTGCCTCCTATCTTTGACACGAGTATCCCCTGTAGCCCAGGACAGCACAGCCTCACACTTGCACACAGTGCTTCAGCCTTTGCCGTAAAAAGTGCCCTCACAAATTCGCAGCAAGAACCTATTTCTCTGATGCTAGGCTCCTGTCACTCTATGAAAATCCTCTTAAAATTGCCCAGGAACTAGCTGTGATACCAGGACACAGACACTGTCCTACAGGGAACTATGCTAAAGCACTTATTTTACAAATGACCCTCCAAACAGGTATTACAGAAGAATACATTTAGGATGCTCTTCACATCACAGTCAACACAGCTATTCACCCAGAGAGACTGGAGCCACCAGTTGAGATACTGCATCAGCTAATGGCTCTGTTTCTTATCTTCACCGCTTCCTTTCACTTGGAAATGCACTCGGTCTTAAAAGCAGATCAGGAAATTAACATTTCCAGGTATAAAATACTTCCATGCATGAAATAGCCTAGCATGTGAAAATGGGCTTTATATGAAAAATGTACAGAATTTTTTAAGCACAGCTGGGTGAGAAATACTGTGATAAGAGCTCTTGCTTCAAATTTTCCCATGCCTGTCAAAATGAGGAGATATAAAACTGCACACTTTTTTTTAACTAATTAGGCTATTTTATTCCTCAAAAAAAACATTCATACCAAAGGGGCAAAAAACCCAGCTAATCGACATTTTGTTGAAATTAACTCCTCATTGCATTTTTTGTAAGAAGTATACATTTCCTCCATAGTCCCTCCATTGCAAAAGACAGCATTCAAATAGATCTGTAATCAAATAAAATATAAACAGAAACATTAATAAACATGTTGATACACATAATATGAATAAAAAACCTGCAAGAAAAAGTACCACAGCTCTATCTTGTTCAGAAGCTCAAGTAGATTTTAGAGGCTCCAAAATCACATGAAAATTTACTGAATCAAGATCAGGTTCCCAACGCTTGTGTTATGTGATAAACAAGTGTCTAATATCACCCCTGGCCATCCACATTCCTAACAGTTCCCCCACCCCTCCTGGCCTCCTTGTCTCCCAACACTCAGGCTTCTTCTTCATACAGGTCCTGCTTTTCCCCACTTCAGCCAAGGTCCAGTTTCTTCTAGATCTGCCCTTAGTGACTAAAGGGAATAATTGGCCCCTGTCCTCTCTTTCTAACAGTCCTTTACAGAATTGCTGTTTGGTTTCCACCCACAGTTATCTTTCCTCTAGACTGAACATGTTTGGCTGTCTCAGCATTTCTTAAAGGGTTGAGTGCCTACTGTCATCTACCCCATCCTCGTCCTTGCTCCTACTTCACCCTGCAAACTATCTTTTTGAAAACACTACACCCTGACATGAATGCAACACTACACATTCACAGACAAAAGGACAGGGGAGAAATTATCTATGAGTCTTGCAAAGCAGAGGGGGAGGACTTCTGTGGGAACACCACACCCTTTTCCTCCTCCCCAGGAGAATTCTGGACACTACTTAGAGCAGAGCTTCAAGAGTCTACCATCACTTCCCTGGAAACAGTACTTTAGCCTCTGCCACATTTCACAGCAGGAACTGTGCTGTCTATTCAGCACTTTCTTTTGCTCATTTGCTGCTATTGCTTGGCTACAGCTACTTGTCAGTCTCTGATTAGGCTCCTACACCACTCCAGAAGCAGTGCAGAGCAGGGATCTAACTAGAAGCCACTCCGACAACACTAAACAACCCCTCGTTCTAATTCTCTCTCCTTTCTGTTTACATTTTTAAGCACACACTTCAAGGCAGTCATCACATCTCTCTTTCAATTTGGCCAAGCTAAATGTAATTAGTTAATCTTGCCTCTTAGATCAATCCATCCAGCATCTTAATAATTTTTGTTGCTCCACCGAATTTGTTCTAATATGCTGCCATCTTTGGGACACTAAGTTCTCCAGAAATTAGACTAGGTACACTCAGATCAGGCACACAAAGAAAACATGACTAGAAACATGCAGAAAATATTTCCTTGCTTCAAGACACAAGTTCTGTTTATGCACTCCAGAAATGCCATCAGCCTCTTTGCTGCTACATCATACCGTGAGGGCATATCTCATTTGCTAACTGGTGTAACCCCAGTATCATTTCTAGCATTACTGCTTTCCAGGGGTGTACCTCTCATCTCTGCTTTCTTTCCAAGCACAGTCTGATTTTAACTCCTACTATTCAATTTACTCTGTTAATCCCCAAATCCTATTCTGAGGTATGACTGCTTAGCTTCCTATGTATCTCAAATCTCTTTGATTTCCAGTGGAAATACTCTCACAAAGCAAGGCATGGGGTTTGTCATCAGAGTAAAGTCATGGCATATCCCTAAATTTACAAGACAATATGGATTCTTCACAGAGAGGTCACCATCATCAGTCCCTCACCAGAAACTGCCAAAAGGTTTTCAAGGGCTTCAGTTTGCTGTGGTGGTGACCAATGCTGGGCTGCTGTGTGACAGCTTCGCTCCTCTCAGAAAAAGCAGTGGGCCCTGGAGACCCAGCCAAAGCCCTGTGACAACAGTTGGGAGCACTGAGCAGGTGCTGCTTGAGCATCACTCCAAGGTACATTTCTTTACACTGCCTTTCCCTGTGCACACCCTCAAAGTGGGCATGGCACCTTCCCAATAGTCTGAACATCAGCTTACTCCAAACAGTGATGCCTAAGCCTTCCCTCCTCCTTCACTGCAAAGAGTGGGGAGGTGGGAGGCTACTTCAAAGCCTTCCTGTGAGATATCACATTGTGCAAAGCACACCAGATGCTGCCTGAGCAGTGAGTAGTCACAGAAGCAGGACCTGGGTGCAAAGAGTATGTTTTAGGATGCAAAAGGAAAAAAACCCTTTCCCTTCTCCAAAACTTCTCCTTCAAAACTCTTCCCCTGCCTCTCCAGCTCCCAAAGTAGTTCAAAGGCACTGAGACACAGTGGCTTTGCCTCTCCAGCCACACTAAGCCACTGCCCTGGCTCAGAGCTGTGCCTTATAGAATGATGTCAAATTGGGCTGGTCCAGACTATAGGAGGAGAAAAGAAGATGGAAGAACAAGGGAAAGGTGGGGATGGGTGGGGAACCTGCCCTGGGCAGAATTGATTCACTGCCTCCATGGCTGCTCAGCTCCATGGAGGAGATGCTGCTCAGCCCAGTTCAGCTTCTGATAGCCACAAGGCAGCTGTGGCTCAGCAGTGTCGAAATGAAGTGCAGCAGCCCTTGACACTGTATCTCTGACTGTGCCTGCTCCTATTCTGCTCTGGGACTCAGATGAAGGGGACATATGTACCACACGAAGTGGATTGTAGCACCAGCTTCCCTCTCCAAAGAAAAGAAGTCAAAGCAACAGCTACTCCCTCTCACCCTCTCCCATGAATACGTACTGCCAGTGTGCGTGAACGTGTCAGCTCTCTCAGTCCTTCATGGTCAAGGTTTCAGCAGGACCAGAATGCAAATTACATCCAGTGGAAGTTCAACAAGGTGTATAAGTCTGTCTTCTGGCCACAACCTATTCTCATAACCCACTCAGCCATTTCAGGAGGAAGTCAGCCCACTTCCTCCTCACCAGCATTAAGAGAAGGTTTTCTGATTAACTTTCCAGACTCAGAAGGGACAAAAGAAGCTTAGCACAACTCAAGTCACTTGAAAAGCCACATGTGTGAATTGGCTGGATTCATGACAGTTGTTAGCACCATAACAAAGATCTTTATAACAGAATCTATCTCAGCAGAGAGAGAAAACAAAGTGAGTTGCATAAAAATACAAAACTGTGTCCATCCTTTGCAAGTTCAGAAAACATTAGATGGCACAGATACACACAATACACCTTTCCCACATATTGCACTTACTTGAAGCCCAAGGATCCTCCTGCAGGAGACCAGCGTGTTTCTAGTTGAAAAGAAAGACCAGACCTATGCATATATCTAAAGCAGAGGAGCTCCATCCAAACCACCTCACTGTATCTCTGGGCGCAGACCAAGGATGGCTGCTTTCTGCCAAATGCTGGTCAGCATGTACTAGACCAGCTCAATCAGGATGGAGGTGGTCAGGTTGGCTTCACCTAACTGGGAGAAGACTACGGTGAAGAGAAAGCTTAGTGTGGCTCTCACCTTCCCAGTCTAGCACATGACAAGATGATTCCCAACTACATCATCTCCAAGCCCTTCAGTTTTGCACTGAGGAATTCCATCCATTCAGCACACAAGTTCTGGTCAAGGTTCTACAGCTATTCCCCACTATGTTCTTCTATTTACTGGTATGAATGTTTCATGTCTCATTGTCAGTTATAAGAGGCACAGCTTAACATTCTCCTCCTGAGTGAAGCTTACCTTCTTTTTACATTGCTATTCCAATCTTTCATGGAACATACAATCTCCAGATTATTTTATCCAAGTTCTGTATTTCTTTGGCTGGTGTAATATATGTGGTATTTCAATAAAGCCAAGGTTCAAGCTGAGTCTTTTGCACACAAGCTCTTTAAATCCCAAGGCTTCAACTAAATAACACACATAGATTTGTCCTATGCAGGAGGAGCATTGGACCAAATTCTCTCTTTTTGCCACTAAATATTTACACATCCTATATGGAAATCAGAATTTTTAAAGGGAATTTAAGTCTTGATTTTTTTTTTCCTCTCCCTATGGATCTCTGACAGTAAAATCAAGTTCTATGATTTTTCCATCAGGTTTTGTCCTGCAACTTTAAAACCATTTTATATTACTCTTTCAAAGCAGTTAAAATTATGAGAAAACACAATTTGCTTTAAAAGTCTCAAATTTTGTTCAAATGGAAATTTCAACTATGCCAAATACAGTCATTTTAAGCAGTTCTACCAGAGAGCATTGATTTTTCTCCCCCAGGCACAGTCCATGAGGATTTGGGGGAGCAAACCTGACACAACTTAATGTGATCCCAAACTGAATGTCAACTAGATTCTACACCTACTCCTGTTTCATACTGGAGGAAAAGCAATGCATTACACCATCAAGAAAACACCAGAAAACTTACATGGAAAAGAAGTGTTTAAGAATCTGTTGGACCCTTACAATCATGCTATTTAACGTTCAAGAAACATGGAAATCATCAAACACAAGGACAAAAAATATCACACTTTGTGTTCACATGAAGCTTTAATGCACCATTCATTGCAGGCACTGAAAAGCAGCCTAGACAGTACCTAAATAGCTCTTTATGATGTTCCTCTGGTGACAAAAGTGAACAAGTGTATAAACAAAAAAACTTCAAAATGCAGCTGATTCAAATAAATACTGGAAGCCCTTGCGTCTCATACCACAGAGCAGACATCCAAAGTCAGTCCAGTCTGATGCTGAATCCACAACCAATGCCAAGACTCCCATTTCAAAGGGACAGTGGAGCCAGTCTCTGGGCTGCAGATGCACCCTTGTACAGGTACACATTGCAATTTGTCCTGCCACAGTTGCCAAACTGTATTATCACAAAAGACTGCCACTTCAGAGGACACACAGATTTCTGTATTACCCTGTGCACTTAAAAGGACACAGACCGTCAGGGCAAAACTTCTCTCTAATTTTGTGTTTTGTTTGATTTTTATGCTTCATCATGCAAGCAGTATTTTCTTAGGAAAGATGTGCCTTGATGAAGATGGGCAATGCTTCTAAATGCATGCAGGAAAAAATGTACGAAGACATATAATAAAATATCATTCTTAAACTAGCTCCCTCCTGGGACACAGTGGTGATAGAAGCAGCAAGCCCCAGCCATCTTTCTGTAACATCCAGAGAAGCAGGTCTCTGTGGGGTGCCACAGACCAGCCTTATACCTGGTCAAGTCAACAGACCTCATGCACCAACTTGCCACTGTCTGGTTTGAAAGTAAGGTCTGAGATATCCATAAATCATGGTTCAGCTCACCTAATGGGATATTAGTGTTACTTGAAAATTCAAACCACATTTGAGAAGCATTTACATTGGACACAGACTAAGGAATCTCCAGGCCTTAGCATTTAAAAAGAGATGAACTATCAGGTACCCAGTTTTCTCACAGACGAAAAACACAAAACAGAGAACCAGGCATTAGAGATTTTGGATTCCTCATGGAGCATGACTGTTTTCCAAACTGGGTGCTAAAAGAGTAATAATTTAATATACCTCCTGTCTTTTCTAGCTCCTAACCCAGTACATCCTTAAAATGCATACACACAGAACAAAAGAGATAATTAAAAGCTTTTAGAAAGCTCATCTATGTAGGCTACCTTTGTAGTCAATAGGGATTAGCTTTTCTAGAGGGCAAGCTGGAGCACATCCATGAGGCTCCTGCTCTACACTGCCCTTTGAAGAACCTGGTCTTTCTCCACTGACTCCCTGGAGTTCTTCTAGAAACAAGTCTCCCACAGCCAGTTCACTTCTGGAAGCATACAAAAGTCAAACATCTCACCAAGCTTATAAAAACAAATGTATAATGAACAATGAAAGGGGATATACCAAGGGATATGAACTGCAGGAATAAAAATTTCAAGTGATTTTAAAGATCTGGAGACAATTGTAAAGAGCTACCTGCACATTATAGGAAACAATAAAAATTTTCATTGGAGTAGTAACTCTGGTTTTCTGTCACAGAGTCCATAGTTCTCATCTCTCTCTCATAGTTCATTTAAGAGCACTTGCTTCAGCATCAGATCTTTGTTTTCCAGGAATTCATCTCCTCCTGTCACTTTATTCCCCACCTGGAATCAGCACTGGAGCTCAGTGCTAAATGAAACATTTTGTTGTCATGTCACTGGGAAAAAACAAATGCATCCAAAGCAGAACAAGAACAAACCTGCACTAATTTGGAGGAAGAATTAGCTCCCATGTCTCCCATGTCTCAGAGGATTCCACTGCCTCTGGGCTACAGAGCCTGTACCTCCATTTCTTTCATGCTGAAGTAATTTCTCTTTTTATAGGTAATTACTTTGTATTGGGCCAAAGAAACAAACTACCTCCACAGCCTAGTCGTTAGAGCACTCCCTCTCCAGCACAATGAATAGGCATTTATATAAAGTAGAACAGTTTCCAACAGGAAAAGTTCCAACTGAGAAAGCATTACCGCAGAGGACCCTGTAGTCTGAGACTTCATCTTGGCTAGGACAACCTTAGCGACAAGACCCCACTTCAAAGTATGCAGAATAAAGATGCATCACACAAAACGCTATTAGTTTTCTGCCCACCAGACTGCTAGCTATTCTTTTCTCTTGTTTTTCATGAAAACACATCAAACACTCTAATTAAGCTCAGTGCAGAACTAGCAAAACCTCTGAAATTACTTTTTTTTTTTTTTTTTTTTTTTTTTTTTTTTGGTGGGGCAGTTAACCCATTTCCAAACCTCTTCTGTCAAAATCAAAATCATTAATCATCTCCTCTAATGTCAAAAGGTAAAGTCAGGAATTAATCAGTCCTAACAAAAAACACCCTAACAAAAAAACCATACAAGACTACTAAGGAAAGGCATGTCATCAAACAACACTCATCTCCTGGTTTCTGAAAGTTATTATGCTCTCCAGTAAGAAAAAAGGCCATTGCACAGAAAGGGTTGCTTATGTATGATACCCTTTGTGACATCCAGCTGCTGCTTCAGAGAGCTCCAAAGTACAGGCACTCAGCTCCTGCAAAGTTCTCTGAATCCTGATGTTCAGAGAACCTTGGAGCCCCTTTACTCTACATAGAAATGGTGTAAATTAAAAATGGCTAATATATGATCCTTGTCTCTCTTTCTGAATCCCTGATTAGAAAGTTCACAAATTTGCAAACCAGGGATTCAAAGAGCTTTCTGCAAGAGCCACCATATCTTTCAAGGCAGCCATCCCACAGCTATCCTATTTTTCTATGCTACTTAATTTTTGTCTCCTCCTCTTTAGGGTACTGGTACCCCATCACTTAATGGAATTATTAAACTGTTTTTTCTCAGATTCTATTTATACTTTCATGGCATTTACCACTATTACTTTCAGACTGAATCTTGAAAGCTTTCTTCCAGAAAGACAGTACCGCAGACCACATCCATGCTGATTTTATACTTTGACTTTCAACATTTCAGGACACTGTCTATATAATTTCAATTATATATGATAGCCACCTTTTCAGTAATAAATTAGAGGGTAATTTCAAGTTGCACCAAAAACGTGGAGAGCTGAAAGGGAGAGACTATGAGAACAGATTATGTCATTCTGTCACTTTCATTAGACTCTCCCTTGGGGATTGTCAGCCTCTGATGTTTCAGCTTGCCTCTGCCAAAACACACGTTTGACAGGAGGGAATCTCCCCTGAGATACTCAGGCCACTGACTACAGCAGCCAGAAATAATAGAGAATTATAGAGGAGGAGAGAGAGGAGTGCAGGGATATGCAGATCCTCCCCATGTGCTCTCCGTACAAGCACATGCCTACATGCAAGTAGCCGTGAGTTAGTGTGTTCTAAGGCACTTCAAATGCATTTCTAAGCAGAGCCTCGTGGCAGAAATTCCCCAGCAATCCAGCTGTGTACAATTAAACAACATCCTGCTTTACCTGGTACAAAGAGATTTACAGCAGCAACCCTTTCTCCATCCTCCTCCTGGAGCAGGTGGCAGCATCCTGACACCTTTCCATGCAGCAGTGGAGCCACTCTTCTCACTGCACAGGCTTCAAAACCACTGCTGTGAAGAGCTGGGATTGCCCTTGGCTTTAAGATCCCAGCAATTCTGCAATTCACTTCCAGATGGTATCGATTTAGGACCTTCACCTTTCGCATTCCAAACAGCTACTGTGTATCTCCAGTACATCATTTCTAGCTGTGAGTAGCAGAAGTCTCCTGACACAGGGAAACCACGGTCCCTCATTACAACAGACTTCAGTCTCTATAACCTACTCCTGCCCCACTGTATCCTGTTCATGGCCCACAGGCAGAGGTAAGAATATGAGACCACTGCAATCTTAAGCTATCCATGAGGCTATTATGCCTATCACCTGAAAACAATTTTTTGTTCATTAGGCAGTCAGCTACGAGTACAACACGGCATTTGCAGTAGTAAATTATCACCAGGTTGGTTACGCCAGATTTTATATTCTGCAGCTGGCTTCAAGTAGCCATCTCACCTCCTAGTCTGTTTTGAAGTAGTGAATTTAGTAATTTTACATTTGTTTCCTTTTGAAAAATCCTCCAAATTCTTCAGAGGTCATACATGCAAGAAACTACATCTATATGAGAGAGTTACTTCCCAACACTGCATGGCAACCCTAACTAAGAGATTAGGTGAAGAAGCTAAATAAAAATGTTATCCAAGTGAAATCCAAGTATAATAAGAGAGTGAATTGTGTCATTTCCTGCATTTGAGTCTGTGTCCTGGACACGTGTATAGAAAGTTCCTGATTCCCACAAAAAAACATCGGAGGTCAGGTTTACATGCTAGTTACTCTTTTTTAAAATAGTGTAATCCACCAGCAGGGCTGCACCACAGTCACCATTTCTGCTGATGCACAGGAGGATTTACACCAGCATAGAACTTGGGCCGCATAGCACATTCCTGATGCTGGCCAAACTCACAATTTCAAAACAGCCCTTTCAGCCATCTCAGCTATTGGCAGGCGAATCTTTACTGTCCCAAGGCAGGAAGATCCCTCACACAACCCACTGCTAGAGCTGTTCATCCAAACCCCAAGCAAGCACAGGAAGCTCCTCCAACTCAGAGCACAAAGAGATAGGACTGTGAAGGCTGGCTAGTGAAGAGATGATCCTCAGAAACCGCAGTGCTCACGGCTGCCCATATCCCATTTTATCTTCTGGAAGCAGCAAAGAGGAGTAAACAGAAGGTATTGTTAAATAAGATGGTATTTATAATACAGAAGGTATTTTTAAATAAGATGAGAAGGTATCTCATCTTGCAAGACAAAAGAATGACATCATGCAATAGCAAGGTGTAAATTTTCACATCATTCAGTGTGTGACGGTAAACCTCCCCTCCCCTTGCAGTATCAGGTTTTGGCACAGCAGTTATTCAGATGCTATGATAGTGTTAAGCCTTGAAAGCAGTGGCTACAGACAGGTGAGGATTCTGAATGAAAGAGACACGGTCTCAATCTAAACAGCCCAACTTATCCCAGAATTCAAGAACTGTGCTTGCAAATGCTAATGCATCATTCACACAGGACATGTCTGTAAGCGTCTTCTGCCCAATTTTCTATGCTGCAGCTCTTGCCAGTCCCCTGGACAGTATGAGCTGTCACAACATACCAGAGGTTTTGTAAACTAGACATCTTTGGGGAGCCCCTGATTACACACAAGCTGTGCCACCAGTCAATACCATCATTTTGACTTCTACAGGTACTGTATGAGATTTGTTGCACAGAGCCACACCAAATCAGATTCCTCCAATGGAACGGTCTCTCCCTCCTGCACACAGGACGAATAAACCTCATTATCTTTCTTCCAAAGTTGTTCAGTTAGGCATGCAAATATCATGATCTGAGGTTCACTGGAGACAGACTTTATTAGATACAAAATCCTGATAGTTCAGCACCTGCATCTAGCTTTAAATATTGTCAGTCGCAGCTAATCTGTCAAATTTATCAGTTCTTCTACTGTCACTAAAACATTAGTGGAGTAAACATTTAATTTGATGTTTAATCTGTATACTCTCTGCTTTGTCTTAAAGTCATTTATTTCCTGATCTGTCCTCTGTGACTAATGAGAATAATTGGCCCCTGTCCTCTTTCTGTAACAGTCTTTTATGTATTTGCAGACAGCTAAGGATACACCCACAGTTGTCTTTTCTCCAGACTGAGCTTCCCTGGGTCCCTCTCATTCTTTCTTTTCAGGTCTTGTTTTCTCTGCTCTGTGATCATTGTCTTAGTTCACTCCCACACACTCCCCCCAGTCCTTCCCTCTCTTAGAAGTGCTGCCCTCAAACAGAACATAGTTACCTAAGCAGTGCTAAGCCACACCTGTAAATAGCTTCTATACAGAACATTTCACTATTTTGAACAAACAAGGATTGTATACAGAGTTCACACATGGGCTGGACAGTGGGTTTGGAGGAGGATGGTGGTAGCTACACTGCTTCATTTCTTGATTTATGGTTGAAAATCCAGACTGAAAGTACAGTAAGCAAGAACTGTTCCATAACTAAATAGCTACACACAGAAAAAGTAGTGTAGGCTGACTGCTACCTTGAGAAGCAACTTAAGATCTTGTCACGTGGACAGTTAATTGGAGGTGAGCTCCTACAATCCCAACCTACAACCCCAGGGGTGTGCAGGAGTGACAGAATAATATCCCATGGATTATTCAGGCCAGATAACCTGACGGCCCTGCAACTCTTTTAGTGGAGGAGCAATCAGTACAGAGAAGCCACCAAATATGAAGATCAAATTCACATTTTCCCCCTGGGGTGTTTCTTTCCTATAAATGTTTCAGCACAGCCTTGCACACCAAGGTTAGTAATACTGTACATGCTTTGGGAATAGAGAAATCTTCAGTATTCAGAGCTAGCTACATAACCTTTTACCTGAGCCACTTTCAGTGAGTCTTTTCAGTTCTGAACCTTCCTTTTAGATGGGGTTTGAGGTACAGGGAGTGAATGCTGCAGAGATCTCAGGCTAGTATCCCTTTCACTTTGAGCCAATAATCACTCTCATTCAAAATTTCTTTTTCCCCAGATGTTTAATCAATTCATCTACATTGATATATCTAGAGTATATATACTGATATAAAACATAGTCTTCAATTGCCTGGGTTAGAAAGGGAAGAGAGCCACCCAGCATACTTTGCAGTCTAAAAATACCAGCTGTATTGGGAAGAATGAGCCGGCAGTGAGTCTCAGAACACATACCCTTTCACTCTTCACTTTTTTGGGGTACAGAAAAAGAATATGCTTTCAAATGAAGCATATTCAATGTATATGTAAAATTTTTATAAAGAGAAATCTGTCCCTTCTCCTGCCCAGACTCAGCGTTCTCTTCTGTTTCCAAGAAAATACTGAATAAAAGGCAGTCTTGCCTCCAGAGGTCCAAATTCACCATGGTTTGAATTGAATTTGAATTTGCAGCATTTGCACACTGCCTTGTGCCACACATTTGTTTCTGAGTGCATAGAAAGGGGATTTTTTTCTCTTCAGTGACCTCAGGCACATGGAGATACGCCACTTGGTTTGCAGAGATGACCACCCTGGACTTGGTCAACTTTTACAGACACCAGTTCACACTCTGATGTACAGTTCTAGCTGGGAGCTTATGGTTTACAGCTTAAAGAGGCAATGAACTCCTGAACAACAAAGGATGGGTTTGCTTGGATTTCTTTTTTCCCAACATGAAAGGTAGCCTTGACATTTAACCTTCAACATTTAACATTGGACCTGATTGATCAGGTCAATCTCCTAGTTCCCAGGCACTTAGCACCATGGCACTAATTTTGCCAGAGCTACCACCAGTCCATACCTACTAGGAACCTCCTTTCCAGTCTTTAGATAAAGAGACATGCAAGAAAGGTAGGTCGGTGGAGCCCCCTTTGTTGTTGGAGAAATAGGTTTTTTAGTTCCTGTTACAAGGCACTTTGCAGAAGCAGAAAAACAAATCTCGTAAGAAGGGACAAGGCAGCAGTAGCAGGTGGGCCATGCTTAGCTTCAAATATCTTATTTTCCTCTGATTCCCTTTCTACATATTTCAGTGCTGTGATCGTCAAACTGCCATTTCATTTTACGCAGGGAGGTACCCTAGGCTGCAGCGAGTCTGACTGCAGCAAAGCAACAATTAATAAGTTGACTCACTTTGGTGTAAAGAGTTCTTGTGGACAGATGGACAGAGGACAGATCAGGGTAATAGCAGATAAATGATCGGCCGTGCTTCTCCCAACCACTTTGTACTTTTTCTCTCAAGTGTAAATAAATATCAAAGAAAGTTAATCACAGAATTGCAGAAGAGTCAGGCAGGCCTAGAGCCCTGATGTCAGGCAGAGTGGATACTATGAGCATTCCATGGTGGATTAGGCAATCACAATACACTGAGCCATCTTGCTCAGAAAGACCATCTAGCCCATCTTTCCTATTAACTAGTCCATTTTTTTGTGATTAATTCCAGCTTACACAAAGAAAATTTTTAAAATTAAAAAAACCCTCTGCATGTTCTCCAGCTGCAAGGTCTTTCACCACTGCCCACCAAACCCCGTTGCTAAGTAGAGTGAGTACAGGCAGGGTAGAGCTGCTGTCTCCTTAAAGGTCAAGAAGATTAAACCTCTAGGGACCAGTCCTCAGTCTGGACTATCTCATAGGCAATTTTTGTGCATCCTAAGGATAGGAATGTGGAATGGAGCCCATTGCAGATACAAGCAGTGCTATCTGTACAGTGTTCCCACCCTCTGCCAGCTTGAAGGAATGAAAAAACAGCACCAGGAATCAAATCCAGACCTCCCACATGGTACTGCAGAGAGACTGATTCCTGGTGCTAACCCAGACAATGTGCATCCAGTGAGGGAATCCAAGCACAGCTCCACAGCTCTGGTACTGGAAGCGAGGTCCACCTGCCCTCTTCTAAACCAAGCACAAGAAACAGCCCCAACAAGATGAAATATAAATTGATTCCATCACCTTTTCCTCGTATAGGTTAGGGTCTGGGGATCAGGTGCTGGTTCATAGGTTCACAGACTTTTTATACAGGGACAGTTAGTAATCTGAAATGAGGATAATACAAGTCAAAGCATCAGTTATTAAATGGAGATGGCAGCTTGGGATTTTTGCCCCTGTTCTGTTTTTTCACCTCTCCACGATCTCTTGCATGATGTCTTAGCACGTACAGGTGCAACATAGAACTCTCCCACTGTGCTGGTATCCTGAAACCCTTGCCCAGAACAGGATGGCTGGGTGCTGCTGCTGCTACCTTCCTTTGCTCAGCAATGGTCTTACTGGCACAAGGATCGCAAGAGGCACCAGGACTGACACAGGCTGAACTGGCTGGTACAGCAGGTGTGTGCCAATGGATCAGAACCCGGGGTCCCTGAGAAGAGGAGCTGTGGCTTTGAGCACGCTTCCTTTCTTTTCTCTGCTGAGATCTGCCTCTGTATAACAATGGCTGACCCAAGATAAAGTTGAAGCAGATCTCACCATCCCTGGGCTGTTTCCTGACTCTGCTCTCAACCTACTCCATCGTGTCCCAACCCTCTGAGACCTCCACCCAGGACTGGGAGACAAGCTGGTGTGGTGAGGGACCAAAGAAAAGCAGGTTATATCAAGGCAACAAGAGCTGCTGCTTTGGGGTGGCGTGGGTGAGAAGTTAAAAATTGCCCATACCCACACCTCCCCTCTTGAAGAGCACCCTGCACCCACGAACCAACTGCTGCTCTCTACAAAGCTGCAGCTGGGGCACACCAGGTCATCCAAAACAGCAGGGTGCTGTGTCCCTGCTCTGCTCCCCAGGGCCTTGGGGTGTGGGACAAAACTAGCACCCCATAAGCTGGGAGTATTGCATAGCCAGCCCTTCCTGCCTGCTCAAGGGGCAGCTCAGGAGGGATCAGCTGCCTCCATACAGTGCTTGCAAAGCCTGACGTAGCTGTGCTTGATGGTAAGGAAAGCAATGTTAATGGGCATCTCCTTTTGCCCATACTGGAGCTTGCAGAGAAGATGAGGAAATGTCACAGGCAAAGGTAGCAGCCAGAGAGACTGGGCAGTAAAGAGGAGTGAGGATGAGGGCCGGTGCTCCTGGCTCCCATGCTGAGCGTCAAAGCTTTACGACCCCTCCCCAAGTCCCACCTGCCCTGCTCCACCTCTGCATGAGCCTGGCCCTGGTAATGGCAAGGAAGGGCTGTGGCAGGGATGCGGCACCCGTTCGGGCTGGGTGCCCTGCTGGCGGGGCTGGCGGCTGTGGCAGGCAGCAGGCAGAAAGGGCTGGGCACAGCTCTCTAAGGGAGCAAGCAGCCTGGCCCCCCCACCGACGGCTGCCACCCTGTCCACGCACCCGAGAAAACCTTCCCCTCTGCCGTCCGATGTGCCTCCAAAACCCAGAGTAGGGGGCAGAGGGCCAGAGACTGAGCCCACCCTCCCCTTTCCGTGCATCGCCCCCCGGGGTTTGTGTTTTTAGGGGCTCTCAGGGGTAAGCCATGGCCGACGAAAGGGGCTACAATCCCCCACCAGTTCGGTGCTGGGGTCCTGGGAAATCCAGGAGCTGCGAGGTCTGAGAAAATCCTTCGGAAAACGGGGAAAAGGGTCCCACACGTCCTCCTGTCCGCACAGGTAAACTTTCAACTCCCACTTGCGGCGAGGGAGGGAGAGCTCAAGCAGGGAGGATCCAGGCGCGGATAGCCTGGGAAGCCTTAGATATTTATAGAAGCACAGCCAGAATATGTCAGGAAAGGTGGCTCTCAACCCCTTCACGCGGGACCCCTCCTGGTTTTTAACAACAGACCGACAAAACCCTCTCAGAAATGTGGCAAGGAGCTACTGTAAGGATGCGGGCAAAGGAGGTGGTAGGAAAGGCGCGCCCCCGCCTCGGCATGCTCCGGATGCATCAAAGGCTGAGAGTGCCTCAAGGCTGCTTCCCCCCGCAGCAGGACTGGAGGATGACCACCCTTCTTCCTCTCTCTGCTGTGGGGTGCGCCTCCTGCTCGTCTGTGCCGCCCCCCGCCCACTGCCAGGCTTCCGGTCTGGAAGGGAGAGGTGGCTTGGGGGGAGCCTGGGCGGGGGGCTGGCGATGCGGTGAGGGTGCTGGGGGTCCGCCCCCAGGGGGGGCTGTGCAGCAGCTCACGCCTGCCCCCGCCTCTCCCGGTGTGGGGGCGCGCAGACCCACGCGTGACGGGCGAAGCGGCGCGGCGGGCACGGGCCGAGGTTTAAAATAACCCCGAGACGCGCAACACCTTGTGCCCGGCGCTCCCGCACCCCTCGGCGGCTCCGCTCCCTTTGTCTTGCCACCATCTTACGGAAAGACTCACATGTCACGTTACGGTCGGGATGCACCGGTATCTCTCGCGTATCTACAGCCGAACAGCTCGATAGCCATTTTGCATCCCTCCCGAGTGGGCTGGGGAAGGGGCTGCAAGGCACGGTGGATGGGGAGTGGGAGGGATTGGGCGAGGCGGAGAGGGGCCACGATGCCCGCTGATAGCACCAGGGGGACGGGCATAAATTAAAACACGTGAAGTTGCCTGAACACAGCGCCTCGTAGGTTCAGGCTAAGTCGCTTGACGTGCTTGGACTTAAAATAGCCCTCCACCTCCACGCAAGCAGGCGCACTCGCCCCGGCACTGGGCGGACTCCTGCCGCGGTGCCAGGGGCGGCCCCGGCCACTCCCCAGGCCCCGGCCCCGGCCCCCGCGTTAGGCCGCTCACGATCGAGAGGCCAGCGTGGGTTTTCAGTAATGCACCACCTTCCTCGGCAACAAGCGGGTTTCTACGTCCTGTTGTTCCTGACGAGCTCTGCTTTCACATCACAGCATGGCAAGGAGCTGTGGGACCAGTGAAAAGGAGGAGGCAATTTTGGGGGGTGGATGGATGAAAATTATTTTCGTTTTCACCCCTTTCCAAAGCCGTGTTCCTCCTCCCGTGTCTCCCCCGACCCCACTTGTCTATTCCCCCCCCCCCCCCCCCCCCAAAAAAAAAAAAATCACAAGGGACTTTTCCCCCATTTCACAACGTGGTACCTGACTCAAACCCTTTCTCCTTCATGTCGTATTTGATGAGCTAAGAGGGAATCAACATGTCTGGTGAATGCTGGGGAGCTTTTTCCCTCTATCTGCTTCTAAAAGCAGCATCTCTAAACCTTTTGTTCTATCGTGAGTGATCTTCCCTGGGCAAACCCGTGTAGCAAAATGAGCTGCAAGCAAAACCACAGAAACAGGAATTTCCCTACCTTGGATTGTAGAAGCAGAACCTCTAGACGGACAGATCAAGGGAGAGAGCATGTTGGGAATGTCCAGTCTCCTCTTGCTTGCATATCCACATAAGAAGAATAAGGGTCGGGGGAAAACGTGGGGGAACGAGTTTAAAAGCAATCCTATTTGGCTGTAAAAAGAATAGAGGCTTCTTTGTGGCAATCTTGCGTCTTGAAATGGTGCAAATTCAAAAGCTGGAGAGAATCACTTCAGAGGATATTCAGCGCAAGTGGTGAAGATCATCAAATGCAGGTACCAGAGTGAGCATTCCTTTCGCCTTTTTAATGATTATTCTTAAAATTATTCTCTTTTTTTTTTCCCTGGAGCCCTAGTGGAGCAGGTTGTGTTTAATGCAACTGGAGGTCGGTGCCGTTCTTCTGTGAAGCATGATTATCCTCAAAGCGTCCCCTTCCTGAAGGGAAAAATAAGCATCAATTTTGTATTAGAGGAATCTGAAGGGGATAGAAAACACTCCCCAACAAAGACATTAATATATTGAGAAGAAAGGAAGGCAAAACGCATTTCCCAATAGTGCACACAAGCGGAATTTAAAAAAAAAAAAGAATTAAAAAACCAAACCAAAAAAAAAAAAAAAACCAGCTGGCACGAGTCTATAAATAATTCAGATACGGGCTGACTACACCATTCCCGGGATAGGCATGCATACGAGACGGGAAAGCTGGCGCGATGTGAATCGCGGAGAGAAAACGACTCCCCCCCCCCCGCAGCCCCCCCCCCATGCACGCACAGCATTTCGCCCACCCCCGGGCCCAGCCCCCGAGGGCTGGCGAGGGCCGTGCCCACCCCTCTGCAGTGCTGCCGACACCGCTGCCCGCCGCGCTTGGCTCCACGGGCAGCGCGGGGCGCGCTGGCCACACACACATGCACACGCACTACCACGGGGGTGGGGAGGCCCGGGGGAACTGCTTCACCTGCCACAGGGCCGGGTTGCTATACGCGCCCCCCGCCTCCTTCGCCCCCGGCAACACAACCCTCGGCTCTCCGGGCGTTGCTTGGGCTTTTTTTTTTTTTTTTTTTTTTTTTTTTTTTTTTTTTTTTTTGTCTCTAGGGGTGGGTGGATGGCTGGGAGTGTCCCCACCACCATCTCCTCCAGCGCAGCCGGACAGGGCTTAGAGCTATGCAGGCATTTATTTAATGAAGCCGAAGATATTTATTTCTTTTCCCCTCCTTTCTCTCTCGGTAAAAGATTCACACTTAGAGCTGTCATAAAATCCAGACCCACATACATACCTGCAAATCCTGCTTCAGGCACTCGGGCTGCTCTCAGTAGCTACTGCCCCCCTCTCTGCCTGCAAGGCTGATCCGCCTCAGACATGCTCAACTTCTTCATTCTCTTCTCTGGTACTGCCCGGGTGGGAGATGCGAGGCGGGGAGGGGGAAGTGCTCAGAGCATCACCCTAAAAATACATTTTTTAAAAAATTCTCTGCAGTATAAAAGCCCCGAGAATGCTTCCCGGAGGTGGGGAAAGCATGGGAAGATGAATTAATAAAGCAGCTTAATAATTAATAATAATTAAATATACCCGCGGAAAATGGTGGGGAGGGGGAAGTATCAAGGGGCGGGGAGGGGAAGCTGTGTCAGTGAGCAGTGGGGGAAACGGGGGAAGAAGACGAGGAGGGAGGACAGTACGGGCAACGGGAGACCAACCCCTGCCCGCTGCCGGAGGAATCAGGTCTCAGTCTCCGGCGGAGGCGAAGGGGGAGCCCATGCCCGGGCGGCACCTCTGCCTCCGGCCGAGCCGGGGCCAGTGCCGGCACCGCGGCCGGGGCCGGGCCGAGCTGCCGACGCAGCCCTGCGATGACCACCTGGGGCTCCCTGCGTCCGGCGCCCTCTCGCACCCGCGTGTTTGGAAGCAACCGAGAGAAGGAATGCTTAAAAAAATGTATTAACAATAACCATAAAATAGTAATAATGAGAAGAAAGGAACAGGAACCCAGCCAGCAGGCAGGCAGCAGAATTGGATCCAAAAAAAAAGAAAGCAGTGAGAGCAGAGATAACGCTAATATCCAAATTGGATACTCCACATTTAAGGCCCGTGCTTTAATTGGTATTCTTAAGGCCCCTTGGAAGCTAAGCAACATGAAATCAGCCTGAACAGAAATGAACACATGCCTTCATCCTCATCCTGCCCTGTCCATGGATGCCTGCACTCTTGCTGCCCATGGTACTCTCAGCCTCACTGCAACAGGGCAATCCACTCTGTGGTCACAGATCCATCCCTGTCCCCTCCTGTGCCACGGGTGGCCTGAGCAGACTGTGCCCACCTACCCTCCTCAGCACCAGAGAACGGCCCTAAGGGTAAGTCTTGCCCACTATCAGGAAAAGCCAGAATGGGTAACAAAGCAAACCCCTTTCCAGGTGGAAGTGTCAAGTGCAGCCTTCAGGATGTGTAGTCACTCTATGGTTGCAAACGCCCACCCTGCCAATGTCTGAGTCTTGGTAGGAGATTTGGAAGAGCTCAGATGGTCCTTGGTGATCCCCTAGAAACAAGAGCATACCCTCTTGTTTCCTTCCCCATGCTTCTCTACCAGCTACACTTGTCCTTGCAGGAAATCAGACCCCACGCCGAACATCACATGCTCTGCTTCAGTGCTGATGCAGACTGCACTGTCCAGCCTTTGCATCCCTCTCACTGAAAGCACTCTCCAAGGAATACACAGTTTCTTGGACCTACCTAGCATGCTCTATACCCAGGAGCAGTGAGGGACACGCTGCTCAAAAGACAGGCAAGGAGGGCTGGATCCCACATGCCAAAGAATTGTGTCCCGGCAAGCAGACAACCACTCAATGCTGAACCTTTGTTGCAAGTGTGTATTTGCAGGGCTAAACATGCATCTGT
Source organism: Trochalopteron elliotii (assembly GCA_024734555.1). Classification (NCBI taxonomy): domain Eukaryota; kingdom Metazoa; phylum Chordata; class Aves; order Passeriformes; family Leiothrichidae; genus Trochalopteron; species Trochalopteron elliotii. The sequence goes on from JANPWX010000209.1 coordinate 513,677, forward strand.
CCAAGGTTTCTTAGGGAGGACAGCCTCCTAAAAGAACCACAGCAGCTGTGGTCTCTCTCTTTACCCCCAGGTCCTGTCTCAGTTTGCACCTCAGAATGGATCCACATGGTCCAAATAGAGTTTGCCGGTCTGTAGGGAAGGTTATGGACAGTAATGTGGCTGTAGCACTGCGTGCATATATAACAATATGCCATCTGGAGCTTGAATGAATTTCTGTTTCCATGTGTAGTGTATGTACAGTGATATTTTTCATGTAGCTGCAGTGACCATAAGCAATACCAATCTGTGCTTGAGTTCTTTGGCAAAAGCAGACAACAGTATTTTCATTTTGAGAGCCTGGATCTTCCTGAGGGTGCTGGTAAGGGCTGTTCTCCTGTTAGAAAGATTTTCCTATCATTTTTAGGCATGCTTAAAAAAAGTGACTGTGATATTTTTCATTCTGATTTCAGTAAAAATGGAAGACATATTAGCCAAAGCCTAAAGTAATCTGAAATTATCTCAGAACATTCAGAGGAAAGAACTGTAGAGTGATACATACAGAAGCTGCTAATAGCTGAAGAGATTAGTCATTTGACTTTGCCATCCTTTCACTGATAATAGTGATACAGTAATAACAAATATGATTTGGCCAAGGGATGTTTTTTCCTTTCTGTATGGTAAGAAAGGATAAACTATGAATGCGAGTCCTCCTGCATTCTTCTGGATGAAACAAGCAGACAAGGAGCTTGAAAAAAAGAGAGGGAGTGGTTTTCATCCAGCATATTACTTAGAAACACAAAATGCAGGGTTAAGAAGTATTTCTAGGAACAATTTCTGTCAAGGGGCTGCAATCATTTTAAGCAAGTCAGCAATATTTAGGATTATAATTTTCTGTGATCTTAAGATGAAGGAATTCATCAATTGTTTTTCTTTATGAAACTACACAACTCCACAGTTACATGGTACATGAAAGCCTTGTTTACTTTTAAGGATGAAACTAGTTGTCTTTCTATTTGATAGATGTCTATGCACATCTTACATAAACATAATACATATGTATATTTATAATTCTTTCTTAAATAAATCATAAAAGCTAAGTTCCCTATAGTGATTAAGGGCCTCAGTGTTGACTTCAACACCTTTTTTTTTAGACAAAATGGGTGCATTCCCCTTGACCAAAAAAACAAGGCTCAATTACAAGTTTGAAATCAGGCACATAAAAATGCCAATTGATTCAGAATTATCTTCTCAAGATTTTGCACAGCATCTAACTCTCTTTTTTTAATATATTAAGATGTAATAGTTATTGTAAATAATGTGTGTGGAGGTTGGCTCCAAAAAAAAAGTTTCAAAATCTGCAGCAGCACAATACTGTGGCAGGTTTACTCTCACTAGCTGGGGTATGTTTTTATTTTTTCTCCAATCAACTAAGATGAATGAACTGCATGAAATGAAACAAATAGTATCTCTGATAGGAAATGGTTTTTCAAACATCTCTTCAATTCAAAAACACTTAAATGTTATTTGTAAGACAAATTGAGGGTTTTTTTTAAAACAGGTCATGTTTACTATAAATTAAGGACTATATTATTTTTGTCCTGCCTAAGATAAAATAATGTAAATGGAAATTCTTATATCAAGAGCAACTAGGGCTGGATGTGGCAGTGATGATGTTGGGGAGGATGCAATACAGTACAGCCATTCTGTCACAACTGAACAGCCTCTGCCAGCACTCACAGGGACCAAAGGCCCTACAGTAGCTTTGACCCTTAGTAAATGCCCCACTGACTTCATAAAATCAGAGCCTATTTCCAGGGTTCTAGATAAATAGGATCTGCAGCTAAAGGAAAAGACTGCCACTTTATAGGTCCTCTGTCCAAATACAGATACTCTTGCATTAGTAGAAGAAAAGCCATGTCTATGGAAAACAATTTCTTATAATCAATGAAATGGATTAATTGTTTTGGACAATTCACACCATTAAAAGGTTTTTCACAGTAGCATTCCTTTGGCTGTTTGCACATGAGCTGCAGAGCATGGTAACAAAGACCTGCTCTGCATATAAAACCAGCTGGTTTTATATGGTGCTCTCTGCCCTCCTCTACTCAGCCAGTCTGATTTATAAACTGGCTGAATACACTTATGTCCGTGTCCTGGTGTTCAGATACCAGGCCTATGTCAGTTTTGGAAGATCACCGTAACATTGGCCACAGAGGTCCACAAACAAGGATGCCATCCATGTCTTTTGCATAAAAAACAGCATGGAAGAAATTTTATCAGCTAATTAAAGGGAAAGCAAATGAAGAAACAAGCATACAAACCTGACAGTAGCACAACCACCTGGCTGAAGGACTCAGCTAAATTTTGGTATGACACCTGTTTTCCTTTCTTTTGCACATGGTTCAGGACCAAGGAGATGCTAGAGCAAGACTGAGCCAGAAGCCACTGGGTGGGGAGATCTCTTTAGTCTTTTGCAAGGAGATTGACCACTTAGTGATCAGTCTACTACTACTACTCAAAGGACACTCATCCTGCCGGCAGCCCAGCAGAAGGGAATTGTGAACACTGTTGTAGTTGCTTTGAAATGTTATACATGTTATCTCAGCTGTCACACCAGGACACTTAGCTGAGTTCCCATCATTTTACATTGCAGCATCCTCTACTGTCTCTGCTATGGTCAGTCTGCCCTCAGAAATCCTAACAACTAGCAGACTGGATTTTTGTCATGCAGAATCAAAAACAATGTGAAGTAGATTAAAGGAGAAATAGCTTTCTCTGTGTCTTTATATAGACTTGTTTTATTCTTCTGAGTATGGAATGTCAGGCCCACTGAAATTGGTTTTCCTGGATGGTCATTTATGTACAAAATACAGGCACATTAAACTAAGAAACTGTGAAGTTTGTTCTTTCAGATGGAAGTGTGTTCTTTTTGAACTGCAGAAGTACAGACAGGATTTCAAACTGACACTGTCACTTTTCTAAGATGACATATGGCTCTTCTACCTATAGCACACCCAGACTGAAGAACCTATCTGTCAACAGGTACTACATCTATCTAATAATAAATAGTAATTATCATCAAATGCTATGTGGTATTTCATCAAAGCATGGCACAAACATTAGCCATAGATGCCATCCCTTTTACCCTGCCATTCAGAAGCAGAAAAGAAAAGCTGAAGCACTCACTGCCTTGCATCGCTCTGAGGAATACGCCTTTCTTCTCCACCTCTGGGGTGCAAAGATCATTCCAGTGGCTGGAGATTTTGTCCCATCTCACTGGTCTTAACAAGATACAGTTTCCTGACATACTTGAATGAATGGGAAACCACAACCCTCCCGGCAGTCATCTCCATCCTGTTCCAATCCTAACAAGATAAACAAATAACCTGGGCGGGTTTTTTGGGTTTTTTTTCTAAAATCAACTTTATGGTTGATGAAAATCTTATTGGTTCTTTCCAGATTCAAGTGATGACTCTCTTCGCTGGAAGAGCTGCAAAATGGATTAGGCAGATTGCCTTCATGGTTTGAAGGAAACTGAAAAACCGCTTTCAGTAAAAGATAAAGTGTGCCTTTTGCCAGATTATCATGATGAAAAACTAAAGAAGAGTTTCTTCAGGAAAGTACCTGCATTCACCTATCCTCCATACAGGGCATGCAGCAGCCAGAAAAATCACCCTTTTGTCTGAAAGCTGTCTTTAATGTTCTAGCAGACGATCCATCAGAGCATTCAAAACTAAATTAAAATCGCAAGGAGGAATAGGGGATTTAATTCTAAGATTAAGCTTTGAAGTTGCTCCCAGGAAATAAATTATTATTGGATGAGAACCAACGCACCAATTATCTAGTTTACTGCTCATGCTACTGAGAGCTGCTGCAAACATCCTCAGAGATCTGCTTTACCTAGATGGTCTCATCTTTAACAGGATATCCATACAAAGGCAAAAGCTCAACTAGTCACATGCCAAGAAACTTCCCAGCCCCCAGTATTAAGAGGGAAACTATACAGGGCAATAAGTTTCAGTCACTTAAGTTCCCTGGCTTTCACCTTTTAACTTGCTTTGTTGTAGATAATAGAATAGTTAATAACAGGCCACTTCTTTGCTCCATGTGTTACAGTTGGGTCAAAGTTCTACAGTATACAGGTGCTGTCATAAATAAGCACATTTATTTTTCTTACACAGAAGGCCTACATGCTAGTGAAGTGGCTGATAAGCCCTACTGCATTTCAATGGCTTCTAGACAAAACAATGGGACATTTCCAGCTTTTTACTTGCTATTCCACAGATTTCTTAAGGCTGCCCAGAATACCTCAACTTCACTTATGCAGCTTCAAATCCTTAATGCTTGTTCAATGGGACATTGCTAAAACATGAACCACCTCCTGTGAAAACAGTAAGTAAAGTTAAATAGCTCCAAGACTGAAAAAAGTGTACAGAGGGACATCAGAGCTGATATTTCACTCAAATTAAATGCTACCAGTTAATCAGTGCTTTTATAAACTCACTTGGAACATTAAGTTACTGGAGGTAAAAAATAAATCCTTCACTCTTAAAAATACATGTCACCACTGAGGCCAAATCTAACAGCAGCAGTGTACACAAATATTTGGTTTTCTCCTAAAGAATGTATTTTTTGTTTAAATACCTCATGACGTAAACATACTGTCACCAAAACATCACTACTGTTTTCCTCCCAAACACATGGTTCCTATCTTTTCTCCATGGATTCTTTCCAGTCCTTAACAAAGGGAAACACTGTACACAAAGCAAAGACAAAATCCCACCCACCTCCTATGCCCTCCTTCACCTGCCACCTCTATCAGAACTTACGATACTGTTTATTACACACAAGTACATATGGAGAGAGTATATCCAGTGAAGGGATTCGCTTTAATATCAATGTGGCAAAGATGAGGCACTGGTTAGTATCACCAGCTGTGCTCCCTGTCAGCACAGTTCTAAAAATCCCTTAGTTCACAACATCCTAACAGCCCCTGCTTTTGTTCAGAAAAGTTCAGGAATGATAACAGCACCAAGTCTCTCTCTGTTTATCTCATTTCTCTTTCAGGTGAAGCAGATGGTATTACAAATAACTCACCAAGAGGGTGCAGGGGAAGAAATGGTAGAGAAGGAAAATATTATTCGTACTGACAAGGATTCTTAAAAAGGAAAGGCATGACGTTAGAAAAACGGATCACTTTTTTAAACATAGAAGTATGGACCTGAAAGCCTTCCTTGAAACAGAAGTATGAATGATTTCACCAGCAAGCCAAGAGCCTGTGAGTGGAAATGTTCTCATGGGGTTTGAGTTAGGTGCACACTACAGCATTTATTGTACCATCTAATGATGCATTGACCATCTAATTTAAGACAAATGTTTTCTTTAGACACATTTTAAAGTGAAAAATCAGCTCTGTTAGCATGCAGCTGTGGTCCCCCAAGATAGCTCTTTGCTCGGGGGAAAACAGAAGAGAAATGTTAACGAGCTTAAAAGTAGCTCTGAAAATTGCTGTCCGTGGTCAGTTGAGAGCCAGCAGCATCAGGGTCACCTGCTTCTCTGCCCGTTAATTTAGTAGTCTCATTAATTCAAAAGGTGGAAAAAGCATGTGCTAAGCCTGAATATTCACAGTCCTGGGAGAGAATACAGGAACTGAGGTTATCCTGCTGCTCCACCACTACCACACCTTCCTGAAAAAAGAGACCTACCCTTGGCAAATTACTTTATGCAAATGGAGATAGATTTCTTTCGCTTGAGCTGTTTCCAAGTGAGCCAGCTGACTCAATAATTCAGCCCTCTGGCTGAAAGAAACATTAATATTTCTGTCAGATTATTCTATTTTCTAAAGAAAACTGCCACCTTCTTTTCTCCTTTACTTAGACATCTAGGAAGAGGCAATAAGCAAAACACCTCTAGTACACTTCAGCTGTATTTTTTAATCTACCATCAGATTGAAATGGAAGCATTTGTCTCAACAGTTTTGAAGGCCAGCAGCCCATTTTTGCTCTCATGCTAGGTCTGACCCATATTCAAACCTCAGCAATTTCATGGCATGCACTACCCACAAAAAGTCTCATGCTCTGATGGTTTTTTGTTTGGGGTTTTTTTCCATACATCAGCTGTAAACCTGATCCCAAGTCCAGGCCTTACTCAAATATAAGTTCTCTTTCACCTTCATGGTGATTATGAACTCAGAGCCAGGGCTATCTTCCACTAACCAGCCTCCATCCTCCAGCAAGTCTGTAAGTATGTCCTCTCCCTGCCATGTTACTTCCAGGATTCAAGTGTTGATTGTGTTTCTACGCCCTAGCAGTGGGAAAATATAAAATATGAACCCTTCCTGTGCATGGGGTAGGTCTTTTCCTCACTCCTTATTAAGCACTGAATTCAGAAAAGCACATAATGTTCTGTCCCTCTTCCCTCATCGTCTTGAGAAAATGTCCACCTAGAGCTTTGGCCACACTCTGGCAACTTTCCCAGTCCAAGGACAGAGGCTGGGCATTACAGCAAGGCAACATTTATTGGAAGGACAGCTTAAAGCAACTCTCACAGTGAAAATCTTGGCTTCCTCTGGCCCTTGTAGATAGTTTTGCCTGAGTAGAGGGAAATCTGTGACTGTATTCTGTGGGTTTACAACAAAGCCATTTGTCATTTGTTGTGCCCTTTAAGTGCAAGTACCTAAAGCTCCTGTGGAGCTATAGCTTGTTCTCTGGCAAAAGAGCAGCTGGATATCTCTGCTCCAGCCCCTCTGTCAGTCAGGAGTCAGAACCCTGGGCTTGATTTGCTACCAGGCTTTCTCATGCTGACACCAAGGGAACATGCAGGCTGTCGTGCCCTTGTTGGTCATGTTCTTATCCTAGGCCAAGGACAGCCATGTGTTTTCATTCTACTTGAAGGAATTGTACAATTTTTGTCATAAACTGACTGGTGCTTCTTACATGAATCAACTTTTTTAGGCCCCCATCTTCTGCCTAACAGCTTTGTTGTTGTAGCACAGCCTCTGCAGAGAAAGCTGTCTCAGTGGCACAGACAGCAAAGGGACAGTCCATAACCTAATGAAGTAAAAGCACAGGGAAGAGGGGTATCAGTGGTGCCACTTTTCCCAGATATTTTTGTCTTCAAAAACATTAGAGAGGGTCTGTGTCTCAGTTATATTGTTCCTTGTGGATGCAGAGAGAAGAGAGATGCTGGGAGGGGGTAATGAAGAGATCAGTATTTGGTGAAACTATGATTTTAAGTCAAGGGTCGTTTAGGTGTCATTTTAGGAAAAGGTTTTTCACCCAGAGGGTGTTTGGGCACTGGAACAGGTTCCCCAGGGAAGTGGTCACAGCACCAAGGCTGACAGAGTTCAAAAAGCATTTGGACAATACTCTCAGCAGATGGTGTGACTCTTGGGGTGTCCTGTGCAGGACCAGCAGTTGGACTTGATGTGGGTCCCTTCCAACTCAGCTTGTTCTGTGATTCTATGACTGGTCAATTATAACTGTGAATTACATTCACTTCCTTCCTGCCATGGCCATTTATATTACCAAAAGAGACCTTTACCTACCAGGAGTCACCCAATACTGATGATGTGGTTGGGCTGAGCAAAGGTAGGTTTTACTTTAGCAAATCCAGTGTTCATGAAATGGCTCCTTGTTGGCCTCACTGTCTTGTGGTGTCAACATGCTACAGAAATGTCAGCAAACCCTGGGATGCTGTTACAGGTGACTGACTGAATTATGACAAGTTAACAGGACCTGAAGTGCAATGTCCATGATCACAGAATCACAGAATTAGTAGGTTGGAAGAGACCTTCAAGATCGAGTCCAACTCATGCCCTAATACCTCAATTAAACCATGGCACTCAGTGCCACATCCAGTCTTTTTTTAAACACATCCAGAGATGGTGACTGCATCACCTCCCCAGGCAGACCATTCCAGTCCTTTATCACTCTTTCCGTGAAAAAAAATTTCCTAATATCCAACCTGTATTTCACTTGGCGCAGCTTTAAGACTGTGTCCTCTCGTTCTGTCAGTTGCTGCCTGGAGAAAGAAACCAATCCCTACCTGACTACAATCACCTTTCAGGGAATTGTAGAGAGTGATAAGGTCACCTCTGAGTCTCCTTTTCTCCAGGCTAAACAACCCCAGCTCCCTCTGCCATTCCTCATAGGGCTTGTGCTCCAAGCCCCTCACCAGCCTCGTTGCCTCCTCTGGACACGCTCAAGCGTCTCAATGTCCTTCCTAAACTGAGGGCCCAGAACTGGACACAGCACTCAAGATGTGCCCTCACCAGTGCCAAGCACAGGGGAAGAATGACCTCCCTGCTCCCGCTGGCCACACCATTCCTGACACAGACCAGGATGCTTTTTGCCCTCTTGGGCACTTGGGCACACTGCTGCCTCGTGTTCAGCTGCTGTCAAACAATACCCCCAGGTCCCGTTCTGCCCGGGCACTGTCCAGCCACACCATTTCCAGCCTGTAATGTTGCAGGGGGTTTTGTAGCCAAAATGCATGACTTGGCACTTGGACTTATTACACTTCATCTTATTGTACTCTGTTCATCCATCTGACCGTTACTGGTTTCTTTGCAGAGCCCTCCTACCTTCCAACAGATCGACACACACTCCCAGCTTAGTGTTGTCTGCAAATCTACTATGGAAAGACTCAATCCCCTCATCCATGTCATCAATAAAAATATTGAACAGAACTGGCCCCAACACAGACCCCTGAGGGACACCACTGGTGACTGGCTGCCAGCTGGATGCAGCACTGTTCATCACCACTCTCTGGGCCCGGCCATCCAGCCAGTTCCTAACCCATCAAAGAGTGCTCCTGTCCAAGCCATGGGCTGCCAGCTTTTCAAGGAGTATGCTGTGGAAGACAGTGTCAAAAGCCTTGCTGAAGTCCAAATAGACAACATCCACAGCCTTTCCTGCATCCACCAGGTGGGTCACCTGGTCATGAAAGGAGACCAGGTTGGTCAAAGATGATCTACCCCTCCTAAACCCATGCTGGCTGGGTCTGATATCCTGGCTGTCCTGTAAGTGCTGTGTGATGACACTCAATAAAAACTGTTCCATCCATGATGGCCAGAAATAGCCAGGAAGAGATGCAAGAATTAGGATACGCTGCATAATTTGGAATGCAGGTTGGTAGCTATGTGCTAGAAAAGTTATTGTTCACAGGCAGAAAAAAGCCTGACCTGGCAATGGCGACAAAGAGAACTTCTGACTATGAAGGCATCCAACACACACCCAACATTGCCTGCGTTAATGCCCATAGAGGAAGTCAAACATCCATTAGTCCCTATGTTATAATGGCATAGAACTCCATTTCCTTCATTTGGTGAGCTATCACCTCAAGCTGACAATTTGTAGTGCCATGGGCCCAGCAACTGGAGAATTAATTTGACTAAAATTAATTAAAGTGTCCTTTGAAACACTACAACATGTGTGGTGACATGAGGCATATCAAGATGGGATAAAAAGAGAGCACTATGACAGTGCCTACCCCTCCTGTGACAGCCTCAGTGATGCACTGAGGCTACTGCCCATTGACAGAAGCTGATAGCTGTCCCTCTGCACCCTTGGCCTTAAAGGCTGCATGCTGACAGTCTTGGATGTGTGCAAATTCACAGCACAGCAACTCAGAAGATCTTTACATGTATACAAGCACCTTTTCCTGCTGCTGCTGGCCTTACCAGGTGCAGAGAACATCACGAACCTCTGGAGTGTTGGTCCATGTCTCCCAGAACTGATGGTCTACAGCACCAAGGCAGGAATCAGGGTCAGTCACTTGCAGCTGGAAAAAAAAAATTAAATAGTGCCTCAAAAAAACTAGGGGTCCAGAACTGTTTTTTCTCTCTGCCCAGATATACTAGGTCCCAGAGTCGAGAATAGACAGGATTCTGGAAAAGGCCTTGGTCCCCAACCAGGTCCCCACCAGAAGAAAAGCCAGCAGCCCACATCATAGGATCCCTGACAAAAAACATGCAATAGGATAAGATGATTGCGGCTGGGTGCAGGCTTTCAGGTAACATAAAATTAAAAGTTGAGTTCAACCTATTCTCTGCTCCTCAGGCTATACCCACTGTTTCCCTCAGCCTTTATCCATGTAGTGGTTTCACGTTTGCCAATTTCTGTTTCCCAAAATTAGTGTAGTGGTCTGAGTGCCCATTAGAATTACTTACTCTTTTTCTGCTGTGAGATAGGATTAGGAGAAAAACAAAGCAGGCTCAAACTTAAAAGGTATAAAGACAGGTTTATTAACACAACTACAAGAGAGAAGAAATTAATAAGAATCAGAATAAAACCATCAAAACACTTCCCTCTCCCCCAACAGCTTCTTTTCTTTCTCGCAGACAACGCATAAAGACGAAACTCAGAACTCTAGGTCAGTACCACTTATAAAATAGTCTTTCATCAGTCCATTTAGAGAGAGAAGTCTCTTTTGGTCTGTAATGGTAACTTCCCATAAGAAAGAAGAGTCTGCTTGTGGCTTGTAACTCTCACGAAAACAGCTGTCCTGAGAAATCTGCAGTTGTGAAAACCCTCCTACATCTTGCAACCTTTCCTGTGGCAGCATATAGGCCATGAAGTTCATTAGGGTATCACTTTAAAGATGAACAGTTCCAAATGTAAAGGTTTTTCATCTGTCTCTAAAACCATCTCCATCTCAAGAAAAAGAGGTCTTCTTCTTTCCCTGGGGGCAGAGGGCTTCATATCACTTTATCTTACTGTACTCAGTCTTCTCATAAGATCACAGCTACTTCAGTATTTACCTAGTCCATCACAAATACCTTTGCTTGAATCTACAATCTGAATACTCTCATCATCTCCCCAATGCATATTTTTCCACAGTTTAAAGGGATATTCTAGCATATTATCTGTTACCACAGCTCACAAAAGACTTTCAGCCCAAAAACCAAGGCATCTTCTCTATCTCCTCATATAAGATGTCACTCTTTCACTGATCCTGATATCTTCATATTGTCTCTTTATGTGTCCCACTCTGGCTTCCCTAAGACTCAGAGAAAAGGTTAGTGCTTTGCAAGTTTCATCTGTGCAGTGAAAGAGTTAAATTCTTTTCTGGGTCTCTCCCTCTTAGGCTGTGGCTCATGGTGTTGGGTTTCAAAGCTGCGCTGATGGTGGCGGGGGGGCCTCAGAAACAACGGGCAGGATTTCAGTAGGCAGGCTGGTGGACGTCTCCCCCCAACCCTTGGTGACATCCGGGTGGGCCCAGCCCAGGCTCAGAGCTGGTCCCAGGGGACATCTCCCTCAGCCTAGCCAGCAGCAGGGCAGGCCTTAAGGTCAGTTGGATGTTAGTAGCTGCGGCCTCCCCTTCCCCCAGCTGGCAGATCCTGGGGCCCAGGGGCTAGACCAAGCCCAGCCCCACCAGCACGGTGGAGCTGCAGGGGCTTGGCCTGGCCCTGCCCACCACACAGAGCGGGCCAGGCCAGTTGTTACCTGCTGTCAGGCTGGTCGGAAAAGAGGGAAATTCCCGAGATTCTCTGATTTTTAACCTGTGTAGTCTGGAGGCGTTTCTAACTCTCTAATTGGTCAGTCAAGCTGTCAATATTTTGCTATAATTTCCTTGGAAAAAATATCACTTCCAAGCTAAACCAGCACAATCTCCCAAAAATGCAAACTGAGAATTTTTCCTTTCTGAGCATACTAAAAAAAGATTAAGGGAGCATAACAGCTGCAGAGAAGTCCGACTTCAACTGTCATTATTCCAAATGTTGCAGCAGAGCTGGTCTATAGCTGGACAAAATAAATCTGCTCATAACAAATCCAATTTGGCTAATCTGGCTTGTTTTAGTGTCTTGGTTTGGACAGACAGGTATCTGCCAGGGAAAGCTGGAGTTTCCCTTGGAATGGAGAATGTAAACCACCCCCCCCACACACACACCCTTTTCCAATTATAAATTTGCCATTAGGGCAAAGATTTGGGGGTAGGAATAGCAATTCTTTACTAGTATGTATAACAAAACAAATAAAAACAACAACTCTACAGCATTAATAACAAAACAGTACCAAGAACCTTGAGGGCTTTGCTTCACAAAAAACCCAGGGCAGTTTTGGTCTCGGTGCCCCTGCAGGAATTCTCAGGACACCAAGCTGGAAACTGCAAAGTCCCAGGCTGGTAGCTGAATGGCAGGATGTCCCCAGCAGGCAGGGGCAGGGTGTCCCAGCAGGGCAGGGAGGTGCAGGGTCACGCTGTAGCAAAAAGAGCAGCACCGAAGAAGCCGGGACGGCAGGGCAGGGCTGGCTCAGCTCCAGCAGGGCCGGTGGAGGAGCTCAGAATTCCAGGGCAGGCGAGCAGATGATGGCAGACCTCCCAGGACTGGACCCCTCCAGCAACAGTGAACTCTCGCAGCAAGCAGCAACCCAGCTGTTCTCTTTCCCCGAATACCAAAAAAACCAGAGAGCGATGCTGCCTCCAGCTCCGTCCTTTACCTGCCCCAAAACTCATGTACCCAACACTTAGTCTCCTTGGTAACTTATGGGGAAAAAATTCTTTAGAGTAAAAACAAAAAAGGAACAAACCTAACTCCCAACATCTAGAAACAAGTCGCTGGGAATTTATACAGAGACCTCAGCCAATCATTTTCAGTCCAGAGGGCAGACATATGATAGTCAAGGAGCTGGGTGGTGTTAAAACCAAGACCAATCAGTTGTATGGACCCGGGAGTGTTGAACCCACTATATAAGAAGGATCCAAACAATAAAACATGCTGTTTGCTCATAACCCTCATTGTGTACTGTGTCATGTGCCTGTCTCCAGCCCACAACCACACATAACACGTGGTGTGCCGATGTGAGGAAAGCAGCCATTTCTGTGTCCAGAGCAGGGGAAACAAAAAAAGCAGCATAGGAGCCAGAGAAGTGAAAATTTGCAATAATATAGCGAGCAGAGTTATTGCAGTGGAAAGACACTCAAATTTGGAATTCCTTTGTACTTACCTCTGAAAATAGAAGAAAACAACCATTCAAACCATGGGCGGGATGGATCTCTGTGCAGGAACATCCAACTTTGAAGGTATGGTCACTTGTTTTAGAAGAATGGGAGGTAGAATATGATCGAGAGGCATTGTTAGCATTACTAACATGGGCTAAGAACCATGGATTGGACACACCTAAAGAGGCTGCCCTTGATTTGAAAGCCCCTGCAACCCTGAAAAAACCAGCTCCAGCCTCATTGTTGTTCCAAGCAGAAACCATCCCCACTCAAGACCTGGTAATCTTTTGGATGGAGGTAAAACAAAAAGTGATAGAATCCAGGGATATAGAGGGGGCTGAACTAATTTCTTATCCATGTATTCACCATCATCAGAAGACTGGCGGCAGGGGAGAGCAGTTGCAGCATTCCCAGTTACATGAGGTAATGGCACAACACCCAACAAGTATGTACCCTTTAACTGGTAAATCCTTTCAGAGCTATGCCAACTGGCTGCTAAACACAGGCTAGGGTCACCTGCTGTTGCAAATATGCTTCCATTCATAACCGCTAGTGAATTAACCCCCTATGATAAGAAGGAATTTGCAAAATTGCTCTGTACTCCAGTGCAATATATGATGTTAGAATCAGCCTGGAAGTCCTATGCAGAGGACCAGGGACTGCAAAATTCAAGAGCTTTGCAGCAGGACCCACGTTTTGGGGCAGGAGTTTCTCAGTTTATGGGACTGCCCCCCATGGAAGACGCACAGTCCCAAGCATGCCTTAATCCCTTAATCCCAGCCCAAGCAAAGGACTTGGCAATGCGAGCTCTAACAAAAATTACAAATATGTCTGTGCCTACCCAAAGTTACTCAAGTATAAAACAAAACCCCTACAAATTATATACGCAATTCATAGAATATCCGCAAGGTGCTACAGAAAAACACATAGCAAAAAGGAAAGCAAGGAGCCAATTAATACTACAGTTAGCATGAGATAATGCAAACGAGGACTGTAGAAAGATTATAGATGCATTAACTAAAGAGAATCCACCCCTAGAGGATATGATAAATGCATGTGCTAAAGTTGGGACTGGATCTCACAACATGGATATGTTAGCTAATGCTATTACATCTGCTGTTAAACAAACATCCCATCGCTACAAATGTGGACAACAAGGCCATGTGAAGGCAAACTGTCCACACCAGTCCATACCACAGGAGACACTTCAAGAGCAGAGGGGTATGAATACAAACTGCAACACATGTGGAAGATTCAGACATGCAACCAAGGTATGCAGGTCCAAATTTCATATTAATGGTCAATCTCCCAAGGACCAGGGAAACGGGAAACCAAGTATGAAAGGAAAATGTGTGACGACACAAGTATTTTCCCACCCTCTGGTACAAGCCTGTGTGACCAACTCACAGCCAGGACAAGAGGATCAGCTGGCATGGATGTATCCACCTCAATCCCAATAATCATAAACTCATTACAGGTACATAAAGTCCCTCCTGAAGCCCAGGGGCCCACTGGGAGAGGACTGAGTACACTGCTTCTAGCAAGATCCAGTGCCATGCTGCAAGGTATCTTTGTGCACCCTGGTGTCATAGGTGACAACTTTACAGGACAAATACAAGCCATGGTATCAAATCCTACTTCACCCATGACTATCCCTGCTAAAACCAGAATTGCTCAGCTCATTCCTTTACAGTCTTCTGTCCCCAAAACAGATTCTAGGGAGTGAGGAGACTGAGGCTTTGGATCAACAGAAGAGCTCCAGGTGTACTGGACTCAGGTCATAGGTGATCCAAGACTTAATATGGTTTGTACTATTACGATACCTCAAGCAAAGCCTTCGCAGATAAAGGTCAGTGGGATGATTGACATAGGGGCATATTTCACCATCATCTCTGCCCACACTTGGCCTCCATCATGGCCACCAAGCCTGCGGGATCCACTGTTGCTGGCCTCAGAGGGACCGCACAGAGCTGTTTGAGGAGCAAACCTGTTTTGGTAAAAAATCCTGAGGGACAAACAGCTACAATTTGACCTTACATCACTGCAGCATCACTTAACCTGTGGGGGAGGGATGTTCTGTCTGCATGAGAAGTCCAGATGGGGACAGATTTTTAACAGGGGCCACTGTATTAGAGGGCATAAAGTATCCCACATTTGCTCTAAAATAGCTTACTATTCAACCTGTGTGGGTACCACAGTGGCCCCTGGAAAAGGAGAAACTAGACACCCTAAAACCGAGGAACAACTGGTTCAAGGACACATAGAGCCATCTATGAGCCCTTGGAACACCCCAGTATTTGTTATAAAAAAGAAGTCTGGTAAATAGAGGCTACTCCATGACCTAAGAACAATTAACTTCGTGATGGAGAGCATGGGCGCCCCCAGCTTGGTATGCCATCTGCTACAATGATACCTTCCTCCTGGGACATCCAGATTGTAGACTTGAAAGACTTTTTTCACTATTCCATTACACCCCGACGATACCCCAAAGTTTGATTTTACATTGCCTTCCATTAATAATGGAAGTAATAATAACCAGTGCAACGTTATCAGTGGAGAGTTCTTCCGCAAGGCATGAAAAACAGCCCCACAATTTGTCAATGGTACATTGCACAGGCACTCTCAACTGTGAGAGAACAATTACCCGTGGCGTACTGTTACCACTACGTGGATGACATTTTGATTGCAACCCAAACCAAAAAAGAACTCTCACAGATCCAGCCAAGCCTGCTTGCAAGCATTAAAAACATTTGGGCTGCAGGTTGCACCAGAGAAGGTGCAGCAGCAAGCACCCTGGAAATATTTGGGACTCAAAATAATGAGCCAGACTATACAGCTGCAAACAATTCAGTTTTCAACCAAAATTCTGACTCTAAACAACACACAAAAACTTTTGGGTACCATCAACTGGGTCAGACCTTATTTAGGATTGATCAACTCACAATTAGCACCCTTATTTGATCCCCTAAAAGGTGATCCTGAATTAACTTCCCCCAGAAAATTAACCCCAGAGGCAAAAGCTGCTCTCGAAACAGTAGAGCAAGCTATCACAAACAGACAAGTCCACCAGATATGCATAGAAGTGTGTATCACTGTGTTTATTCTCACTGTTAATCTTCATCCTACTGGTATTATTGGGCAGTGGGATACTCACTGGCCTGATGCTTTGCACATTCTAGAGTGGATGTTTTTACCTCAGCAGCCAAAAAAGATGGCATGCACTGTCTTTGAACTACTTGCAGAATTAATTATCAAATATTGTCACAGGTGTTTACAATTGAATGCTAGAGAGCCTTCAAAAATTATTATTCCTGTGACACAAGAGCAGTTTGAATGGTGTTTTGCTAACAGTACAGCATTGCAAAGTGCTTTGCAAAATTTTTCTGGACAAATCACTTACCATTTACCAAGCCATAAATTGCTGAAGTTAAGTAGGGAAACTGAACTCTCTATAAAACCTCTTAATAGCCGAACACCATTAAAGAGTGTTACACTGTTTACTGATGGTTCTGGGAAAATGGGAAAGGCCATTGTAACATGGAAAGAGGAAGGTGCATGGCAAATGTTGGAGGTTTATGAAAATGGGTCACCGCAGTTAGTAGAACTGCATGCTGTGGCTATGGCTTTCCCCACACTCCTCTAAATGTTGTGACTGACTGCCTATGTTGCTGATATCACACAGAGATTAGATCAAGCACTACCAGAGGAAACCGACAATGCAAAACTATTTGACTTACTAAAAACTACATGCCATACTATCCAAGCCAGAATTTGCCCCTATTATGTACAACACATCAGAAGTCACATAAATTTACCAGGTTTCATCACAGAGAGCAATGCTCAATCAGACAGCAGCCACACAGGAGCACTGGCCTCAAGGGTGGTCTTACCTCCAGCTTCAGGTACAACCTGTGCAGTTCAGGGCAAGCATCACCCCACCTTGCTCAAGCTCACATCCTGACTCAGAGACCTTGCCTGGAATCTGCACTGGCCCATGCCAAAGCACAGCACAGCACATGGGTCTCGGGGCCCCAGCTGACATGGACAGTATCACAGCCAAACAAGCAAAGGCATCACACGTTTTTTTCCACCAAGGTGTTCAAGTTTTACAGCGACAATTCCAGCTACCCAACACAGAGAGTTGTAATATAGTTAACACTTGTGCTGACTGCCAAGGCCACATGGCACCATTACAGATGGGGGTAAACCCTCATGGACGACGTGCTTTGCAAGTCTGGCAAATTGATGTCACACACATCCCTGGATTCGGACATCTAAAACATGTGCAATTTGTCTATTGATACATTTTCATCAGCAATATGGGCTATAGTACACACAGGAGAAAAAGGTTGGGATGCCATTGCACAGTGGAGATTGGCCTTTGCTGCTTTAGGTATCCCCTGTACCATCAAAACAGACAATGGTCCTGCATACATTTCACAGAAAATGAGACATTTGCTACAACTCTGAGGTGTGTCACACCACACAAGTATCCCCCGGTTAGCAACAGGACAAGCCACCAGGGAGAGAGCACATAGCACTTTAAAACATGTATTTGAAAAACAAAAGAAAGGAATGTGTGGTGAATCCCCACAGAGCAAGGTAGCTAAAGCCATCTATACACAAAATCATCTGAGAGTATTATAAAAGTCCCAGAACCCAGTCATTTTAAATCACTTTCTATCACTACAATCATCAAGATGATCAGTCGCCCAAACCCAAGGTAATGGTATGAGACCTTATCACCAATAGGTGGGGAGGCCCATGGAATGTCATTACAAGGGGACAGGGATACGCCTGTGTTTCCACAGACACCAGTGCAGGTGCATTGGACACCTGCCAGATGTGTCCATTCTGCCCTATGTCCTGACCAAGACCACAAATAGCATCCTCCTGGTGGCCTGTCAACAGATGTCACAGAGTCATGTGTGGAACAGTGAGGGAAACAACTTGTGCACCTACCTCACAAAAATCTGGGATTCTTGAAGTGACAATTCATTTAAGGATTCTATTTGTTTACAAATTGGTTATTCTGTTTACAAATTGTTTTCTGGTAGTTGGGTTTTTTCTAACAGTTCTAAGGGTTAAATGGTTTCTTGTTTTTAGTGTTGTCACTTGTAACTGTAAGTAGTTAACCTATGGCATGTAAGCCTGAAGGATTGTGATCTCACCTGACAGCTGCTGGAACTGAGTGCTGCAATTTCAGTGGTACATGGGATACATCGCTGGCTGGGGGGAATTGGGTTTGTCAAAAACCTCATTCAAATTAGACCCATGCTGTCATATTCTGTCACCCTGTCTGCAAAGGGTCCTTGCAGGTAGGATAACAGAAAACACTTTGCATTTTTTAATAAAAACAAAGGGAGGAATTCTCACAGCACAGCTGGCCTGTAACTGGACAAAATAAAACTGGTCATAACAAATCCAATTTGGCTAACCTGGCTTGTTCTAGAAACAAGTCCCTGGGTGAAGAATGGAGCTCATACAGGGATCTCAGATAATCATGCTCAGTCCAGAGGGCAGACATATGACTAGTCAGGGAGCTGGGCAGTGTTAAAACCAGACCAATCAGTTGTCAGGACCTGGGAGCTTTGAACCCACTATGTAAGAAGGATCTGAACAATAAAACGTGCTGTTTACTGAATACCCTCATTGTGTACTGTGTAGTGTGCCTGTCTCCAACCCACGACCACACGTAACGTCCAAACATAAAAAAATCTTCTGGGAAGAAGGGAGGAGGATTGTGCAAGTGGCTGCAGGAATCCCCATCTGAAATGGCCATACTTCATAGAGGGCACTAGACACAAGTGGATGATCCTGGTCACCTGATGCTGCAAGCAGTATTGAGTAAATCTGCATCACACAGGATACCACTGTTTCAAAACCCAGTGATCTGAAATGAGAGCTTACCTGAGAGGCACTGGTGCACTTGAACACGGTGATGACATGGAGCAGAGCTAGGTATCTCCTGACTGGTAAGGCAATGAGCAGGGAAACTGGTTATGATCATCTGCTTCTACAGTAATCCAGGAAACAAGTCCTTAGGTACAGTAGCCCAAGGACTTTACTGGCTGTAAAGAAACCAGCTGACAAAAAAATAAACCGAGTTGTATGGTTTCTTTGCTTTATGGAAACAGCATGATGAGATCACTGATACTGGCTAACTTCCTGGGACACAGAAGAACAATACTAGGCTGATGACAACCCCATCCTCCCAAACTGTCACCAGGATCTGCATTATTCTTCTCTACCAGTAGCTCTATTGCATAGCACTGAAATAATTAATCACACAATCTCAGGTTGTAATGGTAGGCCCCAAGCTGTATAATAGCAAGAATCTTGCATATTTACAGATTATAAATGTCCCCTGGAGTTACTGCTCAAAAGACCACTTTCAGAGTTTTCATCAGAAAGGACTGTCTCCTAAAAAATCTGCTCTTTCTTCTGAAGTCTGACAGAGTTCTGTTTGGTCCCTCTGTGTGCTGCAATGAAAGAAGTATAATCTCCTTTGAGGGGGTGAATAGGAACAACTGGTTTTGGTATTAAGTACATACCTGACTGTCATTGCATCTGTGATATTGTTGTTTTCAAGCTCCTCTTGATGGCCACAAAGGCTGGGAACTGCAGAGATGCTGTATTGGCCTGAAGTCTATGGGCATCTTACAGCAGAGACAGAGTAACAACAGCAGCCCCTCACCACCGTGCAGTTGTAGGATCACAGTATAATTCAGGTTGGGAAGGGCTCAGGAGGCTCTAGTCCAATCTCCTGCTCAAAACAGGGTCAGCTGTGAGACCAGAACATGTTGCTTAGGTCTTTACCCAGATGAGTCTTGAAAATATCCAGGGATGAACACTGCACAGCCTCTCTGGGCAATCTGTCCCACTGCTTTCCTGTCCTCAGTCAATTCCTGCAGAAGCATGGAAGTATGCCCCACAGGGTCTTTGAGCCCAAAATTCTGAGAAAGACCATGTTGGCTGGACAGACAGCTCCCTTGTTTACCAACATGCCCTCAAAAGGGCATGAGGAAACCTGCTCCAGAATCCCCACACACTCACATTCCATGTATCTCTTCAAAACTCTGGTTGGTACCAAGACAGGGTGCCCATTCTCCTCATCACCTGCTCTGCCCACTTCCCTGTACAGCATCAATATGATCACCAGCTCCCCATCTTCACCATGGTTATTGTACCCACACTTGTCCCCTAGCTCCCTCTTCTCCTACCAGTGAGTATTCACAAAGTCCCCTCCACGGATATTGCATCTGAATGGTGACAACAGGGTCGCCAAGAAACATGAATCCTCCAAGCAACCAACCGTGGCAGATCACAGCAACCTGTTGCAAACACACTCCAAAGCTTATGGGCCTGACACCATTTTGTCTGTTAGCATCTCTTCCGTCCAGCCATAGCTCAGTTCCAGTCAAATCCATCCTCTTCTCTTCCCTCATCAATCAAGAGCACATCTCAGGCACTCCTGACATTTCCAACCTAAATTATAATTCTATGCAAGATACTAAAGGTCAGCTCCCTCTCATCAGACCAAAACAAATGACTGAAAGTGTCCACCACCTGCCTTAAGTCTTCCTTCCACTCCACAAGATTGTTGCAATACAGAGAGTATTTCCTCCAGCCTCACCTCAGTCTTTCAAACTAAGCAAAATGTTTTTATCTGCCTTTGGAAACACACCTTGCCCTTGCAAACCTTCAGAAGATCCAATGACATGATCCTCCTGGGGAGGACAGTGGTTCAACCAGCCACCAGAGCCACAGGGCAGGCAGACCCCAGTGGGCACTTTCAGAACAAACTCCTCAGGGGCTGTAAACCACAATGGCAGGAGACAAACACACAGCAGCAAGATCCACAAGTGACTATTTGCTACTCTTTATTCTGTCTCTTCTGCTTTTCTTCAGGTGCCAGTCACAGCACCTCCTGGGACCAGCACTAGTGGCTCCCAAACACCAAATCCCTTGTCTCACAAGCACATAACTTCCTGTACAAGGGAGATGGAGACAGAAAGTAATTTCTGTGCTTCACTCTCCTGGAGTTTTTAAGCAGATACTGTGAGCAAATGAGAGGCAATAAAGTCCTGGAAGGCAGTCATGGCACTCAGGAGAAATTGAATGCTTGGCCTTGCTGCCTGTAATCAGCTGAGTTTAGAGGGGGTGGAGATTTCAGGATGAGCCAACTGCTGTCTTCACTCAGCACAGCTGAGAAAGAGGCTCCCCAGGCTGCCTTGGGCAATCTCAGAAGTCACCCCAGGAGAAGGCTGAGCTCAGGGGCTTGCGTGCTGGCATCATCAGCCTGGAATGTGTGGCCTTACGAGGGCAACCCCAATAACTTAAGGGCACAGTGTTTTTACCAGGTGTGTCACCATTAGGGGCTGGGATCACCTCCATGGTTTGCTCCAAGTTGACCATCTAGGGACAGAAGACTCAGTGGCCACTTCTTTCCAATGCACATTTCCTTTTGTCCTGAGAGACTTGGAGAAGAATGTTGGTTTCCAAATTGATTGTTAGGTTTGACAGGGCATCAGGTGTTTGACTGCTCCCTGATACAGTACACTGACATTAGAAAATCCTAATTGTGGCATACAATGATGCCATCAATTGGCCCATGTGCACTAGTTTGCTGATAGGAATTCTGGATTTGGTCTGTCCAGACCTAGGTTACATACATCCACCTCCATCTCCATTGGCTGTACAGCCTTGTAAAGATGTATTTTAACCAAAGCTAACTGAAAGAGTTCAGATTAAGTAAATCAATCCTCCCACATAAAGAGGCTGCATAGACTTAATTAAATTGATAACTGGGCCAACCTGAACTAAACTAGTGCAAATTTGGGCATAGACAAGGCTTTATTTTTCTTACTAAAATCATTAACTAATCCAAGCTTTGATTGGCATTAACTGCAT
This sequence comes from Trochalopteron elliotii, assembly GCA_024734555.1. Taxonomy (NCBI): domain Eukaryota; kingdom Metazoa; phylum Chordata; class Aves; order Passeriformes; family Leiothrichidae; genus Trochalopteron; species Trochalopteron elliotii. The sequence goes on from JANPWX010000209.1 coordinate 535,511, forward strand.
GGTAACAAAAGTGAATACTCAGTCCAGTCTTCTAGTGTCTCTGTCCCTATCTGGCCTCAAATATAACACTTGCAAGAGCTGGACACACACCTGAACATGCCCTCAGAATCAGTATTTATTGTATTCTTACCTGAAGCCCAAAGGACTCAGTAAAATTGCTGCTTTTTCCATAAAAATAACTTTATGGAAGCATCTATACAACCATTCCTCATGGAGGAATTTGAGCAAGCCTTGCTCTTACAGAGAAGCTATAACTTGTGAAGAAGCAGCAGTTAACCAAATAATTCCGTTCCAGCATCTCATCTATAGACCCTGTATAGGCATGATGGTATTATCCTATTTTTCTTTCTCAGCTAGTTAATAGAAAATCCCCTTTCAAAGGCAATTTCCATTTTAAATCACCCACATTAAGAGAGACATGTTTAATACCAATAAATCCGCTTTCTTAAAAGAGACATAGAAGCCAGGCTCATCGGCTGACTAAATCCTCTCCCCCACCCCCATTCCTGCCTTGCAATCTGTAGATCTCACAGAAGGGTGATCTAAGACAGCTGTAGTTAGCTGGCTACTCTTCTAAGCACTAAGCTGCTCCTTGCTTTGTATTCACTCTGTGCCAAACCAAGGTCACAGGGACACGAGGAGCTCAAAGACTCCTCTTGCTGTGGGAGTTGCAGCTGGAGATGCTTGGAGGCTGGGTTTCCACACATCTCCCCTGGGACCCTCTCCCTACATCAGTCTCCCACTACAAGTCAGTGTGGGGTGAGTGCTAATTAAAGGCTCTGCAGATGAAATTATTTTTTCTCCTCAAAGCTTCTTGTAGCACACCAAGGAGAACCAGCTACCAATTCCCAGGGGGATCACAATGCTCGAAACACATGCCCTAAGGGTCCTTCCTCATCTATGGGGTCCCTACTCTATCTTCACCAGTGCTTCTCTTATCCAGAGAGATTTCTACCCTAATTTCCCTTGCAGACAGTGTACCACACCTTCAGCAAAGAAGCAGGTGGCAGCCTTTCCAGGTCTGCTCTTGTGTGCCTAAAGCTGCAGCCAGCAGTGTGGGCAATGCTAAGGCAATACTCCATCAGAAGCAAAAGAATGGTGACTTCAAAAGACCCCCGCAAGGTCAGGGCTGCGGTGGCATAGGTATCTCACTTGTCTGACAGGAAGAGACAAGGCTGAATGAAATCCCTGTTGCTTCCTCCTGCTGTGACAAGTAAAAGGAGCAAAAATTACAAAGTAAGATAAGGCTTAGGAGGGAAAAAAGCAAAACCAAGACACAGCAGAAAACCTTGGTCTGGCTGCTCTTAGTGCTGCCAAATATTACCCCAAAGCCACCGATGTCATGCAGCCCCCCTAGCCAGACCTTCTGTTGGCAGATATAATGCTATGTCCCTGCAATGGCCTCTCATGGGAGACAACAGCCAGCTCCCTTCATTGAGATGAGATCGTGACACAGCAGTAGGAGTCCCGAAAAGTCTTCTATCTGAAGCACGTGTAATTCAGTGTGTGTTTTTCCAGTTGCCATTTGAACTATTTTGAACAGGCTCCAGCTCTGCAAGCACCCCTATAGGCGGTGCAGTCATGCACAGGCATACCAAAACAGCATCACCATCAGCAAGTACCTGCCTGTGTGCCTGTATGAAGTAGGGCCCCTCAGAGAGGTGGGACTGAGCCCAGTGACTGAGGAGGGCCCTTCAGCAATGTCCCAACCCTGCAGCAGGACCCTTACAATCAGATCTTTCCCTTCTAGGATCACTGCTCCAACAAAGCCTGTTGATAGAGAAACATTTCAGAAAGAAATTTATTTCTTTAAGGAGCATAAGGGTAAGAAAAGAAGACTCCTGTTTTGTGCTTTATTGTTTAAAAACCTTGCCCTCCTTTTGCTCCATGAGTCTGTAGCTGACTGGGCACTGCTAAGCAGCAAGGACAGTTCTTCCACGGTGGGAAACCACCCTGCCTTTACTGGAGTAGGAAGCCATCCTCCAACTCCTGCTCCTGCTCCTGCTCCTGCTCCTGCTCCTCCTCCTCCTCCTCCTCCTCCTCCTCCCCTCCTTCTTTCCAGTCTAGATAGCACGGATAATTATACCTGTTTCTATACTCTGCTTAACCAAAATGCTTTTTCTTAAACAATTCCATAAACACAGACAAGAGCACTTCAATCTTGTACTTATTTTCCACCTGAAAATAAGATCCATTCCTTGACCTGAGAGTGCATAAACATTAAAAAAATACTTAATGCTGTAGTCAATGGAGAGAAGGAGGAAGGGCAAAAACATGAGTTGGGGGAGCTTTGTAGCTTTCTGCTCTGCAACTTGTCATAATAAGTCATAGCAGTTAGGTTACATTACAAGACCAATGAATGATATGTAGATCAGGGTAAAGCATACAAAGATTAATACAAATTTTATGCAACAGCTTGCCTAAATAATGCTTCTAGGGAAAAATAAGTTAAGGAAACAGTGGGAGGGACAGCACACAATCCTCATTTTCTGTTATTCCAAGACAATTTTAACCTGTTCAGTGGACAAAACATCTTGCTTGACCAAAATATTTTTGCTTTAAAAAGGTAAATCAATACCCTAAGTAACTTCTACCATGCCCCAGGGTGGCATGCTAGAGGTGCATGCTAGAATATTCCTATCTGTCTGTATCTGCACTGAACTGTTAAGCAGATGCTCACTGAGGAGAAAATATACTGCAATAAACTGGCACTGACACAGATCTGAATCGCTGGAACCGCTATAAAGATAAAATTCATTTAAGAAATGTGGTTTCCATTTCCATTTTCCTTTAATAAAAAGCTATTTAAACATTAAAAATATCTATTATTTCAAGCAGCATGCTATAGACATAAGTAAGAGAAGAAACAGACTTCACTTTATTATGTAAAATGTAATACATCCCAATATTGCACCTCATGGAAGAGCCAAATTAAAGTCCTTTTTCAGAGCAAGGAACAAATCCTGTTCTCATTTACAGAACTGACCAACAGTTAAGATCCATTTTCAAAACCATAGTCAATGTATGAGAAAATGCCAGAGATCCCAATAGGAGAACTGCACAAGGAAAGAAACTGCACAAAGAACTGCAAAAGGAGAGCATACAATGCAACATACCCAGGTGGAGATCTCTAGCTATGCTGACAGTATATTGCCCTTCCTCCCTCGATCAATCTCCTCTTTGGTCTTACTCTCAGTGCTCTATTCCAGTCACTGTGCATTGAGAGTGCCAGTACACTCTCATCACTTTAGCACTGCTTTCCCAGAATGAGGCAAAATCCTGAAACAGGCGATTCTTTGATCTTCATGCAAATCTCCCCAAGTTCTGCCCAGGCTGCTTCAATAGCATGTAATGAGCTCCTATCCTGTGCAATGAGTAGTCATGACAAAACCCCAAAATTACACATATAAATCATTGTCTCCTCTCATGATACTGAGAACAGTAATTACTCTGCCAAATTAACCTGTCTCCAAATCAAGCCTTTGGTCCTGCACTCTAGGAAGATTTAAGAGTATGCATTTGAAGTACCCTTAATACTCAGATGAGATCAGAAGCAGAAGTGGAAAGCTATAATGGAGAGCTATATGCCCCTCCCCTGCCCCTGTGTAAGCCAGGCTGATAGTTCCAGAGCTGGTGGTTGTCACATCAACCTTCTAGATATCTGTGCAACCTGAACAGATACAGCACCCTAAATGCTTGTCATTAGGTACCCAAAAGAAACATTGCCATGCTAAGCTAATAGATGATCAGGTCTTCTTTAACAATGTGACCAAAGATCATCATGGACACTATAAATTCCTGCATAATTTCAACTCTGAAGAAAAATCTGAAGAGTTTTAAATACCATTTTTTTACTGGCTATTACTCCCCCCTGCCCCCCTTCACCTTGTAAATTTCTCCTAGGAAACATTAGCATCACAGTGCCCAAGTCCCATCTCTTTCCGGTCCCTTGTATTCATTGCCTTGCACCACCTTGTTGTAGGAGAAACACAGTCCAAGGTGAAACATGATGCTTGTTGCTGAAGAAGGTTTCCAGGTCACTAGCAGAGGATGGCAACCCAGAATTAGCAAGAACATCAAGTTTGCCAGAAAATTAGCATGAGGCTCATAGGTATACTGAGTTTTTGGTCTCTAGGAAGGAGCTAAGCAGCCATTTCATTATAGCCACACTTTGAATGCTCTTGCAGTGGTGTAAGGAAAGCCAAAAAAGTACCAGTGCTCTTTTCAATAATGCCTTGAAGAGTATTTGTGATGGAGAAGAGGAAAGTGCTGCCTTTGGGGGTGGTTCCTGATATGAGACCCTTTACATTCTCAGGGAGCAGAAGGGGCAGGCTGCTCCATAAGGAAAAGTAAAAGCTGGGCACTGCAGGACCACACCATCACCAACACAGGCACAGCATCTGAGCAAAGCCAGTACAGCAGTCACCCTACAACCAAAAATCAAGTCCAAGGTCAGTCCAGGAAACACAACAAGATTCACCAAAGCTGTGCTGCTCACTGCACAGCTCATGCTGAGAGCAAGGCTGAGGCTAGAGGGCATCCGCAGGCCAAGGAGCAGTGAGGGTGGGTGAATGGGTGGGGGTTCCAGGTGAGGTGCTCAGGACAATTGCAGCCCACCAGAGCAGTGGGGCTTGGCAGCAGCTCGCAATACTGTTTCAGGGCCATGAGTCAGCTTCCATGACTGCTGATCCAAGTTTTTCACCTAGCAACAAGACTGACGGATGGATGGAGGGGTGTTAAGAGAGATGTTGAAGCAAAATGAGATGAGAAAGACAGAAACTAAATTGTCAGGGAAATTAAAAGAAAGATGCAGTGCCTGAATCTACTTGAGCTTCTAAAGGACAATGTTCGTGGGTAGCAGAGTCCCTTCTGCACTTCAGCCCTCCTGGGAAAGTATGAACATCTTTCGTGGGGTGAAGGACACATCCAGCTACCTCTTAAGCCACACTGCAGGTCTGTGGGTTCCTGTGCTTTGATCTGCATATCAAAAGCTCTTCACCAGCTCATTTATGACCAAAGGCTTTGTCATTTGTCATGCATGAGCTTACCCTAATTCTGCTTCTCACCAGCCAGAGCAAAGTTGCTCTGGTCAAGAGGTAGCCACAAGGCAGCTCTTGCCATGCCCACTGAGGAGTGACAAGTGAGCACTACCACATCTGATTTTCAGTAGGTTGAACTGAAGCCACTGTGAGGGTTGGAAGGCATGACACCAAGAGCTGCCCAGGGGATGGACCCCATCCAAGGCCAGAGCCCTGTACCCTCCCCCAGGACACACCATGCTGCAGCCTTTCCTGCTGGTGGCAGGCTTAGGATCAGGGAGAATAGCCAGGCTGCTTCACCACCTCTTTCCAGAGGAGAGGGTGCTCTCAGAGACTTGAGGGTCAGCACTAGGGAAGGCTGTGCCTCCTCAAGCTCTAAAAAAGGACTTTGTTCCCGCTCAGCAATTTTTTCCCATCTGGGCTAAATCCACTCTTAGAAAGAGATAGCTCTATCTCCAGGGAAACAGGCTCTCTGCATTCACAAGGACTCAGCCAGCTCCCCCTCTCCTTTTGCTATGGGGTCACTCAGCAGCAAGGCTGAGGCACCATGGAGCATCAGGCTCATAGGGCCACCCCAGGTCTGGAGCTCTGCAAGCACAGGATGCTCCAAGGCAACATGTGCTGGTCTCTGTGCTGGAGCCACACAGCACCTTTGTGAGCTTGCCCAGTTCTGGAGAGCTCACACAAAAGTGATTACAGAGATTGACTGTGCTCAGAAGTCTCTCATTACTGGGAGTGACTCGTGCAGTCTGCTTTGACTCTTCTTTGCCCAAAATAGCTTAATGTTCTCAGCACCAGTTTTCTTTGCAAAATCATTCACTGCCCTCCTTCCTACCACAGAGAGCCAGAAATGTCCTACTCACCAAGAAGTCCTCCCCAGCTGCACTACACCATCCCCGTTCCCCCTCACAATCACCCTCCATCCTCTCTCCTTAGGGGTACTGCAAGTCCATGGGATGCCTTGGGCAAGATGGGGAGCCAAAACAGCTCAGAGGAAGTCAGGGCGACATGACAAGAGCAGAGCTCATTGCAGAGCACCACAGGCCCCTTTTCCAGTTAGCTCAGCCCAGTTCTCACCTCCTCCCTATGCCTGCCCAATCTCTGGGCAAACAATTCATGTCATGGTGGAGGAAGGTTTCATCTAGCAGTTTTTGGCTTTCCCTTCTCTAGGATCAACTGTCAAATCTGAGACTCAAGGAAATTACCCCAGCAGCTACATTTTGGGGATCTGAGAGAACTGTTCTGCACTAGCATCTGAGCTAGAAAGGAAACAAGTCCACAATGGTCTTCTGAGGCTACAGTCCCCCCACCCATACATGGACTTAATACCTCTCCTATGGGTACTGTCCCAGGTAACTCACCCTTCCCTGCTTTGGGGACCAATCTCCAAATCTATGACCACTGCTTCTATGCTCAGAAGCAGAGACAGCCAAAGCACCCCACACTGTGTTGCAGGAGAGTTATACCCAGGTTTCTACAGAGCCCTGCCATCAGGTTTGCCCCGCTGGGACCTCAGTCAAAGAAGAGCACACATGGACAGCAGACACACTGCCTTCCTACGCCCCAGACTTTGGGGCAGAGCACAGTGCAGTAGCCCAGCCCTGACACAATGCCCACCCAGAGTTCGTTGTAGGATCTGTGCCTTATCTTGCCTCAGCATCGGAAAGCAGACGTTGGCTAAGTCCTACATGCTGCTATTTAAAGTAAGCCAATTTGTATTCATTCTGCTCGCTACATTCACCAGTTATTCTGAATTGTGTTTGAAGCTAAAGGGAAGAGGAAATGTACAAGAAAAAATTATACACTGGTAAATTTTGTGCTAATCCCTTCTCCCATTACTGCTTCCCCTTTTTTCGGGGTTTCTTTTTGTTTTCTGTGCTTTACATATTATTATCTTTAGCATAATTTTGACTGAGAAAATACATAGCTGATAGGACAGACTAATTACACTACCTAGAAGAATTAATTACACCATCCGTGACTGACAGTGGAGCCTGACTTGTTGCTTCCTGGTAGATGGAGCTACACCACCAGATGCCCCAAATATTTCCCTGTAGAAGGCAAAAGAGGAATTACTGTTGGAAGCATCATTTAAAAGCCATTACTTCTCTTTTTGAGCAATTTAACGTCATTGGGTGACCTAGCCTGGCTGGCCAAGTCAGGGATGAGGCTCATTTGCCTTCCCTTGTGATCTTTTTACTGATATTTCAACACATATCCTGGCCCTCTGTCACTAGCAATTAGGGGGCTCAGTCAATCCTAAGAGCTAAAACGGGCCAGGGCCCATTTTGAAGGCAAGTGGCACAGTGTGGTTCATGTCCCTAGAGCTACCTCCTCTTCTGCCTCTTCCCATCTCCTGGAACCACCTCTCTGGACAAAGCCATCCATGAGCTGGAGCCAGGCTTTGTCTGCAAGTTGGCATAGCCTAAAAATGTTTTGGGGGTTGCACTGAAAGTGTGGTGGTCGGGATCATCACAGGACATCCAATGCCCTGATTCTGCCGGGTGTTCTCACAGAGACTCCCAAGATCAGCATTTGCTGTTGTTCACCAACTATGGGTGGGATGGGAGGGCAGGCCATTCCCTCAGCTTTCACTGTGCATGGAAAAGAAGGCACCGCACCTCAGGGGAAGCAGGGACCTGGAGGCAGTGAGATCTTGCCTTCCTGGAAAGACTGCATCTCTTACGTGTTCAGCCACAGAGTCTCATCTACCTGCTGCTACCCTGCCATCTGCAATGGACTCTGGCTGCAGCCATTAAAGGACTCTGGCAACTTTGGTGTCTGCAGCCAGCTGAGGATCTGTCCTGGTTTATATTCTGGCTTACAATGGACCTGCTGAAGATTGTCATGGCTGAAAGCGAATGATGGAAGATCTGTGCAGATGCACAGCCTTGAATGTGCGTTTTCAGCTAAGGGAGAAGAGTCGTGCCCACATGGGTCAGGAAATTTTAAGCAGTCATGCTTTAAGGTAGCTCTTGCTACCCTTTTTTGCCTCCAGCTCTGCTGCAGTTCTTTTCCTCCCCACTGGTCTTTTAAGTCCACTCAATTTACACAGAGTAAGCTGCAGTTATGTTAGAGCAAACCTCTTGCTTGCATAAACACAATCCTAAGCAAAATTCAGCATACAACTGTATGTATACCCCCTTGCTATTGTTTGGCAGGCACACATTACATGGACAAAAAACCTCACTCTCCAGTCCTTGATCCCTCTTTTTAACTAGGGTTCTGGTTTCTCTCACTACTGAACAACTTAGTGCAGTGATCCTTAGCCTGGGAAACCTGAATTCTTCTCTAGATAATCAAGGAAGAGCTCAAGAGATCCACCAAGACCTTATGTTTACCTGACTTAGTTTCAGCCCTGAGTCTTGAACAGCAACCAAACCATATATGGGTTAAGCCTCTAGGAAACACACACTAGCAGGACACAGACATCCTGGGGTATTCCCAGGCACCCACAGGGGAGGTGAGCTTTATTTTGGAACTGATTGTAGTGGTTTGAAAGCAAAACGAGTGAGAGGCTTCAAGTCAGAAATACAATTTAATAGGAAGAAGAGAAAAATAAAATAAAATAAAATAAAATAAAATAAAATAAAATAAAATAAAATAAAATAAAATAAAATAAAATAAAATAAAATAAAATAAAATAGATGCAATCATACAAAAGACCACTGACAGAGTCAGAATACAACCTGAGTGGGATGACGGAAGCAGTGATCCCGTAGAAAGGTCTGGTAGCTCTGATCCTCTGGGAATCCAATGGGTAAGGTCCCCTGTATTGTCCCAAATCCCAGATTATATCCAGGTGAGAATGCTTGGCTCCTCCCCCTGGGTGGAGCATCTCACAATGGGATAATGAGTCATACAGGGGGTCCTTAATGGCCCATTAAAGAGAGATAACTCCCAGAGGGAGTTACCTATGAGTCATGCAGCGGGCCATTAACAGAAGACCCATTAACAAAAGACCCATTAGCAGAAGACCCATTAGCAGGAGACCCATTAACAAAAGACCCATTAGCAGAAGACCCATTAGCAGAAGACACCTTAACAGAAGAGGGAGGGGGAAATCTGGAAGAACACTGCTTCAGCAATTGGTTTCAACAGTTCATGAAGATGGTGATAGAATACTTTGTGCATATCTTATACTTGCAACCCAGGACACTGATGTTCCAAAGGGCTGTGATGACAACAAAGGACTGTCAGAGCACAAAGATGCTCCAGCCTTAACCTGTAGGCAGGGTGATGAGAACAGCCCACAGCTCTCTAAAAGACTTTTTTAACATCATAAAATTTCTTGGTGGGTGCTGAAATAGCAAGGTACTAGTCCTGCACTGCCAGAGCAAGGACTTAAGTTTGGCTTATAACAAATATTTGCATAGATGCATTGTCACATGGGACAAACTTGCTGAAATCCTTTTCTTCTGAAAAGGAGAGGAACTACAAAATTTAGTGGTTTTTCTTTCTTCCTCCCCAGGTAATCCTTGTGCTCATTCTCATTGAACAAAATTCTCCACCTCCAATTTGAGAGTGCTTTTCTTTGCAGCCTATGGCTGCTCCCAACTCCAAGGACATGCCAACAGTTTCTCTTGGAATGACTATTTTCTACATCTTGTCAAGTTCTGTATATGTGGGTGTCAGAGATCAGACAGCTACAGAAGCTGAACTGGATAGCATCTTGTCCTGGTTTAGGGCAAATTTGGGCAGAAACCTCTGAATGGGGTTCCTCTAGAGAGAAAACTCTAATGGCTCCTCCCCCCAGCCGGTCCAGGAAAAGAGCTTCCTCGGAGAAAAGTGGAAAAAACTATTTATTTGACAAACAAAATGCCTACAAGCATAAGGAATGAATAATATGAAACAATAAAACCTCTTGCCATTCCAAAGAGAGATGGTAAAACTGAGAGAAGTCCTTGCTGGGAGTTAGCTCAGCTCTCTCAGTCTCTTATCAGTCCCAGTCCCTTCGGCACTGGAAAATGCCAAGGTCCAGGCCCGGTGGGCTGTGGGCACAAGATCCCGGTCCTCGTCTGGGTTTTTCAGTCCAGAGCAGATTTAAACAATCCCAAGAAAAAGGAAAGAAAGAGTCCAGGAAACTTCTTTTCCTCAGCTAGCTAAACTAACTAAAAGCAAGAAAAACCTCTCTCTGGCCACTGCCCATGCATCTGATGAACACCATCCTGAGGAAGAAGAAAATGCAGAGGAGTGAAGGCTGTTTTTCAAAACAAACTGCACGCTTCTTCTTTCCCTGCTTCACTCTCAGAACCAGTCTTAAAGGTATAGAACACAACATACAGCACACACAGAACAGATGATTGGGGATAGTCACCTAGTCATCATAGTCACCCTAGGGCACACCTCCAGACCTGGGGTGGCCCTGGTACAGTGAAAGCTGAGGGAGAGATAAACTCAAGGCAAGAACAGAAGTGAAGACATCATGTCTGGTCACTCTGACCCTCTAACACTGACCGCTTTGACGAAAGAAGGTGCAACAAAGTCTTTACTAGCAAAAGAGATAACAAAGGACATTACTAGTATAAGAAGAATAATCAGGTTGTGTTTCTAAAGGGGACTGGGACAAAACAGTTGGAGTGGAATATTTTGTACGAACATAGTGACCTATAAATACCAGTAACCTAGTGTAGTAAAGTGTCTTTGCTTTGCTGGCTTAGCAGAGTCTGTGTCAGTCAATCCCTGCAAATGGTGCCTTCTGTGTGAGGAAATGAAGATTCACTTATACTGTGTCTGTGGGGACGCCCCTCGGGACTTGAAATGCTGCTGACAGGAAGCAGAAGGCCAGCTGGGAAATTATCACCTTCAGATTTTGGAGGTGAGCCGGGGAAACATGGGGAATAATATGTCCTCAGAACAGAAACGTGTTTTTGAATTTACATCTAAACTTCTAGAGAAGCAGGGGAAAATGATTGTTTCCCATTCTCTTAAGCTGATTCCGCGCTGGGCGCAGTCACACGTTAAAAAGTTAAACGCCAGCACAGCTTCAACAGTGGAGCTGTGGAATGAAGTAGGAGTGAGACTTTGAGACCAAGCCACGAGAAGTGATAAGACTGCCACTGGCTTTTTACCTCTCTGGCCAGCTACTTTAGAAACTCTTAAAGCTCAGGAGGGTGCCGGGAAAGAGTCGTCTTGCACAGCCTCCTCAGTATCAGGGGAGGACTCTGCAAAAGAACCTTTAACATTTCCCTTCTGTCTACAAACAACAAGGGACAGGGCTGCAGTGAGGAGGAGGACTGTGGCCCAGCAGAGCAGACCTTTGCGACCTTCAGGCAGAGAGCAGAGTTCGAACCCTGCTACAAAAACAAGGCACCTTCTTTGCTAACCAGAATCCAACGGAAAGCAAAATGCTGGCACAGCTGATAAAATTAGGCCAGTGATATTCGGTGGACGAAAAATCACAGAACTGTGAGTACTGCGAAGTGTTCCAGTAGTGTCAGTGTAACTTACAAATATTACAGTAATTTCTTCACATTGAAGCAATTTTTTATTATGGGTTAAAATTTTCTTTCCTAAATGAAAGAGACCTTGAGATTAAAAGCTCCTGCAAGCAGCTGCAACTGGAGTACTAGGAAAAATATTGATATTGATAACGAACCTGGCTGGGCATGCTTCCAAGACACAGGTCCTAAGAATGGAGTTTCCCCAGCCCATGCCTGGCCTCATGATCCCTCGGGCTTGGGGGCCCCTGCCGGCTCATCAGAGCTCTCCCGAGTCCCGGCGGCAGTGGCCTGTCTTGAGCCTCTGCACGGTGCTGATGCCCGGACCCTCCCACGTTGCTGCTATCTCAATCACAAAAGTTGTTTACCACAAGTTATTTACCTTCATGTTTAACTGTTGTATGACAGATTTACAGTAACTTTTTCATAACGATAGAATCAAAGTAAGTTAAATTCTGTTGTATCTAGAGCTTAAAAAAACTACTCTCTATTCTAACTTTACTTTTGTTAAATTTAGGTAATATTAATTTTCAGTTCTGTTATATTTCAATTTAGTACAGTTTAAGTGATTGTAAAATTCAGTTCTGTTGAATTTAAGTGATGCTAAATTTACTTTCTTTTGATTTGAAGTTCTGTTACAGATAAGTTCTGCTAAATTAAGATTCTATTAAGGTTAAGTACTGTTAATTTCTACTAAGATTAATTTCTGAGGTATTAGTAAGATTAAGCAAAGTTAAATTTAAGTGTTATTCATTTCAAATTCTGTTATTTTAAGTTCTGCTAAGTGCTATTAAGATCAATTCAGTAATGTTAACTTTAAGTTCTCTTAGGTGTACTTTCTAATCTATTTAAGTAACATTAAGTTTCAGTGAAATTAGTTATAAGTTTGTTAAAATATATTTGTTTAAATTACAAGATACAATTCTATTGTTATAAGAAATTAATAATGTGAAATTTACAGTGTAGCTAAAGGTAAACCACTAAGACAAGTAGAAACAGGTTTTCAGGAGAGGCTGTAGCAAAGCACAAAGTATCTTGTCATGTTAAACTGGCTAAAGTTATGCATACATTTGTTTTTGGCTGATTAACAGGCCAAGTGAAAGTAAAAGAAGGAAGCACTAATACTAAAAAAGCCTTTGCTAGCAGAAGCCGAACAGTACTATGAGGCAATGGCAAGCCACTGCTTGCTTGATAATTTTTGATGTTCGGGCAAACCATATCAATGCCCACACACCAGCTGTTTAATTTGTATATTATTCTGACTGTTCCTTGAAGGATCACAGTGCCGACAATCAGCTCTTCTTTTGTGAGATGCACAATACTAAAGGTACCCACAACTTTGACACTTACATAGAGTCCACACTTGATGATCCCCTGTGTGACAGGCCAAGCAGGAAAAGGAGGGTAACAGACCTGCAACCACCTCTGGACGTATGATCGACTGGTTCTCCGAGGACAAAAGATTTATCTATTGGTCCTTTTCTGTGTTTTGATCAGCTGGCTGATCTATAAATATTAGTAACCTAGTGTAATAGAGTCTTTGCTTTGCTGGCATAGCAGAGTCTGTGTCTGTCAATCCCCACATGTGGGTGAAGGGTGGAAGAAGAGCTGGCTGGAGTAGAGCTGGAGACCAGAAAGGAGATGTGGCAGCGAAGAAAAAGGAACAATAAGCCAGAGAGGGTCTAAGGAAAGGGTGTCTATATGAAGTAAACGGACGTCTGATGAAACGGAACGGTCACTGGGAAACAACAGGAAAAATCTGGGGAACAACAACAGCAATGCAATGAGTGAGCAAAATAAGAGAGGAAAAGAGGAGCAGATGCACAGAGAAATGACAAGGGAGATGCCAGTCTGCTGCTTGCAATTCTGGAAATAGTGATGGGGTGAAGGATTTGGATCTGCTACAAGATATTCAGGCACATGTTTTTCAAGAAGCCATTCCTGCATTTTCAGGTGGGTATTTCTGTGACCTTGAAATGTCACTTTATTTCTTTATACCTCCACTTACTTACCTGTCATTTAGAGGTAGTGATAATATTTCAATCACAAGAGCATGGGTATACTTAAGCAAAAAACTTCAAGATCATGGGTGAAACTGCGAAGTATTGTCACACTTAGATTTCACACATGTACAGACATGCCCAAATGGCCTCATATATTGATAATGACATGTATGTAGATCCAAATATATCACAAAGGTATGTATGCCTTATTTATTTAGGCCAAGCTGATATTTCATAGTTGCCTAGTTACCAGAGAACAATAATGAGAATCTGCTTAGTATATATTCCATCATGATGGGAAGGGAGAGAGCAGATGGGCATCATGTCAGACACAACCACTTGTTTGGTAGGTTAGCCCTTTTGGTGGGAAACATAGAGAAAGGCAAAAGAGCTGAAAGGAATTCAGACAGGGAAGCAATAAGCTGGGGCACAAGGTATGTGTGGTTCTTGGAATTCCCATGGCACATCTATGAGCATGAATCAAAGCTCAGGTAATTGGAAGCTGTGAAATGTTCATTACTTTCATGACATATTCCAGGTCTCAAACAGACATTGGGAACATCGTAAGTAGTTACAAAATCTGCCTTTACTTACGCCAGACCTGTACCTTCATCCACACCAGTAATGGTACCCTTTCTTCAAAACAAATGCCTTTGCTAAATGTAATGGTTTTGCTGAACAAAAAAAGCACAAAAAAAGTGCATTTTTCCCTTCCAACTGCATTAATTTTCTCCAAGATTTGCCTCCACTGCAGCTCCCAACCATTTCCAAATTTGCTTGGCCTGATTTTGTAAACTCATGGAGGAGCCTTAAGGTTCAGAAACTCATCTGTTTCATTTCATGCTAATGGTAGTCTGTGTAAATTTTTTGATGAAAAAAGTCTTTCTAAGATTGACATCTTTTGTTGCCAGATCTCATTCAAGCCCAGAAAGCTTAATGAGGGAGCTTGAATTCATCCCAGGACATTCTGAGAGTGGTTTATGGTTCAACATTCCCTTCAGAATAGAGATTCTGGAGTTCAGCCTCCCCTGAAGACACCTCTAATAGCAGACAAAGAGGTTAAGACAAAATTAAAGATATAGTGTATTTTCCACTATCCATATATTAAAAATAGAATTGCTAAGCTTAGAGACAAATAACCAGGCTTTTGCTATAGTTAAGCTGATGGAAGTTCACTCTCTGCATCATCCAGCTTAAAAGATGCTAGAACACAGTCCTTGAACTAAGGATCCAAATCCCAGGCAAGACTCTTGTCCTGGGTATTTCTCAGACACTGGATACTGGATATGTATCTCAGACACTGGATATGTTATTTACCTTAAATATAAACTCCCTCACAAAATTCCACTGAGGGTTAAGGCTTCTTTCCATACTCCTCAATCTCCAAGGACTCTCTATGACTTATAACATTACTATTTAATCAAGCTATGTTAACATTTCTTCCAAATTATTATTGACTGTCCTAACTTTAGAGATGCTGTTGTTGTCCCTTGATCATATCTAGGAACAATTCCTGCCAAGATAGTTAAAAAAGCCTCTTTGCTGGTGAAGTTAAATACCAATGTTTAACTTGGCTCCAAACAAGTCATATTAATTCTCTGAAAGAAATATTGCTAAGACTGTCAAAGCATATGTCTGCTACTGGACCCAAAGGACCACCCAGCCCAGTGCTCTGAATACAGCAAGAACCAGCAAAGGCTAAGAAAAGACAGCAAATATACAGTGATCCTTCTCCCACTGTATTCTCTCAGCAGCCAGATGTCTGTGGCTGAGAGTTTCCTGAGCCAAAGATCACATCTGCGTCAATAAGCTTAGTAGATCTTAATGGCCTTCCTTTTTTTTCTATAAATGTGTCAAGATGCTTTTAGAACTATTTATAATTTTGCCCTTCACACCATCCAGTGAATTCCACAATTTATGCATGCACCAGATGAAAAAAAGTGCCTCTTTTTGATTTTGACTGATAAATTTACTGGGGATTCCTACTCTTCATATTAAGAGAAAACAGTCATTTCCTACCCATCTCTGTGATTTTCCTAGACCCCTGTCATGCCCTACTCAGACATCTCTTTTTCAGGCTGAAAGTCCTAACATCCTATCAAATAAAAGAGAGGATTCGAGTCTTGCTGCCTTATGAACTGAGATACCGAAAAGCATGCCAAAGCGTAGAAAATTATGTAACATGAAATAGATATACATTATACAAATATATTAATGAGATTAGTACATGCAGTCCATTGCAGGCTCTTGATGAAGATGGGACAGAATGGCAAACAATCAGTGCTTGGAACAAATCATACTTGGCCACTATGGAAGGATGTTGTTACATCAGAGCAGTGAAAGGAAACATTTTTTCATCATTCAAACCAGTTTCACCTCAGATAAACAAATCTCAAAATCAGTTGTTCTGCTACAGACATCAGATATCTGCTGTATTTCTATTCAGCCAATTACAAAGTCTGTTACACATAAGGCTGGAACCCACTCAGCACAAGTGGCTCTGGTTGCCTAAAATCTGATCTAAATTATAGCTCCAACAAATTTTAAATCAAACTTAACTGAGAAAGTTTTTAAACTACCTTGAACTTTAGAGGTGTATTCTCCAGGTCTGGAGTTTGGGGTTGTTTCTGTACTCATATACCCAGGCAAATACAAAAGATTGCTTTTTAATCCCCTCTGCAGGACAAAAGTTGCCTCACCAACAAACCTTCTGGGCTGTACCATAAATCATGCTGAGAGCCAAGTGCACAACATACAGGAACTAAAGAAACTACTAAAAGAAAGGCAAAGACCTGAAAATGTCCACTGGCAAATTATAACTGAACTTTACTTCCTAGCCTATACCCTCAAAGGCTGGGGCATCTAAAGCTTGTGAGATATTGACGTGACCCTTGGCTATTACTGTCTACCTACTTAGCAAGGCTTATTTACTTCATGTTTATCATGCAATCTGAAATCACCCAATAATAACTATTCTAAATAAGTCAACCACATTTTCATACTTAATGTACATACTGTAGCTAAATAAAACCACTTTTGAGGGATAAATAATTGCAGAGGAAGAGAAAAATTCAAGAGCGTAGGCTATGAAGATGCACTTTCAGCTGAAAATTTTTAACAAGCAATTAGTTGAGGGAGAAAAGCAGTAAAACTGTTCTCATATGGCTAAATGAACACTACAGGAGGGTTTCACACTAACTGTGGTAAATAAGTAGAAGAAAGCAAGGTGGTACATGAGGGGAGGGGTCAGTAGGGGGTTATGGTCTAAAAGATATAACAGACAAGAGCAAGGAACCTGAACCTTAAAGTTGCCTCAGGCTGAGTCTAGGGGCAAGTCCTTTAAATTCCTCTGTTGAACAGCTTTTGCATTTGTAGTGGGAGGGTAGAACTTACAAATGGGGTATTGTGAGGATTAATAGAGTGAAGACGTTTAGGAATACAAATACAGTACAACCAACCTCAAAGAGTAAAAAAATCCAGGAGCTGGACTCCAGAAAAGTCACTACAAGGTCTTCATATTTTTCCCTCTGGAAAAGCTGCTGTGTTTGAACAGTCTTTGGAGAGCTTCATTCTCAGCTCTCCAGCATGTAACTTTTACAGAGTCACCAGCATTCCCAAAAGCAGATGGTGACTTTGCATCACTTCTGCAGTGACTCTGGACACTTTAGAGATGCAGAAAATCCAGCTCCTCCCCACAAGTGTCAGTAATTCCACACAACTCCTCATCTGCAAGACCAGCAGTGAATTATTAACTTCTCAACCCCATCTCTCCTGATGTTGTCCCAGCTTACTTTCTACTTCTCCCCCTTATTCCTTGGCCTGCCTCTGCTGAGATTCCTCTTTGCTCTACGACTCCTACCACAGCCTATCACATAGGTTGCAGTGAACCAAGGTGGAATAGGATGAGGTGAAACTACACAACCTCAGCAGCATTCAAGACTTCCTGATTCTTTCTTGCCTGGGGGAGAGAAGGGTTTGGAATCTCACTTTTTCCCTTTTTCCCTTTTCCATACCACAATGCTAAAAGTGAGTGGAGTAAAATGAAGTCAGCCCATTTTACCCAAAGGTGACAAGGGAGAAGCACTGAACAGAATATCTGTTCCCTCTACCATCTGCCCACAGGAGGTCCTCTGTCCTTCCTCACAGTTTAAAAACAGTTTTCCAGTCTTTTTGAGAATCCACAAAAAAACAGTAGCCACCTCCTCCAAGAAATTAGGGTCATGGTTGAGAGCTACAAACTGTCCTCTGGCATATAGTGTGATGTGATAAGGGGGCCTTTTTCAACCAGACCAGCCAGATGGGCAGGCTAGGTAAGGCCAGAAAAGGGTGTGAGATAATGAAACAATGCAAAAATCACCTCCTGAATCACACAGGAGTTGCTCCGTTGGAGAGAAGAGGAGAGCAAAACCTGGAGAAGGATGTTGCAACGGACAAAGAGTATCTGAATTTAAAAAGGGTTCTTCTGGAAGTACAATTGAGATAATTGGTACGTGCAGCTCACACGTGTTATCCTACATGTAATGACACTACCATGGGGTTTGCTCCCACAGAAACAGCCCAGCCTGGATTTGGCTGGCAGTGGGCAAGCAGCATGAGGAAACAAAGCAGGAACTGTGTTGGCTCTGCAGACAGAACTGTCACCAGAGACAGCTCTGGATGAGCACATCCCTGAAAGACTGTATCTGAGGATACTGTCTGCCAGATGGCCCCAAATTCTTCCCAAGGCTTTAGAGTTTGTTGTGATCTCATCCTTTTTTAGGACTATGAAGTCCTGCCTCATGCAAAATGAGGCTTTGCCTGCTTTAAGCAGTGGTGAGGCAGTGTCTCCAAGAGCTCTCAGTATGGAAGACTGATGTTTCTATCTAGCATTTGCAGGTAACTGCTTATACCGAGGGCAGCTAGCACACACTTATTTCAAGTGGGGATGAAGCATGTCTCCCCAGGTAGTAAGAAACATGCCCTGTGGAGGGGCAGGCTGGGTCAGGAAAATGGGCAGTTCAGCAAAAGACTAGGAAGCAGTGGCTTGTAAAGCCAGAGTGGTCTAAGACCATGTCTGATCTGAGCGGAGGAGGACACCACCAAAGCAATACGATGTTCAAGGGACCAGAAGTGATAAAAAGGAAGAAGAAAGAGGGGAAGATCAAGTGGAAATAGGAGGATGTTGAAAGCCAGAAAAAACCAGCAGATGAGATGGAAAATGCAAGCCGGATAAACACTATTTTATCCCCCCTCCTTACTGAGAAAAAGCACTTTGAAAATAAGTCATTATTATTATTATTACGAACATAAAGAAATAACCCCATTTTGGCTCTATCATCTGTCCGTTTGGTTGAGAAATGTCAGATGCTCAGGGAGGGGAGGAGGAAAGGTTGACATCAGACAACATGCATTTGTAAAATTGTATCTGCCAGTTTCCCAGCAGCTGTGATCTCCAGTTAATATCAGGAGTCAATGTGAAAGATTAGACAGAGGGGAGCTGGGGGTAGAGGAACGATGATTTTCAGTTCTCCCCAGCAATTCTTGGCATGAAAGCCAGCACTTGATAACGAATTGACTCAGTCATTAACTCACATAGGCTCCCTCTCTAGTAATGGACTCCAATCTCATTAGCAAATACAATTGACAGTAAAAATAAACACGCTTGCACCCTCCCCCTCATGTGCTGCTGACACAGCCTTGATTGATGGATCTCACAAGTACATCAATGAAAGGAGAGGACAGTTGCTGTTATCAATCAGCTTGAACACAGAATGGAGCTAATAATAATATCTTACTTTCACACAGTTTCTTTCTGTCATGATCCAAAGCACCAAAGAAAACAGAGCAGTCTAGCAAGCTTTGAATGGCTTGCAGTAAGTAATTTTGAGAAGGAACTTCTCTGTTCAGTTGCTCAAAGGAGCCATATTTTAAATGTATTAATTTTCTGCTAGCACTGACAGTGAACAATACTCAGAGTTAACAGCCTAGAAAAGAGAATAACAAAAAGCAACCAGGCTTTGTTTTGTTTGCAAAACAAACAAATCTCAAACAGTTCCTTTGGTTCTGAAGTATGACTGCACATACCTGGGCCTCATCCTAGTGATGAAGTATTCTGGCAAGCCTCAGGAAAAATTTTCAAAGATGTTATGCCTGAGTTATCTGAGAATGAAAGGGGGAGAGATGGAAGAAAATATCTTTACAGCCTTTAAACAAATAATTAATCAAATCTTTTTGCACTACCGAAGTGCAAGTAGCTGAGATTACGCTTCGGTGAGGAATTGTCTTTACACCAGATCATAATGAAGAAAAAAATATCCCTCATTTCAGAAGTGTGTCCAAGCATTAGCAATGTACACACACAGTAACACCACAACATTATGCGCAGAACATGCCTAGCAGTCTGCAATGGCAGATGCAGTCTTATACAGAAGCAACCTCCTCCCATCAAAGATTATACATTGCAAAAATTTCAGCAAAGAGCCACTGTACACATAGTTCACAGGCTGTGTCTGAAGGCAGTATTTAGAACAAGAGCCGTATGCAAGTCTCCCAGCATGCAGTGTTCAGTATGCATCATCCCACTTCATGCTACTCACTGCACAGATCCTCCTGCCTGAACCGTCAGCTGCAATCTCACCGAAAAGGGCAGGAGAGTTGGATCCATTCCCCTCATGCTTAATATTATGGAGTCTGGAATGCACTTTCACTCCTTGGTAGAAGGCTTCTGACAAGGCCCCAGATTTTCCACAGCAAAATTATTTTCTATGGAATACATTTTATTTCCTCTTAAGCTGCAGGTCTGCATTCTTCAGGTAATGACATTCTACTCTAAGATTGTAAAGAGACCTTAAAATACCAAACAGATGCAATCTGATGCCATGCTGCCCTCCTGAATCCACAGTCAGCATGGAAGCACCTTTTTTCATTCTCCTCCAGGGAGGTCTTATGTCTGAGCTAGCTCTGGGGCTCTTCAGTACATGTGAGAAAGGCATAAAATCTTCCCTTTCCCTTATTGGCACCTAATTAAAACGAAATTATTAGCTCTATTAGGTTTCCCTTTCAGAGAAAACAGATGAACAAACCAGGGGTTCCTTAGACCCAGTACAGATAGTGGCTGATTTCCCAAGCTACCATTGCTTCTCTCTTTGCTTTCCCCATCAGCTGGTTCAGCAGTGAACAGCAACAAGTACAAAAACTCATTTCACATTGAAAAGAGAGATACTGTGCAAAACATTATAATTTTATATGTAAATACTTTTTTTTTAAGAATTTTACTACAAATTGGACATGCTATGCAAAGTAAGGAGTTTTCTAGCAGCATTAAGTCCTAGTCACTGGGTCTTGAGTTTTCTTTCTAGCAGCTGGATGGCAAGGCCATCTCAGACCTGGTTCCTCCAAATAATCCAGCCTGGCTGGTTCTTGTCCAGTCACTTCTTATTTCTTCTACTTACCAAGCACACTCCATCTACTGCCATATGTTTCCCAGCAATGCTTCTATACAGTAACCTGTGGACATCAGCTTGCGGATTTGAAGGAAAGGGCATCAAACTCAGCTCAGCTAAACAGGCAGTAATGAGTAGTATTAGAGACTGGAAGTTGCCAAAATCTCAGTCCCTTAGAGGCTGAAGTTAAAATTTTCTGCATAGATGAAGGTCCTGAGGAAACGGAGAAAAAGTGAAAGGGATTCTTTAGGAAGGAGGAAGAAGAAGAAGGAGAAATGAGCCAATCCCCATCCATAAGTTCAAACCATCAAGAATACACCTATTCTTCCTGAATGCTTTGATGTAGAGATGGAAAGCCATCATTTTTCATTCCCAGCCTAACCACAATACCATGTTTTGCATAAAAACCCATCTGCTGTTGATGTTCAGTGTGCTTGACAGTTCTCTATTCCCCTCCATCACAAGGTGTTGCTGTGGGGTTCAGTTCTGCTCCTCCCAAATCTCATTTGCTTTCTGCAGCCAACAAGCTGCAGCTCTGAATGACTCCTAAATAGAACAGAAGACATGCAGTTTCTGATCTTGCTGACAGAATAATTTGCTTCTAGGTTAAAGCTTTGTAACCTTTAGCTTTTTTCTTCTAGCATACAGGAATTCCTCTGGGTACAAACATCCCTTTACTTTTGTACCCAATTGCCCCAGATTCTTGCATATCCTGCCTCCTCGGCCAGACCCTTCTGATAACATCAGGTGAATAGAATAGGAGAAGTTCTATAATAGATTTTTTTTGTTTTGTTTTAATATCTATATTTATCATGCCAGTGTGCAACAGAGAAGATTTAATTCGACAGTAAAGCTTGCCTTTGGTATGTTTTCTGGAATACAGTAAGTTTTGATGCATGACTTCAGGCTTCTACAACAAACAAAGAAATCACACTATGAAATTAAGAAACATAATAATATACAAGAGAAGTTACTTGGCTGCTCTTACACATTTCACTGAGAAATAGGCCACTACCAAACCTGGATCAAGCTGCCTAAATCTGGGGATATATTTTATTTCAGATCAATTTTTTTCACTGCAGTCCCAGTTAAATACTGGAAAGCAGTTAATTGCACGTGAGCTGCTGCACAGGACCCTGGGCAAAAATGAGGAGAGAAGAAAGCATGAGCAACTAAATAAATGACACTGATGTGACACATTATCAAAACCCCAAGGTTGTTTTACATGATTTTGACAGCAAGAGCTGCAAAAAGACTGCTGTGCCAACCAGGACAACACCAGAACATAGCATAACTCTGCCCATATTTCTGCCACACTCCCTTTGTGGGTCTGCACAGACCTGAAATGAACTCATCCAGCAGCACAACTGCTCACACACCTCTTTAGAGCATAGGTAGGTCCTGCTAGTGTCAGTGATGTGGTACAGATGAGTAATAGTAAAAGTCAGCATCAAGAGCCAAAGCTGACCTCTTCTAAGCAGCTGCAGAATGGTATCCTTGGGATATCCAGCCCACTTCTCAGTGAAGGAGGTGTTCGGGTCTTCCCAGGTATGCCTTTGACCCAGTTCTAACTCCATCACACGTCTTGCCTTTTCTGATGAATAGAAGTTAAATAATACATTTGACTTTGCAGATATGTCATAAAGATTCATTATTTGACATTTACACTTCCCTGTATGTACTGCTGTTTGATGCCATTTTATTATCTTTCAGTCCTCCATTCATGTTCAGAGGAGAAATCAAACACAAAGTCCCTATTTCAGATTTTTCAGAGGAAAATTATCCAGCCCAAATTTCTAGAAACTGCTTTCAATTTTATCTACCATGATTTCTAGATAATAGACTTTTTCTCTCAAGTTTCAGAAATGCTGGTTACATGCAGCCTGAAGGAGCAGCACTACAGCAGCAAGTTTTTTATCAGGCATGATTCTGGTGGCAAATTCCTTACAGCTTTACTATGCTTGCAGCACCCATTAATGAATGGATGTCTTTCCCATGACCACTTCCACATATCACAGAGTGAGAAAGAAAATAGCACCTGCCAGCAAACACCTGGGGTTTGCATCCAGATGTGAGCAGCTGGGGCCTTTTCACATGATTCAGGTTATGAGGAAGCGACATTTAGAGCATAGGGATTAGGAGCAGTGTGGGAAGGTCTTATCAAAACTGCCTCTGTCACTTCAGGGCGGAAGAGAAGATTTCATTCTCCAAGAGCTGCCAATCTAGTACTTTTCTGCTAGTGATAATATCTCCTAAGTTTATTTTTAAACTTAGTGAAGTATGTGCCACGTAACAATGTATGTATCTTCAGTCTCAGGAAAAAAAAAAAGGAAAAAACTACTGAATATCAGGCACTCCAAACCCGAATCAGGTGTAGCCAAATTATAACTTAATATGTTTCAGGTATTCCATTTAGAGCTTCTGATCTTTCAAGGAAATAGGCTTTCCCCACTGAGAAATGTATATGCAGTGAAATTAAAGCAACTTTAGCCCCATGTGAACCAAAAGTAGGTTGGGCATCTATTTTAAATAATCACCCAAATGTTAATTTTTCATGATGGAAGGAAGACCTGGGAAGAAAGGAATATTCTCTTCTTCTAACCTGTATGTTCACCTCAAAACTACTGTCTTTGCTACTCAAGCCTGGAGTATAACGCAGCACATGGTTATATGCACAAAACCCAGCTGCTGCTATTTGCCATCTTTAGAGACAGGGCAAGGCACAGGTGGCCTGTAGAGTCCTCTTTGAATATTTGGGGCACCAAATTGTTTCCCTCTCATACTATCTAGCACAAGAGGGAAACAAGATGCCAGGGTGAGGGGGAAAAACGCAGGGTATTTACAAGCCTTGAAGCTCAGACCCTTTTTCCATCTGAAGTCTATCCTCCCTCTCCCCTTTCTCACTTGGGAGGAAGACCTTGAGAGAACGCTGGCATCCCAGCTGGCCACAGGGGCAGGGAGCTGTGTCTCAGCTGGTGTGGGACTTCTCCTGCCACCCCACACTGGCCCTCCATGAACAGGAGGGAAAAATAAATCCACAGGCAAAGAAGGAAGGCAAGTGTGCTAAGTGGCTCATTGGTTTCTATAGCAACTGGCTCCTGCTCTACTCCAGCTGCTTACCCCACAGTCCCTCTGTCACCCTATTTTTAGCTGAGAAATCAAAGAAAAAGGAAAAGTGGTGGAGGTTTGGGGAGGAGAGAGTTGGGAGATCTTGGGTTTTGCAGAGAGGTTAATACAGATGCAGCCTGGTCTTGCTTTTAATCACAAGTTAAATCCTCTGTGTGGAGGCTTCCTATGGGATTCCTCAGACCTAGTGCACAATCAGATCCCACATTTGCCACCACCATGAAGCAGCATGCAAGAAAGGCAGCCCAGCCATCCCCTTCTAAGCACGAGAAGCAGCTAGGCTGTGAATTTGACCTAGGCATTGGCACCAAAACAATCCAACACAATGAAGTGATGGAAGTCAGAACACCAGTATTTTACTCTTTGGTCTGAAAAGTTATTTCCTTTTTTTAAAAAAATAAAAAGTTGAATCTGTCCATGATCCCTATGTCCTGCATGGTGTAAGAAAATCCTCACAATGATTGCAACATGTTTTGCTCAAGTATCTCATTAAGGGAAGAGCCAGAACCACATTTAGCTGGGCTGTACCAAGACTAAACTTTGGTTCATGGATTTTGGTGTTGGAGACTTTGGTTGTTGAGCTTCAATATATCTGCTGGTAAATCTAGAAGATATTGTAGCCTGCAGTTTCAGTAAGCACAGGCATGCGCATTAACTAAAGCATGAATCCCTTGGCCTCTTCTGCCTGACTACAGAATCACCAAATCAAAGAATAAGCTGAGTTGGAAGGGCCTCACAAGGATCATCAAATCCAACTCCCAGCCCTGCTCAGTGCCATCTTCAAGACTCACACCATATGCCTGAGAGCATTGCCCAAAAGCTTCTTGAGCTCTGTCAGACTGATGGTGTGACCACTTCCCTGAGGAGCCTGTTCCAGTGCCCAAACACCCTCTGTGTGAAAACCCTTTTCCTGATATCCAACCTAAACCTTCCCTGACACAACTTCAGGCCATTCCCTTGAATCCTGCCACTGGTCACTACCTGTCTTTCTGAAATAAATGTGCCGAAACACTGTGAGATACAGCTATTTTGACAGATATTTCTACCTTCACTCCCTTCCTTCTCCCTAGAAATTCCAGAAGTTTTATAATAAAATGTTGCAACTATCCTCCAAATAATGATGCTTAAATTCCAAAGAAGGCAGATTGCACCATAAACATCTATATTAATTTTTTCCATTTCAACTGCTATGACATTTGATGCTTACATCCAAGCTATTCCTGCTAACAGGACTGTGGAAGTCTACCTTTGCACCACACATTTTCACTTGCTCCCGCAAGAAGGGATATTGATCTGCGTATCTCTGCTCACACAGCAAGGCTTTCCATTTTGTAGCTGTGATATTGTCATACTAAGAGGATATGGAAGAGATCAATGATTTCTAACAATGATCACTTTTAAGAGGAAGAGCATTGGTAAAATGACTTCCTAGTCCAAGTATCGCATTTGCAGTCTCTACAGTAAGTTCTATATCCTGGCAGGCATTAACTCTCTTGCTTTTGATAAAAGCAGCATATTGGGAGAGAATCACCCACTTCAGAAATGTTACTGACTATGGCACGTGGTGGTATATAGAGTAGGTTGCAGCCTTACACTTACACTTACAGAAAACTGTGTAAGAAGTGCCAGGGCCCTAGGAAGGCTGGGGGCTCCACGGGGACATCCCTACAGCCCAGCTGAGAAGCAGAGCATCTGGGAGGCACCAGGGGAACCCCATCCCACGGCATCAGGTACCTCTCTGGAGCAGTGGGGCCATGGCCAGGCAGGGCAGAGCAGTGGGGAGCTGGAGAACATCCCTGCTGCAGCATCACTGGGACAGAGGCTGATGGCTCTGGGGGCCTGAGGGCCTGGGACCCGGGCAGGGTGGAAGAAGCCCCAGGAAATGCTGGGCAAGGACAATCAGGGTTGTTGGTATCCTCAGAACCATTGAGAAGAAGTTGTACAAGGCAGATCAAGAAACATTTTAATTCCCAGGAATTTGGAAGCTGGCTTACTCCATAAAGCTACTGGGATTTTTTACTTCCATTTGTAGCCTCCAGAACACACAGTGTTAACACACCTCATGGTTTAGTCACCACTGTATAAAGTAGCCAGTTACTGCATTTGCCAATTTTAATCCGAATGGCCCTTTGTTAGTTTCTGGAAAGACACGATGAAAAGGTGTTCCCAACAAGATCTCTTGTGATACATGTTACTTCAGACATTTTGATCAAGTCTCTTCTGAATGAATTTCATTTCTTAAAGCCACTACCAAACTCATCCTCCTAGGGAACCTTGTAAAATGCATTATCAAAATCTTCTCTGGCATGAAATAACATATTCACCCTATAACCCTCCTGCACTCTGCATAGTCTGGGGGACTGTCAAGATGAAAACACACAAGAAAGCAGAGAGGACTCAGGACCACAAATCTTTGTCTGACAGCCTCATTTTCATTGGAAAATGAGAGGCCCCTGAGAACAAGACAAGGACAGAAAGGTACAGAATACTCAAGCACACAATCAGGACTCTTCTGCCAGAACATTTGCTGAAGGTGGCCTCTGGCCAGCCCAAAAGAGATGCACAGGAGAAGAGATGCTTTGCAGTGAGGGGCACTGAAGGCAGAAGCAGAGGTGATCTCAAGGAAAGCAGCAAGGCATGCTTACAAGGCCTTCAGTTCCTCCTTGAAAGAGAGACAGAGAGAAAATGCATGCCAGTTAGCACACATGCACTCACAGGATGGACAGCAGTCTCTGTTGAATGGTGATGGACAACCTCACGTCCTGAACAATAAATGAAAAGGTAAGTGACTCCTTTTAAAAGGTGTAGTCAATGACAGAAGTGAAAATAATCAAATGTGCATCTGCACTTGCCTCTGCAGGTTTGGTCAAGAGGTGGATGCTCTTTGACTGCTAGACAAGTGGCTTTACTGAGGAACTGTGTCCCATTTGTGGGACACAACTGTGTCCCATATGTGTCACATAGCAAAATTGGAGGCTATGATCCTGACCTTCCTTGTAGAGTATTTTCATAACCACAGGTGGAAATAACCAGTCCTAGGTGGTGACTCTGAACAGCATTTCTTCTGCTTTCTGACAAGAAGAGTGCACAAGCATTTTGAGATGAAATGAGTCTGCATATTTAATATTAACTTATGGAAAGTACTCATGTGCAGTCTTGATATTTGTTTTCCACATATATTAGCAACAGGAAACCCAAGCCTTTGAATGTTTATAAGAAATGAGCACACATGCAAACAATGATGACAGAAGATGATTTTCTTTAAACCTGACTATTTTCATTTAAAACCCGGCTTTTACATTTCTCATTTGTCCTTATTCAGCACATTTTAACTTGAAAATGTTATCCTCAAAGGTCATAGGGAACTCAGATTGTCAAATAAAGCTGAGGCACTGCAAAGATGGTGGGTAGTAACACATACAGATTGAAACTGATAGAGATATATGTAGAAAACCCTTACAGAGGTCTGACCATAGTGTAAAGTCTGACAAAAGAATTCTCCACTCATCAATTGGGACCCTCAGCCCCATCCACCATAAACTACAAGACCCAAGTTAAAAAGGAAAAGCCATATTAATTATCAAACATGAATTGGCCCAGTCTCTCATATCTGTACTTTTAGATAGTCTATGGCAGCAGGGTTACACAAAACTCTTCCGTGTGACTGACACAGCCTTAAACTCAGTACTGACTCCTTCACTGAACTGCCAGGACTGTCAACAAACACATGTAGAGCAGCTACAAGTCTTATTTGCTCTGCAGAGCCCTTGGATAAATCCTTCCTTAGAGTGGTCCTCAGGATGACTGAGCTACAAAAGCTGGTGGATGCCAGTGACCACTCCAACACCTGCTGTCTTACCAGTGATCTCAAATCACTCATCCTCACAAGGAAACAAGATAGATAGAAAATACAGAGAGAGGAGACTCTCTCTCATCCAGTAGTTCAGGGGAGTACAAAAGGGAAGAAAGGTGAAAATCAGACAGCTTTTGTTCCTTTTTCGTAATAACTGCTAAGCTATTTTGCATTAAAGAGATGTTCCTTTGTTAAAGGTAACTCCACAGCTATCAGATCTCTTTTAGCAATGTCATACATGGATGTTTATCATCTGCTGTGTCAGACTTTGTCCGAGCTCAGTCTCCTTGATATCAAGCAAGAGTGACTTGTAGGTCCTAGTCCAGGTGTTGTGCCATTTGTGTGCTTTGCATTCTGGGCACAGAAACAGAGTAACTGAATCTTGAGGCTCTCTCTCATCAGTTGTTTTAATGAAGCAGAATAATTCCTTTACTCTATACAGAGGGAACAGGGAGTCTCTCTTGCCCTCCTGAGGTCTGTTTGCTCGTTCATAATTTGCAGTGGTGATCTTGAAAAAGCTGGCATAGTTTACAACCAGGCACTCTTCAGAAAGGAGATATATCACAGAGAATTACTTGCTTATCAGGTCACTCTCCCCATCATCCAGTGCAGAAGGCTGTAAGGTAATTTTCATTCCACCTGGTGTCCTAAATCCATGCCACTCTGATGTTTGCAGTAAAGGAACTTTATTTGCATCCTTAAAACTCTAGCCACACCTTAGTCCCCAGTGACCCCAGTTGCCTTTGCTGCAAAGAGATGGTGGGGCATTTCAGGATCTTGTGCCAGCAAAAGAAGCAGCATTAGAATGAAAAAGGAAGGAGGACGCTGTGCTATACAAGACATCCAGGAAAGACATTATGCAGGTTACTAGAAACATCCTGCAAGAGAAGCAGACTTCTAGGTATTTTTTTAGAGCCTAGCAGTGTCTGAAACATCACAGGATGATGATGTTGTGACTACTTTAGTACTTCAGCATCTCCACCAGAAAACAGCTCACAAGGTGCTTGCACTGAAAAGCAGTAAACAGCTGGCTAGAAGTTAGAGTTGCACAGCAGCAGTGGTCCACAGGAGAGATCCAAACATCAAGCACAAGCATGCAGTGGAAGCATTCGAAACACACGAACAACAGTGGCTCACCCTTTAATACAGGCCTTCAACGGGATCATTGAAGAGTCAGTTCAGAGAAGTGATGGGGTAACACACATCCTGACAAGTTTGGCAGAGACTAGACTTCTTTAAAGATATTGATGCACCCTGATCTGTCTCTCCTGCCCCATGCTACACAGGCACATTCTTTGCTCCTTATTGTCTGTGCTGATGGATCCTCAAAGATTTTCCTCTCTGGTGTACTACTTTGAGACACCCTTGCAGCAAATTATGTGGCATCATTCAGCAAGAGACAAAGGTCACACATCCAGCTGTGAAGTGGGCTAGTAACATCATACTGCGTGATTCCTAAAACCGGCTGTAATAATGGGGATAATGTAAGGGACCGATATAACAGCAATCTGACGATTTAGTGTTGCTATGCAACTTGAGTTGGGAACAGACTTTTGCAGTTGCTTCTCAGTTGTCCATTGAATGTTCTGTGACAGTGTCTGGCAACCTTCCCCACTCATCACTTTACCTAAAGGAGCAGGAATTCATGTGCAGGTTTTGTGCCAAGGTGCCCTCTTCATGCCACTAGTGTAAGCAAACTGAGATGCATACACTTACAATGCTTTTTCCAACCTGAATGAGATTCCTGTTGTGCTACACACACACATAAACAGCTACGTACCTTCATATACATTTCTCTTTCCTCTGATTCATTGCAGATCTTCCCCTTTTTCCTCCTTTCTCGCCTTAAGGTCATCATGAAGATGACCTTGTCAAAGAAGAGCGCTGTCTTTGGAAGTTTTTCCCTGGCCATGTCACAGCAATTATCACACCAGTTCACACTGTTTTCTAACTTTGAACATGTGATTCCTTTAGACCATTCCATCTTTCTCCTAATTGTTTTCTCAGACTCATACAAAGTATCTGTTCCATCTTGTTTTATTCATCTGTCCTGAAAGTGCCTTGACCTTTCTTGAAACTGACCAGTTTTAAAAGCCCCAAGCAATCACAGAATCACAGAATGTGTAGGTTGGAAGAGACCTTCAAGATCATAGAGTCCAACCCAGCCCTAACACCTCAACTAGATCATGGTATCAAGTGCCACATCCAGTCCCTTTTTAAACACATCCAGGGATGGTGACTCCACCACCTCCCCAGGCAGACCATTCCAGTATTTAATCACTCTTTCATTGAGGAACTTCTTCCTAATATCCAACCTATATTTCCCCTGATGCAGCTTAAGACTGTGTCCTCTCGTTCTGTCAGTTGCTGCCTGGAGAAAGAGACCAACCCCCAGCTGTCTACAACTGCCCTTCAAGAAGTTATAGAGAGTGATAAGGTCACCTCTGAGTCTCCTTTGAGTCTCTGACAAAACTCAGTGGGTTAAGGAAGCTGACTTACTCATCTCCCTGACTGAAACCTGACTGCTCCTAGTGACATCTCTTTGTGCCACCCTCAAAAACTTGCCCTTACATCCTGGTATCACCTGAACATTAAAGTGACGGCTATTCTGCATCATGAGTAATTCATTCCCTATGATCTTTTGTTATCACTTCCCAGACCTCACTCAATTTGTTGCTTTTCTCTGAATTCCTGTGCTTTCCACAATCTGTTTTGTGGTGTTGCTTGTGTGATGTTTAATAGCCGCAGCTCAGAGTTGGCTGCATTTCAGTTGTAGGAGGGGGAACACAGGGAACTGTGAACTGAAACTCCGTATAATGTTGCTAGAGATGAGAACAAGTAAGGGAGTGTTTGCTATGCACACTATCTCCAGAAAAATATCTTTGCAAATGTGTATCTGTTCAGGCATTGTGGCAATATGGATGACGTTATGCAGGGGGAAGAGGAGCTGACTGACAGTAAAGATTTACAGTCCATATTGAAGCTTCACAATTGTGCATGTCTGCAGAACAGCCATGAAGCTCTCAAAGTCATTGCACTAAAAAAAAAAAAAAGAAAGATAAATCAATAACTTCACTCACCCTTTTACCGCAGCTCAGAGGGTGGAGGAGGAGTGTGTCATAACAGCTCACACTAGTGAGAAAATTTTAATTGAAACAGTCTTCAACCAGAAAATACTGCTTTGATAAAATCAACATTTTTCAAAAAATTCTAAGTATAAATAAAAAATCCCTATGTAAAAGGAGGCTGAAACAAAAATTTCCACATTGAAAAGTTTGTCTTAAGGAAAAAAAATGATAGATTTTCTTTCAAATTAAAATATTATTTTTGAAAGCAACCTTTTATTTTTTTAACATATTTTCCTGCTTGTATTGTTTTTACATTCTTCAGTTAATAATGAGAGACATTGATGTGTTCAATATCCTGCCATTAGCCTGGAATCAGTTTTCCAGGATGTTAAAAACAATTGGTCCCTAACTAGTACCCAGAACATTTCTATTTCAGAGTGCAAAAATTTAAATTGCTTCATTCAGCAGAGACTATTAAAGCTGCTATTGCTTTTGATAGAAAACTCATTACTTTGTAGAAAAATCGATTGTTTTGAATATAAAATATCATCTGTACTAAATCATATAACAATATTTAATTATTATCTCCATGGTTTGTTATGATACTGGTAGGATTGCATAACATGGCCTCATATGAGACTTGATTTGGCATAACCTAACTACATTTCAACTGATATGTTAAACGATACCAAAACTTCACTAACCTTCAAAATAAAATATCAATTATTTTTCTCAAAGTATCTAACTGAAATGTTCTTAATTTTTAGTTTCTAGGAATACACTGAAAACAGTATTTGTATCACTAAAAGTAACAAGATGCCATTAAATCATAAACTTTGACATTTCTCTCCAATGAACATTTCAAGTTTCATCTGGCTCTCACTTAACCTGTGATTCATTCTTTGTACTAACGCTAAATCTCCCTATTTGGAATACTTTTCAGATTGGAGGCCTTGCTGAAAGCAATCATCATAAATTCAGCTGGCACTTTATCATAGCTGGTTCTACCAGCATTTGTTGCAAGATAAAGCAGCTAATCGGTACTCATTTTCATCCCAATATTAATTCTTTTTTATGCACTCACAGGGATCTCAAAATTATCCCCATCAGAATATATATATGAGGGTAAAATAAGTCAGGATAGATTAAATCAATCTTGCCACCCAACCACACCCAAGAACACAGATTTCAAGACTCCCACCACAGCCCTGCTCACAAGATCCTGTTGCAGGGAGGACCCGGGATGGGACTGATACTTCTCCTCCATTCCTCTGCTCCCACCATGGTGCATTAGAAGAGCTTGGAGTTCCCTTTCTAGCATATGAATGCAAGAAGAAAAGAAAAAGCTCTCCTTTCTGAAAGCACAAGTCCTCTTCTTCCTGCCATCAGCAGCTGCAGTGGAACTGCAACGCTAGGCTTCCACCTAGTGTCTGCCGACCAGCTCGGCACAACAACCCGCTGCAAGCCTGGGGCGCCAGGGGTGCCCTGAGCCACCCAAGCTGTCACTTAAAACTAACCAGCTTGTGGTTTACATGTGGAAAACAAGATTATTTATTTATTTATTTATTTATTTACCCATCATACAGATAGTACTAAAATCCAAGGCTTTAGGTGGATGTAGCAGAAAAGAGGAGAAGAGAAGCTTGTTGAATTAGGTAGGACCACTCTCAGATGCCCAAGTATATTTTCTTAATCTTTCTCTGATGGTGACTTTCCTTCATGGTAAACCCACAAGAAAACTCAGTGACTTTGTAACACTTCAATTCTACTAATTAAGAGATACTTAAAAATTAGGCACAGCCTTTAGATTGGATATGTGATAGACAGGCACTTTCCTTCCACTTGCTTTTGGCTCCTTTCTCCACCTTCATTTCATATCAACGTGATGGCTATTCTGCATCATGAGTAACTCATTCTCTGTGATCCTTTTTTTTTTTTCCCAGACAACGTTTGCAGACTTGGTGGGACTTTAATCAAAACAAAGAATGAAGGACCTTATCAATAATTATTTCTGCCTATCCCTTTCTCCATCCTATGAAAAGACAGTGTGTTTGCTGTTGGATTTTTATTTCCTTAAGGGCATCTAAAGCAGTACAATCATGGTAGCTGTCAAAGCAGCACCCTTTGTTGTCACCCTTCTACGCTCATACAGTCATCTGACATGAAAGTGTCTACCTTCTCTGGTAAGTCTAGCTTTTAAAAATCTCTAGTGCAGGTGTTTCCAAGACCTTTCACGAAAGGCAGTTCATCAGTTTTAAAATGCTTCTCTTGATATCTCTGCTTCAGCTTCCTTGGAGCAAGGTTGTTTGTGTTTTGGTTTATGGAAGCTAGAGGCTGTGTTCTCCCTCCAACACCTGCTATTAGTCATTTGGGCAAGTGGGTGTGTATATGTAGATCCATACATACACCCATTCACAAGAAAACTCTGTTAAGAGGAGCTCAGAGCTTACAATAGGGCCCCAGAGCTTTTTAGAATATGTAGTCACACTTGGAAACTGGAGTCACTGAAAGCCACATAAACACATCAAGGCATGAAACCTGATCCAGCTGCCTCAGCATTCCAATATTCCACTGCTCTCACCTACAAAAGCCCATATTCCTCCACCTTCCCAGCTGCCTACTCTTTTTATGATGCGCATGGAATTCAGGATACGTTCTATGGGGTTCAAAGACCATTTTAACTGAATCAGTCTGTGCACAATGTAAAGGTAAACAGGAAAGGAGAAGACACTGACAGAAGAAATTGTTGGAGTTGATGCACACACATTGTTGGGGATGATGAAGGATTGTGCAATTCAGATACAGCATCCTGCCAGCACAAGACCACCAAGCTCCTATGTGGGAGCTCCCCCACAGTACTGGTAGGAGCTATAGGGTGAATACAGAGAGTGTGTTTCATTGACGTCACTAGCCAGCATTACTTAGAGCAGGACTAAGCACAATTGCAAAAAGAGCTGCCTCCAAGCTATTCTATTTATATTCCTACCAGAGCTACCATTGGTACAGTCATCCTGCTGCTGAAATTCTGACCCTGTTGTTACCAGTGTAGCCACAGACCAGAAGAGATCATTTTGGATCTTTTCAGAATTTGACATGTCTTAATACCAGCAAAAGCAGCATTGGCAGGGGTGGAGTGTGCTATTTGCACAGGACCTGCGTCAGGATTGGCATTCAGTGAATAGCAAGACATATGAAGGCATTTTATCCCAATATAGAGAATAACGCATCTTCCTCTGTGTTTCTGGTGGTAACTTTGGCAGTCCAAGTAACAATGGTAATTGCTTGTTACTGTGGAAACAAGACCTCCAGAAATAACACTAATGAGCCAGCAGGGTCGTGGGAGAAACACAGGCATACTGCCTCCTGCAAACATACATGATTTGGCTGCACAGAGAAGATGGGGCTCTGGGGAAAGGAGCAATTTATTTGAATGCAACAGGCACCCAGCACAACCTCCATTCATCCTCCATGCCAGTCTGAACCTGCAAACAATTTAAGTTACTTGAAAAAAATGCTGATAATTTTGGAAATAATTGCTTTTCACCTTCCTCCTCCCTGCCTTTAATTTTGCAGAAGTTGACTGGGAGATCCTCCCTCCTTTGGAGGGAGCCATTCTGTGCAGTACACCTGATAGGAAGATGTGTCCAAAAATCTCCCAATTTTTGAAGAAAATCATTTTAAGAAACACATTCTTAAAAATTTCCCTACTCAATTCTGCAGATGCAAGGGATGTCAGTAATCTGGGAGATGTGTCTGTAAGCATCTGAATGGCAAGGTCCTTCTCTTAATAACAGTCTGTGATCCACCACTCCAACCTAAACAAGATGAAAGGAGGAGTGTGTACAGTAGAAGAGGGCAAAGAAGGTAGGAGACACTAAGAGCTTACTGGAGCCTCAGCACGTGACTTTTTCCTTTTCATGCTGTGTTGCTCTTGATGAAGAGAAGAGAAGATAGTGTAAGGGAAGGGAGATGGATGGTAACCTGTGAACACAGCTATTTTTTGTGTTCCATATTCTTTTGCCTTGTAAACCCCCCCCCTAAATGATGCTTTCTGCCCCCAGTCCCTACTGGAACAGCAGTGTGGTGGGTGGCGGCATATTTATAGTCAGCTGAGCCTCATATATAAATATGAGTCAGCCATATTTATATAGCTGAGTGCTAGATGCCAGGAAGTGAACCTAGTGCTCAGACTGCCCTGAAGGATTCTTCCTTCTTCCTGCCAGTGGCTCTGAGGCTGTTAAACTTGATCTTCCTACTTAAAGGTGGCATACTTCAGATTAGCAGGTGGCCTCAAAGGAGCAAAGATAGGCACAGAAGCCTGGGCCAGATAACACTTTCAAACACATCCTGCCTTAACATGAAGGCATGTTTCTGATTACTCCACCCTACAGGGGAAAGATAAGAAGATGTAAACATCCGTCACAGAGAGAAGAAAGGCATGAGCGCATTCAGATGGCAGGGCCTGTTTTACTGGTGGCTCCTGTGGCAGGCCAGGGGCTTCACAAAAAGCAAATAAACAGGTCACCACTTTGCTTTTTATTCCACTCCCTTGAATCATTTTTATTCACTGTTTGTTTATTAGCTATATCAAGAAGCCTCAGATAAAATCAAGGCACTACTGCACAAACTAGGAACATCCCCGGTACCAGCTCTTGCCACACTGTATGCCCACTCAATAAGCAAAAGGAGAAGAAGAAAGAGGGTGTTGTCTATAGACAAGGACCTAAGGCAGAAAGACATGGAATGACTCAGCCATTGTTATGTCAAGAGTTAGTGGCAGTCAGTAGTTTACTAATAGCAACTTCAGTCTGCACAGCCTTTGTCCAGAGCTTTAATCATAAACTCCTCCATTTTCCTACAACCCAAAATTAGAACATGGGCAAGCATTGCGAAGAAGTTTGACATATAAATGGGAAATAAAAATCAGAAGTTAAATTATCAAAATGTTGATGTTATTACTGCACAGTGCAAATATTATTGCATTGACACAATTTTGTGGGCAAGGGTTCTCCACAGCTTTAATAATTTTAAATTCAAACCTTGATCACATTTGTGTGAGGGGGTTTTGATTCTTCAGAATAAATAAACTGAAAAAAAATAGTTTAAGGCCTGAAGTTGCTCTCAGACATGTACGTTAAACAAAACAAAATAGACCTGTGTGTATATTGAGGTCAATAAATAAACAGTATGCTCCCTACTGCTGAGCTTCTGGGGGCCCTGTTCAGGATTTCTGCTTTTCCCCAGCAACAGTGCATGACACTGCAGGTATCAGAGCAGAGCACAGTCCAGCATCTCCTGGAGAGCCAAACTGGTTTGGAGCTGCAGCCAGAGAACGATGGTGCCAGTTGCATAAGGGAGGAAATTGCCCCAGACACTGCTCCTTTTAGAAAAAGAAAACAGAGTTTAAAACCATACAGCATCTCTCTGATGTGGTTATGTGAGCAGTGTCCGGTGTGCAAGAACCTCACAGATGTTAAAGAAAGAGAAGAGAAATGAAACTCAGTTTGGGTAACAATTTCTGAGGTTGTAATCATATATTTGCCTAGACAGCACCCCACCCCTCCAAACTCAGAAAGTTACCATGGTGACAAATTTCAGCTGTAGGTAAGGAAATGTTTCTGTATGAGAGCCATTTTGTAGAAATATAAAACCTAAAGATTAAGCCCCATTGCACTTATAACTTATAATCTTCACTGCCACATATTCACAACTATATGAGCTTTCTTGTCTCAAGAACAGTTAACTAAAATGCAAATAAAGCTGCTTTGTTTTAATTCATGTTCTGCTAATGGAGCTTGTCTCTGTACAGTAAAATAATGCTCACAAATTCAGCAAAAAATGTAGGTATTCATTTGCTTCCAAATTGTATCTAAGGGAGTTATTAATAGTTTTGATTCTCAGAAGACAGATCTATTCCATTGCTTGACTGCAAATTACAAGAAAATTGCCTTAAATCATGCTTGGATCCAATTCATAGCACCTTAAGCACAGCAAGTCCCCAGTGCAGCCCGCATCATGCAAGCCACGGCAGGGAGCCAAGCACAGCTCATATTGTAGATTTCCTCCCAGTAGGAGAAGGTTACAGCCAAACAATCAATGAAGTCTAAATCATAGATCAACTTATGAAAACCATCACAGTGAACTCCCTCTCCTCCCATTCTGGTATTCCTATGTAACTGGCATGTACTACAGTGCCATTTCCTCAGTTGTCCCAGCCTGAGAAGTTCTGCTCCTGCTGCTTTAATTTCTCTGAGGCTTAGCACAGACACAGGGAGTCACAGTCTTGGACCACCATCACCTGAGAGCGAAGGGCAGAGTGCCACCTGCTAGAAGCTCCTGTAATATTACTGACCTTAACACTGCTAAAGCTTTATGGCATTCAATGATGCCTTTCTCTGCAAACTCTTCCTTGCCCCTTGTGTCTCACACAGACATCAACATGTCTGGGCTGTAAAACCATCCCTCATAGCCAGAGCACAGCTAAGTGACACTCTGGCTTTAGTAGGATCAAATGAGCAGCAAGACAATAGCGGAATAAACCCCTGCCTTAAGCAATGTATCCTTTTTATGAAAATTAGGGGGGAAAAAATGGGCTGCAGCACTACTGAGCATGGGTCCATGACATGTCTGGCAATACATTTCAACCTCCTTTGTCTCCACTGCAGGAATGAAGGTTCAAGCCTTCCTTCTCCCCATGAGCCCGTGCAGCCACATACTGCTTGACCATCCTATTAGCACACACAGCCACATCACAAGCGTTGCAGAGAATTGCAGGTATTCTCCTTTTGCCTCAAATCCTTTCAAAATACCTACTCCCTGAAATTTCAACATCCTGCTTTATTTAGTGTTCAAGTTGCCTTTCAGTCATCACCAAAATGTACTGATTACAATTAATTTACTGCATAAGGATTTAAAGTGAACTATGCCTCAATGAATCGCGCCAGGTTAATTGTGCACTGAGCTCAAATACACAACCAAAGTTCAGCTCTTGCCTAGCTAAGGGAAGGGCTCTCTTGGTAATTTATGATGTCCTCTAGCCATTGAAGCAGAAGAGGGAGCAATCACTAACCAGTAAAGCCAGCAGCAGCTCTGAGCTTTTATCACACAGTAGCAAATGGACCTTTGTGGTTTGTGATAAAGATCCTTGCTGTTCACCCTTTTTTCACGGATTGTCATCGGACCGTTGGTACTGGGGAGTCCAAGTTAAGAAAAGGTTGGTCTGGTCAGAGTTCAGATGGGCACAGGACTGCATAACCAGTCATTTCATCCACTTCAGTAGGACCAGCTGTTTAAACCTGCCTATTGGTTTTGCATGACCTGGTTTTGGTAGCAGGGGGGTAGAGGGTGGCTTCTGTTTGAAGCTGCCAGAAGCTCCCTCTACATTCAGCAATGCCAACCCCTGATGGCTCTGAAGATGGACATGATGGTAAAGGCTGGGCCAATTATGGCTGTAACGCCTCTGTGATAACACATTTAAGAACAAAGATAAACAAGAAGTGGTTACGCAGTTTTAACTGGAGTGAGAACACATGAGGAAAACAACTATGCAGACACCAAGGCAAATGAAG
This sequence comes from Trochalopteron elliotii, assembly GCA_024734555.1. Lineage (NCBI taxonomy): Eukaryota > Metazoa > Chordata > Aves > Passeriformes > Leiothrichidae > Trochalopteron > Trochalopteron elliotii. The sequence goes on from JANPWX010000209.1 coordinate 574,029, forward strand.
GAAGGGGAGAGGTGCTCCCGGCTCCAGAGCTGGGACTCCTCTGCAGGCCATGGTGAAGCAGTTGTCCCCCAGAAGCCCATGGAGATCCATGGGAATATAGAGATCCACCTGCAGCCCATGGAGAAGCCCTATGCTAGAGCAGGTGGATGAGTGAGAGGCAGCTGTGAGCCTATGGGACACACGTGGAGAGAGGGGCCTTCCCCTCAGGCTGGAGCAGCCTTTCCATGAAGAACTGCACCCTGTGAAGAGCGACCCATGCTGCAGTGGTTTGAGAAGGACTGTTGTTTTTGAGATGGACTCATGTTGCAGCAGTTTGCAGGGAGCTGTTGATCATGAGATGGACTAATATTGGAGAAGTTAATGGAGAACTGTCTTCCATGGGAGGGACCCCACAGTGCAGCAGGGGAAGAACTCCTCTCCCTGAGCAGCAGGAGAAGCCAGAGGTGATGAACTGACCATAACCCCCACTCCCTGTCTCCTTGCGCCGCTGGAGTAGGAGGTAGAGCTGGGAAGGAGGGAGGGGTGGGGAAACGTGTTTTTAAGGGTTTATTTTACTTCTCACTACCCTGCTCTGATTTTGTTAATAATAAATTCATTTCTTATCTCTAATGTGAGCCTGCTTTTCCTGTGATGATACTTGATGAATGATTTCTCACAGTCCTTATCTCAACCCATGAACTCTTTGTTATATTTTCTCTCCTCTGTCCAGCTGCAGAAGCGATGGAGTAAGCGGCTTTCGTGGGTTCTTGGCATCCAGCCACCATCAATCCATGAGTACTGCCACTCCCTGCCACCTCAGACAGGACCAGCACTGGCCATGCTCAGCTCAGCCACCAGCTATCTCACTGTCCTTCCAGATTCCAAGCCCTGAAGTCTCTCTCCTCCACTAATATCTGTCCCACCTCCAGGACTGGTGCCATTATCCTGGCAGCCCAAGTCAGAAATTCTCCATGGGAAAATTACTTAGGAGAAGGAGGGACATTCTCTTGGGAATTCAATTTTTTCTGGAGCTGGCAGTTGTCTTCTTTCTGGATGAAGTAGAAAGTCAAGGTTCTTCCTGTTAACAGTCATTAAATAACTTTTCTCTTTTTTTTCCTAGTACCATTTCAGTATTTTGATCAAGTTCCAGCTTGGTTTAATTACATATTTTCTATCTGAATTCCTGCCCAAGCTTCATTTAGAGAAATTATTCATTTCCTATCTTCAACATTATTATTATTATTATTGTGCCTATTTGCACAATGTACTTAGCATTCATTGTACACATCTTCAGTGCTCTGATGGGCTAATCAGAGTGGTGCCGGTGGGAACCAGCACAACACTCCTCATCCGCCACCCCGAAAAATCAGCCCTCCTTCCCATCACGTACGGGCAATTTTGCATTGCTGCACATTAGGGAATGCTCACAATCACATCTGAGGTATGACAAAAACATTTCCAGTTCCTCCTGAGAACATGCCTGAATGCTGAACAGTAACATTTAAAAACAAAGTCCTTATTTGACTGCAAATAACAGGTAAAAGGGAAAAAAATGTTCATTTCAGACTATTAATTTTTCCAGGACACACATTCCCAACAGTGAAGACAAGGAAAAGTTGGGTAGGAATGGCAAAAACACATACCCTAGGAACATTTTTTCTCTTTCCTTGCAAGGATTAAAGATTTGAACAGTCTTCATCTCACATCTTCATATCGCAAACTTGGCAAACCTCATGCAGCACATGGTTTTCTGTCCCATAGTAATGGATGTGAACAGAGAACTTCAGTTTCTTTGTCATGTTGAAAACAATGCTTTTCTTGCCACAGTATTTATTTTCTTCCCAATTGTATTCAACAACTTTTGGACTTCACTCCTCCATATCTCTCCTGCATCTTCCCAAGTTTTACGACATATGGTCAGAGAAAAACACTTTTTCCTTCTTTCCATCTCAGCCAAGGGAGCTAATTTGAGAACTCCTGGAGACTGACAGAGAGACCAATACAAAAGTTATTTTGCTGGTTCATTGACAGAAGGGCAGGGACAGGACAGTCAGTATGGAGGAGTACATAACCCCACATATGCTCAGGAACAGTTGTGATCATTCCCCATACATGAGGTCAGGCAAGTATTAGTTAAAATTATAATGAGTATTAAATGGATGATCCTTAGATCTGCATTATATCCTTTTGTTGGGCAGTAACACCCCCAGGACAAGAGCAAGAATTGCATAAATGTCAGAAATGGAGCAAACATCCAGTCAAGCCTATCTTAAAAAATCAACTGCACTCCAGCTCCTGCCATTTGTTTGCTTTCTGATGTGGATTAGTGACAGAGGACACACAACTGATGCCAAGGTTGGTAACAAACATCAGCACTTTATTATTCCCCAGTACAACCTTTTATACCCTGTTTCTCGCATGTATAACACCTGTGTGCCCTTTTACTCTTTTGTGATTGGTCAATACAAATCAGCATTCCATGCTTCTACTCCTTCAATGCTGTTCACCTGTCTTATACAGCTGCAACTTATCAGGGGCAAGATTGCCTGCAGCACTATCTCCATTCTTTTACAATCCATTCTCCCACAGATTAGGATCTGATTCCAAATACAGGGCATCAAATTCAAAGCAATAGCAGCAACTGGACAGGGATGAGACAGCTCCATGTGGATTTAATCATGGATAGATGCAGAATAGTGATGGAGCAGAAGATAACATATCACTATCCAGTTGACACAGCATTTCCCAATGCTGAAATAAAACCCAGTTTCAGTGGCTCAGCCTCAGTCTAGAGGGCAAACAAATTTCAGTGAGAGGACACCTGATCTTCTGCTTGTCACGCACACACCTTCCCACATTACACATTACTGCAATGTCTCTTGAGAAAGCAGAAAGCCCCTCAGAGGAAGTTTCAGTGTCTGTAATACCAAGCCATGTTACCAGCACCTTTCCACCCTTGCCTTGGGTTAGACATGTTTATTCTACAGAAAACTGGAAGCATTTAAGACATTAGCATTCCTCAGATGCGTATCACCCCCAATCTCCTCACTCCTATCAGTAGGGTCCTCACTCCCAATGCCAGGAGGACAAAAGATGCAAGCATTCCTCACCTACTGTTCTTCTGAGCATAAGGTGCTGGGGATGATGATCTGACAATGTACTGTACTATCCTTCCAACTGCACTAGCTCAGCTGGAAAGACTGAAATCTTCAGCATTGATGGAAACTGAGCAGTTGGGGATGAGAACTTCTTAAACTACCTTATCTAGACACAAAAAAGCTTGCCCACATACTCAGACAACTTGCACATTCTCTAAACCTACTTCTACTCAATATGTAACATGTACATGTCTCACCCTGGCATTCAAATTCAGGTTCCTCACAGCACACAGGTGTGAATCTCCCCAGTTACACAATCCAGAGTAGTCACACTCAGCCCAACTCTTGAGGTATTTAACGAGTATTAGCAAATATTGCCGAGGCTGTAATCAACTAACTACTCTAGAATCTGAGATTTAATACAACTTTGCATACTTTCAAGCAGACAATTAATATTCCAACACTGCATAGCAAACAAAAATAATCAAAAATGTATTGCTTTCAGTTGTTATTGGTAGTGGTTTAACCTTGTAATTTTAAAGGCAATCACATTTTGGAGGGGAGGCTTGGCACATGATTTCTGTATGTTTAGGTTGACAGCATTGTTTTCAATATGCAAATATTCTGCCATACTAAATGCATACATGTTCAGGTACCAGCTTATTACAGGTATGATAATGCAACATATTTCTGGTATCACAAGCTCATACTGGCCCATAATACACCACGTAGACACACCATGATTCACTAAAGAAAGAGATATGGGAGAACAAATGAGGGACAGAACAGACAACACAATGGAATTTAATGATATCCTAGCCTTGGTGGGATACAGGCCGTGGGATAAGCGACCAGAGATATGAGAAGAACTGGGAAAGTACAGCATATGCATATATCAAGGGTTTTGAAACTATGTAGTTTTGTAAGACTGCCAAGAAACACAAACAGTAGGCTGATTCTCTAACTGGTGAGAAATTTCTGCTTAAAGATGTGACTGCTTGGGGCTGTGGCTGCCTGGAGCTGTAACAGTATATAACACTGAACTGTGAGAATAAACCAACTTCAACCCCTTTTTGCTTGGACTTCAATGACTTCAACTCTTATTTCATTTTGCTGGGGCCTTTGATTTCTTTCTGCTTGGGCTTCTTGCTTGGAGTACTTTTTGCACCCCTCCTTAGAAGTCCCGTCTCTGAGTTGCGTGGCAAAGAGGTCTGTGCTTTACTCGCTTTGTTTGCTACTGCAGGGCCTAGCCCAGCTCTCAGCACAGGCTGAGAACTAACCTGTCTGTAGCTTGTTCTGAACACACTTGGTATATAAAAGGGTCAATCTTCCCTCCAACCATTTGCTGCTAGGGCCATCCGCTTCCTTTGTCTGATGCAATCTTAATGCTTGAAACACCAAGTTCTTTTCTTCACCAAGCATCTTCTATTGTAGAAGATGACATCATTTTGATGACATCATTTACGTATACAGAACATGAGAAAATTCAGCCTGGGGCCAGATAATGCAGCTTGAAGACATCACAACCATACCATCATAAAAACTCCTATTTTATGGGAATCTGAAGCTCAGCTTCTGGAGATCTCCAAAAGTGATGGAAGAATTTATCCTAATTTCTGGGGTGAGGACCCAGATCCAAAATCAACAACAGGCATGCTCTGAACACTGGAAAGAAAGTCACACCGTTCCTCAAATGGGACCAGATACTCTCCCAAGTGGAGAGAGGATGAGATGAGGCACACTGAAAAAAGAAGGCTAATGAGATGTTTAAAAAGTAAAAATGGGATTTGTGTGATACATGTGACTGCTAAAATGGCTGAGGAGACAGAATGCAGATGAAGGGACAAGGTTTGGTGGTCAGCAAAGAACAGGGAAGAAAATTACAAGACACAGAGCTAATACAGTGGCTTCTTACAAAGAGAATAGCTAATGGGAAGAGGAGACAGCTAAAACGCTGCTACAAAGGTCACCATCAGTTCACACAGCTTGTTGCAAACACATCATGTCCTTTCTCAGTACAAAAGCAGCTGAGAGATTGGAAATCTATAGTGCAACCAGGTGAGAAAGGCAGAGCAGGTTTGGTTGGTAAATTCTGCAGGGATGCCCAGAAAGATCAGCTGAGGAGCTGAATGAGTGTTTTCATAAGTACCATACTAGACTAAAAGAAAATGACAGCACCTAGGAGCTGCTGTTTGAAAGCAGCAGCAATCAGAAAAGGAACAAAAAGCTACCAGGATCCCCTCTAGAGCTCCCTAAAAAGCTTACCATTTTATTAAACCACAAGATTTCATGGTACCACCAGAGCCTTGACTCTACTTGCTGTATCTCACACAAAGATAAACCCTTTTTTCGCTCTCCTTGCTCTCTTTCAAATAAAACAAAGAAAAACTGTTTCATTTCTGCAGAGCTCTCAATCAATGCCACCATTACCTTGTTCTCAGAGAATGATGATGCAGAAGCCACATGGCCAATGGAACCTGCTGAACAAGGAGATCTACCACACACAACAGGGGCAGCAGTATAGAGCCAGGCATCTATGTAGGATAACAGACAGACACAGGCTACTCCTCTGCAGCAGACCTCAGGACAGCAGCATGCCCAGGGCTACAGAGTGTGCATTCAGAGAATCAGGGGAGACACAGAAGGGTCACTACTTCAGCCTGCAAAAATGCAAATGTCAGCCATGGCCTCAGCAATATTACCCTAACACCCATCCCAGTCTTTGTAAACTCCACCTCTTCACCAAACAGAAGTGGCCCCCTTCTCGTCTCCCCAGCAAGCTTCAGTTTCCAAAAAGCTTTGTTTTTCAGGTGTCCTTATAAACACACACCATCCCTGCTCCACTGCTGCTTCTCCCAAACAAACAAAAAAAAAAAAAGAGCATGTAGCAGCAGGGTTTCATTTGGGGAAGAACAGAAAAGCAATTTCAAACCAAACGTGTCTTTAAAACACTTCTCATCTGACTGTCAGGCCTCTGGCAACCAGGACAGTTATCTAGAGCTTGTTATTAGGCCATAAATTACCTAGCCAAAAGCACCGAAACCAGAAGGAGTCAAAGAAAAACACTAATAAAAAAACCAATGTGAAAATGAACCAACCCAGTTGTCTTCCCCCACCACAATGCCTGAGTAGCAAAGTTACAGAATAACATTACAGTGAGGTTTTCTAAGAGGCTTGATATGAAATTGTATTACAAATCCAAGTATTTCTGAACCATCAGTTCTCTTCCAGTTCAGACCAGTATTCTATATCACATAACTTTTCAGCAGTATTGCAAATCTCAGACCAGCTCTCAAAAAAACCCCAAAGTGTTCTCATTGGAAATGTAATCACCTTATATTGTAAAAATGAGAGGAAAACCAGAAGATACAAATTAAAACTTGCATTTTCTTACCACTTGTTTTGGTATTTTTAAAGGATTTAAACAAGCATTTGTGGAAACAGCTAGACAGGCCTAATTATCTTTACCTACCAAATGCATTTGCCAAGACAGGGACTATAATCATACCAGCTTGTCCAGGAGTGAGTATATTTAGAAACAAGTTCATTTTCATCTGGCAGCAGAGCTTTGATCTGTTGAGAAATGTTATCTTCCATTCAAATTAATATCTAACCATATTAATTTTTATGACAGATCAAAACATAACTAATTTTTTAAACTCAGAAATAATTTCAGAAGGTTTTTACAGAATTATTCTATCTCAATAATTTCAAAATTGTACCTTCAGATTTCAGTGGGTTTTATATATACTAGCTTAAAGACAACTGTCATTTTAACCTAAAATCTTAAACTTGTGTATTTTAAAACACTGATAAACTGCAGAGGAAAACAAAAACAAACACCAAAACCAGACTGATCTTTTTGTTAAGCTGTGGAAAAATGCAACGCTATTTCCATCCGCATCTTCCCATTAATTTATTCAGGTATGGAAACTGGTATTTTGCGGACACAAAAAGTAGAAGAAAAAGAAGAAAAAAGAAACAAAACCATTAAAATACCCACACAGAATTATCATTTGGAATCAGCATTTTGGATGGCCCACTGGAAATCAAGCTAAGACCCTATTTCATAAAAACATCAAAGCAGCCATTGCTTGGTAAAAGAGAGTGGGATTTTAACTTGGGTGAGCTCAGAAGAAGACTTTGTAGTCTCTACTCCCATTATGGCTTCCAGTAATAAAAGAAACCTCTTAGGAGTTCTGGAAGCATACAGTACTACTGGATAGATCTGTTGTTCTGATTTTTCTGTCCATTTTGATTTCTCTGTTTCTTCGTGTTTGTTTTTAATTTGAATGACAGCAACACAAAAGAATCTCAAAGGTAGTGGAATTCAGTTAATGAAGTTTTTAAAAATATAAAAGACTGAAAACAGCCTTGTTTGAGGTAAATGAAGCTAGGTTCTTAAGGAGTTTATTTATATAAAATTGAGAGGTCTTAGGAGAAAAAAAAATACGTTGATGCCATTTGTTAACGCCAGGGTTTGGAGGGAAAGGTCTTGGGTTTGCCTTTAAGGATCTGAGCGTTTGTCCCATGAATTTTTAGGGTGGCGATACCAAAGAAGGCCAAGAGATGGCAGCATTGGATCTCGCGGCTCAGCCTCTCCTCGGCGCTGAGCCAGACCCCTTCAATTCATTGTTTCATTACTGCTTTTAAAAACCCAACCTCAAAAATGTTCTGATTAAGCATTCCCTGAATTGCTGTCGATTTGCAGATTTTGTTTACTGGTAAAAAAAAAAAAAAAAAAAAAAAAAAAAAAAAAAAAAAAAAAAAAAAAGAGAGAGAGAGAGAGAAGTATTAGAAAAGAGAGACTTACTACTCTTCTCACCAAAACACACGCCAGCTTTCAAAGACTAGAACTGCCAGTCACACCCCTGTTGAATGAATGTACAATAAAAATAGTAATTCCCCACGGTAGGCCCCCAATATTCCAATCAGAACTCTATCGAATTGTAGACTTGCTGCAAAAGCACAAATTAAAAGGCAGTCCTTGCGAAAGAAATTTACAGTGTAGATTAGGACACTGAAAATGAAAACCCACTAAATCACTGAAAATGAGAGCAGAAGAATTACAAAGATAATACAGAAAATTTATTCTACGTAGGGTAGTCCACCCTCATATAACATCACATGCAGTTGTCTCTGGCAAAAAAAAATTACTGGATTCCTCCATTGTTTCTTGAAAATCTGAAATCCTAACTGCTCATAATGTGTGACTGTATTTCTACGGGTAGGACACAAACACTTAATAACAAAGCAGCTAGTGCTGGGTTCATTTCCAACTGCTACGAAATCATTCTAATTCCAAGGCACTCCACGTATTTCATAATGGCATTCTCAACACCTGAGAGTACTTCTAGCTGTAATTATAAAGCACACATACTATACAGACCTGATTTTTCCTGATCAAAGGCATTAAAGATGTTTTAAACAAAAACTTGATAACCCATAACCCACACCACATTGGATTAACTGCAGAACAACAACAGGGCCACTGACTGCTCCTCTTCCATATTTCTGTTCTCTTGGAAGCACACCACAGATCTTTTAAATGGTGAAAAGACCTTTGGAGTGACCACACTGCCAAAAGACCAAGGGCATTTTCTTTTAGAGAGACTATTTTAATTGCCTGAACTATTTTGCAGAAAAGCCCAAATATTACTGAACATTGGTCAAATGATTTTTTTTTTAAGTGAGAACAGGTTTCTCTCCTAGTTCTTTGATAAAACAGTTTGAATAACCATCAGTTGCTCTAAAACTAGCTAGATTTATTCACACAGAAATAAAAAAGCAAGAATTTTTACAAAAATATTCTCTCACACAGAAACTGGGTAGGTGCACTTTATCATAATACTGGCGAAAATACAGATTTGCTCCTTCTACAATATAAAAGTACATTTTGTACACAGCATAACTGCTGAATAAAAGAACAAAATTAAAGTATTAACCGCTTTACAAAGGTTCTTCATTGGTTTTACAAGATTGTTGTTTCCCAAACAGAAATGAAAGAAAGCTAATGTGAAACATAAAACTAAGCAGTCTTCCAAAAACGTAGTAAAATCTTAATTAAAAAGGAAAAAAAGGCCTTCTCTCTATTCCTGGAAGAGAATGACTTTTTGTTTTATTTTTACTAAAAAGGTAAATATAATGCCCCCTAGGGTTAATGTCCCACTGATATTTTAATAACGCTTTAAAACAATGAGGAAATCCTATGGCAATGCCTTCACCATTTAAAGACTAGAAAATGCCAGACCTTTGCTCACATGTACATTTAAAGTGACATCGTTATTGCTGTTCTTTAAAGTGACATTATTATTTCTATTCAAACTTAAAATATTTTAGTTACATACTCATTAAAATATAATATGCTGTTTATGGTATTTTTTTAAAAAAGCCCACTACATACTAGCTACCATGTAATTTCTTCAATTTAAATTACACTGTAACTTTTTCTTTCTTCACTCTATTTTTTACTAAGATCATTTCTTGCTTTATAAGAAAACATTTTGCATCTCTGTAAGGTAAGAATCTGCTGTTTCACAGTAACTGAGATGTGTTTATGTGGTGAGATTTTTTTCTTAGGGAAGTATCCTTTTGTCTCACAGAAAAGCAGTTACAAATATGCTGAAAGCTGGGAGTTGCACATAGCTTGAATTAACATGAAACAGTGCAAAACAGAATCTAACAGATAAATTATTCATAGAAACAACATTTCTAGAGACACTCACTGAAATCTTTAATTCAAGAATGAATATTACTTTGAAATTTTAAGGGGAAATTACTGAGCTAGATTTTAAAAAGTATGGAGGGCAGTTCTACAGTCTGCTAAAACAGGAGGTCAGAGATACGTTCCTTTCATATCTATCCTTAAAACATATCATAATAAGCATAATTCTCAAGATGACATATTTTATTTTCCTAGTCATTTCACCAGCACTTATGTGGGGAGTTGCACATCTTTACTTTCATTGTTGTTCCACAGTTGTCTTGTAAGCAGAGAAATACACACCATTAAGCAATCTTGTTCAAAAGCCTATGCCTGCCTCAGAACATCCTAGTTCCACTTACACACACACAAGAAAACATACCCCAAGTTAACCAGATCTTGCATAATATGCCTTCTTCATTTGTAATACAGGAAAAGGAAGACATTGTGAAGTTAATATAAATGCAGATGTAGGTGGTCAAAATTCCCATGAGCACATGGGCCTTCACCTTTTTACACAGGTGAACAAGGTTTCAGCCTCTGGCAATTATTTCTGCAATTATTCAAATAAGCAGTATTTAAACTCAAGTATTTTCAAAAGGGCAGAATTCATCTCAGGTGACCTGGGCCAACCAAAACTGCATTAGCAGGAGAGGAAAGAGCCTAAAAAACACACCTGTTGCGATGCTTCCAAAAAGGATGGTGAGGAAACGGGCAACACTTGGAAGTCTCAGTAATTTGTGCTATAAATAACAGCAAGCTATCCCACAAGAAAATTTACTTCCTTTGACTTGTTAAACTTGTTAGATACTACAGATGCTGGCCATGGGAGAACTCTGTATTGTTAAATAAAGCTTTTTTGAACGTAATATCCAGTCCAGTAGGTTATTATGCTACATCTTGCTGGGGTTTTTTCCTATTCCCACCTTTCTACTGCCTCTTAGTTGTTACTGCAATCATTAATTGCTAATCCAGTCCTGGTCACAGGTCTCTCATGAAGAACTCACTACTTTTTCCATCTAAGTATTTTCACTTTCATAATGTCAAAACCAGGATACAAAATTCTTGTGTCACATCATTTCCCACAAGAATTACAGTACTGTCTTCAAAATCATAAAGTGTTTTCAAACTCTCATCCTTTTTAGTACAGTCTTTTGTTTTTTAGCTTCAGGGAAGGGAATGCACCCTCATACAAAACCTTAAATCACACACAAAAATATCTGCTTCCTACTAGCTGCTCCAGATAGAACCATGACTGTTCTGCTGTACTGAGGATTATGGAGTTTTACATTCTATTTTTTTTTTAACTCTCACTTACTTCTCTTTTCCATCTTGCCATTCTCCTATTCTCTTCCACTTTAACTTATAGCTGAACCCAGGATGTGTGAAGCATTCCCAATTTCCCATAGTCAAGAGGAGCTAAAAAGATGTGAGGGCAAGGAGCTATTCCAAGTATCTTACAATAATCTCTAACTTCAACTTTTGCTCTCTGTGGGAATACAGCTAGAGAGCTGAGCTGGGAGCACTGCTCAGCTCATGACAGAAATGGACATGTTAGCATTAGTAGGCCGCAAGCCTTGGCAACCGAAAGCAGAAGTTTGAGAAAGGAATGTAAGAGACAGCAATGTGCTTGGTACGATACACGCTCAGCAAGCAGAACTTAGATAAGACAGCGCATACCTGTGTTAGTTAGTACGAGGCATGACTTAAGCAATGTACTTGGCAATATTACTTGTTATATAATGAAAAGGTATATAAGCTCAGCTAGGTGTATCAATAAACGGCTTCATGTGCACAACCCATGGAGTCCATGTCTCTTTGTCAATCGTAGTCAAATGGTGCCCCGTGTGAGGAAGTGACAATCGCCTAGCTGAGCAACGGACAACGAGCCCTGCAGAACAAAGTGCTGCTGAAAGAAGCAGGAACGCCAGCCGGCAAAAGGAACTCCTCCGGGAACTAGGAGGTGAGCTAACACCCTGGGATTTTGGAGGTTAGCCACTGCAGGGAACGATGGGTCAGGGAATGTCTGCCCAGGAAAAGAGCGTCTTTGAGCTTATGTACAGGCTGTTGTGACAGCGTGGTAAAACTTTGCCTTCGCATGATTTAAAGGCTTTATTACATTGGGTAGCAGTGGAGATTCTAGGAGTCACCAAGTCCACAATCTTTACATCAGATCTGTGGGACAAAGCAGGCGTTAAGCTATGGGATCTTGCTACCAAGGGAAATAAAGCAGCTGCAGAAATGCTACCCTCATGGAGAGTGACTTTTGAGACCTTAAAGGCTCAAGAAAACTCCCAAGATACAGAGAATGCCTGCTCTTCTGCAGCACATTCTCAATGCTCTTTAAAAACTGAAGAGACTGCTGCTACAGCTAAACAAACTGCCGCTTCTCCCTCCTTTGCGGTGGGATCTAATAAATCTTTAACTGAAGAGACTGTATCTCCGTCTCCCACACCGCAGCAAACACTACCCACAGCCCCGGCACCAGCTATTGCGGGAAGAAGGGAGGGGGGCCCTCCACGCTCCATGAAGGTTTTCGCTGCCGATTATGACAGCGAGGAAAGTGATCGAGATGGTCCGGAGGAGGATCCCTTTGATCCTGAACCTATTGATCCTGACAAAGAACCTGATTTATATCTCCCGACCCTCATGACAACTGGTTGCAGTTAAAACAACAATCACTGAAAGAGGGAGACGTTGAAATTGCTGAAAAAATCGTAGCTCCGGTGATATATAGCGGTACGCGACAGCAAACTGCCCATTGCAAACACCTGTCCTTCTCAGAAATTAAAGAGCTTCGGCGAGCGGCTACAGAGCATGGCATTGGCTTGCCCCATTTTGTAAGCTTGCTGGACTCTGTGTTTGCTGCCCACACAATGACTCCGTATGATTTTAAAATCTTGCCTGGCTGCTGTTATCTCCCATGCAATACAGCTTATGGGAAAAAGAGTGGGAAAAAGGTTTGCAAAACCTGCTTTTAACTTACATGGGCCACACTAATCAGGCCCTGGCTGCCCTCACAATCGGGCAGCTTATGGGAACGGAACCATATACAGATCCTGCTGTTCAGGCACATGATTGCCCAAAAGAAACCCTTGATGGAGCTCGAGATGCAGCTCGCCAAGCCTTTCTTAAGGTCCCAGATGCCAAAACACCTCAGAAAGCATTCACAACCATTGTCCAGGGGCCCCAAGAGCCCTACATGCAATTCATTGATCGCCTTAAACAAACATTAGAGCACCAAATTGATAATGCAGATGCCTGTGAAATTTTGCTTTTAAAACTTGCTGTTGAAAATGCAAACACAGACTGTAAAAAACTCCTTAAGTCTCTGTCTAACCAAGAACCGAGTCTTGTCGAAATGGTTGAAGCATGCAATCGAATTGGGACAAAGAACATCAACATGAGGCCATGGCTGCAGCTTTTGCGGCAGCCAAGGGCATTTTCGGAAGTGCAGCAGTTTGCTATGGCTGTGGCAAGCCAGGCCACCTTAAAAAAGACTGCTTTGCTAGGAAGAAAGCTAAGCCAAAAACCCCTGATATATGTCCACGGTGCCATAAAGGTCGTCATTTTGCTAATCAGTGTCATTCTAAGTATGATTCTGAAGGTTGTCCTATCCAGGGAAACCGGAGCCAGAGCGCGGGCCGGCGCCGCGCTCCGACACAAATTCCTCAGCTGCCGATGCAGACACAGCCACCGCAGACACCAGCCCCACAAGTGCAGCTGCCAAGAATACCCAGCGGAGGACAGCCTCAAGTCTTCGCCCAGCAACTGCAGGGAGCACCGGACTGGACCTGGCAACATCAACCACAGTAACGTTGCTTGACTCTTCTGTTCATTTACTCCCTACAGGAATTTTTGGCCCACTAGGACCCCAAATAAGTGCTCTACTGATAGGAAGGTCTTCAACTACCCTTTCAGGACTTTTTGTTTTACCAGGAGTTATAGACTCAGACTCTGTTGGGGAACTAAAAATTATGGCTTGGACTCCCTTTCCACCCTGTACTGTTCCTCAAGGTACACGCATTGCACAATTGATCCCCTTTTCACAAAATTTGTCATCCCTTTCTGCAGAGTGTGATACAAAGGTGGGAGGATTTGGTTCCACAGGAACCCCACAGGTATTATGGGTGGAAGAAATTTCTGAGAAATGTCCCACTTGCAAGTACACCCTGTCACTATAGGGACAACAGGTGACACTTACTGGTATCTTAGATACAGGAGCAGATGTGAGCATTGTCTCTCAAGCCAAGTGGCCCCCCACCTGGCCCCTCACAGAGGTGACCCAAACCCTCACTGGGATTGGGGGGAGCAGTCACAGTTACCAAAGTCTCCATCTAATTCAAGTGATAGGACCTGAAGGTCACATAGCCTCTGTGAAGCCATTTGTTTTGCCTGTGCCCATGGTATTGTGGGGACGAGATGTGCTTTCTCAATGGGGACTCAAAATTCAATCTGATTTTTAATAGGGGCCATTGTGGCACGTGACACCCTGAAATTAACCTAGAAAACTGAAACTCTTTGTTGGGTGGATCAATGGCCCCTTCCACTGCCTAAATTACGCGCACTTACTGAGCTTGTTCAAGAACAATTTCAAAAGGGACATATAGTCCTCTCTACAAGTCCCTGGAACTCACCTGTGTTTGTTGTTAAAAAACAAACTGGCAAGTGGCGCTTGCTCCAAGATCTCCGAAAAATTAACGATGCCATTGAAGACATGGGAGCCCTGCAGCCTGGTCTCCCCTCCCCTACTATGATCACCCGAAACTGGCATTTGACAGTCATTGACTTAAAAGACTGCTTTTTTGACATTTCATTACCTCCTGAGGATGCACCTAAATTTGCCTTTTCTGTCCCTAGCATCAACATGCAAGCACCTTTGCAAAGACATCACTGGGTGGTTTTGCCCCAGGGAATGAAATGCTCACCATCTATTTGCCAGTAGTTTGTTGCAAGGGTCCTCAGCCCCATTCGCCAGAAAATGCCTGCTGCCTTGTTATATCACTATATAGATGACATCCTTGTTGCAGCAGAAAAACAAGAGATCATGAAGGAAGCCCTAGCCATTGTCACTGAGGCTGTAACCCAGGCAGGGCTTTGTGTTTCTCCTGAAAAAATCCAGTCTCAACCTCCTTGGAAATACCTTGGCTGGCGCATTAGGACCCAGAGTATTTCTTCTCAGCCTTTGCAGATTCACACAGAAATCTATACTTTGCATGATGCTCAAAAACTTTTAGGTTCGATTAATTGGGTTCGTTCTTTATTGGGAATTTCAAATGCTGACCTGAGCCTTTTGTTTAATCTGCTAAAAGGGGAACCAGATCTGCTATCGCCTCGCCAACTCACTCCAGAAGCCTGCCAGGCATTGCAACTGGTAGGTGATGCTATCTCAAATCGCCAGGCTGCCCGATGGGCCCCTGAGTTGCCCTTTTCTTTAATCAACCTGAATCCAGCTAAGCAGCCGCATGCTTTAATATTCCAGTGGGATCCTAAAGCGCCTGACCCCTTGCTGATCATTGAGTGGATTTTTTTGCCACATCAGATGTCTAAAACTGTAAGCACACAACATGAAATGTTTGCTATGCTCATTGTAAAAGCTAGACAGAGACTTACCACACTTGCAGGTGTGGATTTTTGTTTAATCTGTTTGCCTGTTACCACCTTTTATTTACAGTGGCTGTTACAGCAGTCTGAAGTTTTTCAAATGGCCCTTACTGACTTCTTGGGACAGCTTTCTACGCATCCCCCAAAGCACAAGCTTGTTGATCTTCTGACAAAACCCAAAAGAAGTGAAGTCCCATTGCAGGCTTTAACTGTTTTTACAGATGGATCCGGTCGCACCCACAAGTCAGTACTGCTTTGGTGGGACAATGATCTCAATTGATGGGATTCAGATGTCACTACTGTATCAGGTTCACCTCAGATTGTTGAATTAGCAGCTGTTGTCCGAGCTTTTCAGCGATTTGTAACCCCTTTTAACTTAACAACAGATTCTGCTTATGTTGCAGGGCTTGTGGAGAGAGCTGAGGCTGCTGTACTTAAGGATGTGCCTAACAAAGAGCTGTTTCAGTGGTTACAACTTGTTTTTCTTTTAGATACCAGAGACCATCCATACTTTGTGATGCATGTTAGGTCTCACACCACTTTACCTGGTTTTATTGCAGCAGGAAACCGCCAAGCTGACTTGCTTGCCTTACCTGTTCAACTCACAGACCGCCTTTCCCAGGCCAAACTCAGTCACTCATTTTTTCACCAGAATGCTGCTGCGCTCGCCCACACCTGTGACTTGAGCACACGCCAAGCTGCTAGTATTGTGGCTGTGTGCCCAGACTGCCAAAGACACTCCTTCCCCTCCCTTGTGGGGGGTGTTAACCCTAGGGGGCTCGAGAGCCTTCAAATTTGGCAATCAGATGTTATGCATTTCCCTGAGTTTGGCAGACTTAAGTACATTCATTCTTCCATTGACACTTTTTCAGGTGCCTTGTTTGCATCCTGTCACACAGGAGAATCAGCAAAGGATGATTGTCGTCACTTTGCAAGTGCTTTTGCAGTCCTGGGAATCCCCTCACAAATTAAAACTGACAGTGGCCCAGCATACATTTCCCAGAAGGTCAGAAATTTCCTTGCCCTCTGGGGGGTAACTCACAAAACTGGGATTCCTCATTCCCCCACAGGGCAAGTCATAATCGAGAGAGCTCGTGCGTCACTGAAGCGTCTTTTGTTGCAACAGAAAGGGGGAATGGGGAATGCTACTCCGGCAGAACGATTGCAGAAGGCACTGTATGTCTTTAACTTTCTAAATTGCTCACTTACAGATCCTAACTCTCCAATTGTAAGACACTTTGGCCACAACTCCAAGTTAGAGGTTAAACAGAAAGCTCCAGTCCTTGTTAAGGACCCGGAAACGGGTAAAATTATGGGACCTTATCCCCTTGTCACATGGGGAAGAGGATTTGCTTGTGTCTCAACAGAAATTGGCCCGAGGTGGATTCCAGCCAAGAATGTGACACCATTCAGAGAACCCTTGGACACCTCTCCTGAGGATCCTGGTCACCCCAACACTTCACCTGCTTCACCCTCACCTCCGCTCTCACAGACTGCTGAACCCAGAATCAGTGAGAGCCCGCAACCACCCGAACCAGCCTCTGCCTGACCCGGAAGGACTCACTGAACTCTTGCCAATTTCTGAGCTGCAAGATCAACTCGTTCCTGAGACAGCTGGTTTGGCCCTTCTTACAGCAAGCTGGAAGACCCAGAAGCAACCAGAAGACAAGTTTGGAGGACTAGCAGAGCGCTTAACCTGTCGCTGCCACAGTACGGTGGCAATGATGTTGATGATATAATACAAGCATTGCAATATGCACGCATCCAGGCACAAAGTCGTTTGGAAAGACTAGCATGGTGTCAGTCACATAACTTTAGCTGTCGCCCAGTAGTGACAATTGTTTGCTTACGTTGTAAGGTACAAACTACTAGTAGAATTGCACATGTTGTTGGCATTGTATGTTACCGTTGCTTTTGTGATATTAATAGGTCATTTATTCCAATTGCATTTATTAGAGAACAATTAGGACCCGAGGTTCTCCGACAGCATCTTTCTGGGCCTCCAGAAAGATGGGAATTTGATTTACCAGGATTTTTGCGGAGAATAGAATCCACAGACCAATGTGCTTTAGCTAGTGCTATATATCATCAAACAAAAGATAGCTTGATTGTTGAATTGTGGGATCGGCAAGCTATAGTTAAAACGAGATGTGGAAAGTTCGAACATTAGCCCTTCTGTGGCTGTGGGTTCTTGGAAAAGGAGAGATGGCAGCGATGCCACCCCTTCCAGAACATAATGTGTGGCTTACGCTAGCTCAAGCCTTGAACGAATCTACATTGTGCCTGTCTGTAACTTCCCCCGGTGATCCTTTCCAGACTTATTTAATTGCCAAACATTTAGAAAAAAGTGAATGGGATGCTTTATATAATAAAACAATGCACATGGACTGTGTTGCTCCAGGTCAAATTAAACCGATATGGTCGTGCAATGATGTGTATCGCAAAAAGAATTATAGGCCAGCTGAGTGGTACTTTGCTAATGATAGATGGTTAGGAGTGAATCAAGTTTCTGACTTTTTTACCCTTTCTCTACCACCCCAAGGATTGGATATTTTTGGATCTATGCAGGCCTTTGCATGTTTCTTTTTAAATCATACCACTGGGCCTTTTGCTAACCAAAAATTTGGCCTTAATGTTTCAGGCACAGGAATCTATGCCAATGCTTCTGCCTGGTGTAATCATACCATGCCTCAGCCCATTACACCTGGAGTTGTTTCTATTGGTTTGATGGATAATATATTTTTGATATGTGGAAACAGGGCCTGGAAAGGAATACCGGGAAGGACTATAGGAGGCCCTTGTACTTTTGGCCGACTAACCATGTTTCACTCTTTTCGGGGTAGCTTGCCATCTCTGCACAAGCTGGCGCGAGCAAAACGTAGCACACACATGTATAGCCTGGATTGTGATGACAATGCTGAATCCTGGAACCTCGGAGCCCGAGTGTTTGCTTCAATTATTCCATCTATAGGCACCGCACATGCATTGAAAACTTTGAATAATCTTGGCTGTTGGCTTGCAAAACAAACTAATGCTACTAGCTCTGCTTTAACAGGCTTACTAACAGACGTTGATAGTGTAAGACGTGCCACGCTTCAGAACAGAGCCGCGATAGATTTTTTGCTTCTAGCTCATGGACATGGCTACGAAGATTTTGAAGGCTTGTGCTGCATGAACCTTTCTGACAACTCTTTGTCTATTCATGCTAACATACAGGCCCTTCGAGACAGTGTAGCCAAATTAAAGGTGGTAGATGATAATGATTAGCTTGGACATATGCTTTGAGGATGGAGGCTTACTGGCTGGCTTAAGCATTTAGTTAAAACAGGAATTTATATTTTAACCATACTGTTGCTTATAATGATGTGCTTGCCTTGTGTTTTGCAATGTGTGCAGAGACTGATAATTCTACAAAGAAAATCCTGCTGGTGGAACAGAAAGGGGGAAATGTGGGAATACAGCTAGAGAGCTGAGCTGGGAGCACTGCTCAGCTCATGACAGAAATGGACATGTTAGCATTAGTAGGCCGCAAGCCTTGGCAACTGAAAGCAGAAGTTTGAGAAAGGAATGTAAGAGACAGCAATGTGCTTGGTACAATACATGCTCAGCAAGCAGAACTTAGATAAGACAGCACATACCTGTGTTAGTTAGT
The DNA here is from genome assembly GCA_024734555.1 of Trochalopteron elliotii. NCBI lineage: Eukaryota > Metazoa > Chordata > Aves > Passeriformes > Leiothrichidae > Trochalopteron > Trochalopteron elliotii. Next base: position 593,065 of record JANPWX010000209.1, read on the forward strand.
ACGAGGCATGACTTAAGCAATGTACTTGGCAATACTACTTGTTATATAATGAAAAGGTATATAAGCTCAGCTAGGTGTATCAATAAACGGCTTCATGTGCACAACCCATGGAGTCCATGTCTCTTTGTCAATCATCGTCAGCTCTCCTTTTTCTGAAGCAGGATCACAAGAGTAAAACTCATGAAAAACACAAAAGTTAACAAAAGCACTGTAATAGAGGGCAGTCTAACAAACAGGCAACAGTGTGTGGGTCTCCCACTCATCTTTACAGAAGGCAGCATAAGGAGTCCCTGCACAAAGCACATTCTGCTGCTTACAGAGAAGAAAAGCAGTTACCTGAATTCCCACACTGAGCAACATAAATCAGTCGTGTGGGCAAATGATTTACAACCTTGCACATAAGAACATCAATAAAGAGCCCTTAAGGTGCTCCCTTGACTCTCAGACTGAAGATGTCAACAACTCAATGTTGCAAGCCTGGGTGCAGACCCTGTTGTAGGTCTTCCCACCTCTCCCTGTCCACCAAGACACTTGGAAAGAGACAGAGAGCACAGTCTGTCTTCTTGTGGTTACCAGAACAGTAAATCAGGGGAGGGTCAGTAAAACAGACAGCAGTTGAGACAGATACTCCATTATCTAACAGTCAAGCCTTACAGGATACACAGGATACAACTATACAAAACAAAGCAATATCCATTATTACCCATTATCCCTTAATGTTATTCATTATCCATTGTTAACAAGACCTCATGAATCTTAGCTATCAGGTATCTCAGCAGTCTTTGAGCAGCCAGAATGGTGGAATGCAGAGATCCATGCAAATCCAGCTCCTTTATATTTGGTGTTCCTGAGTCCTTTCTTCTTGTCATTCTTGTATTTTATTTTAGTTCTTTCACCAACTTCAGCACTTGTTTTTTCTGCCTCTTTTCTAAATCCTTACAAAGTTACTCTGCTCAGCTTTTTCATCTCCTTCCATTCTGGTTACAGGCTTTGAAATCACGCAAGAGTGGCTTTTCTCTCTGGTTTACTTTGCTGAGCCAGTTCTGGGTTACTCAAGCCAACAGTCACACATGCACTGGCTACATCAGGACTGCATGTGTAACAATTCTCTCTCTTGATTAACCTAGTGGTAGACTTTGGGATACTACAGTCTTCCTAGCTGTCATTCTAGAATGTCAATCTTGTCTCTGTAACCATGTCTGAAATTAACATAAAAGAAATGTCATGGAGCATGAAAAGTCAATACATAGAATGTATTTGTCTGACTAATGCAAAGCCCTTAAGCTAATTGCCTGAAAAACAAATGAAACAAAAGCTCTGATTTGAACAACTCAACATAAAACAAGCTCACAGGAGTTTGACTGTGAATGAATAAGAACATACAAGCAAAAATATTATTTTATTTTCATCAAGCTCAAGAAAAGAGAGTGATATGCAATATGCCAATTTTCGGACAGGAAAGCACAATCTCTTTCCAAGAACTTATTTTGGTTTTAATAGAAAACTCCCATTCTCTCCAGATTTAGAAATTGTTCTCCTTTTCTGAAAGTCATGCCATGTTGCAGGAAAGTATAGGACTAACATTACTACTCATATGTCAGCAGCTGTAGGGGAGCATGCCAGGATGCTTTCTTGTACTTCCAGCAACCAACAAGTGTATTCAGCTCTTAGCAGGCATCCCTTGTCAAAAATCTGCAGGCTTCATCACTTGCCAAGAGAAAATTTCAAACTAGATTTTTCCAATTCCTTACCCCTGTTCATTCCCCTTCTTATCTCGCCTGCATCTCAACTTCCATCCCCTTTCAACTCTCAGCTCTCCTGCAGATTATTTTGCACCACCTGATCAATCTATTCTGCTTCCAAGTGTAATAGATATGTTGATAAATTCGTGTAATAAAATATGGGAAACATAGTAGATGTAGTAAATGATTGAATGTATTATAAATATTATACTTTGTAACTTTGTAAATGCAAAAGTAAGCCCTGGTTCCCGGAATAAGGAGGCGCTTCCAAATACCAGGACATACCTTGCAAAACTGCGAAGTGACAGATTAACGCCCCAATTTGCATGAGAAAGAAGACCAGCTCACCAGGATGTTAGTCCTTGATGAAATCAAATTCTGTGCACCTGGATCATCATGGACCATCTAAACATTGATAGTTATCTCGAGGGTGAACCCCAGGTTTGAGGAAATCAACATCCCAAAAGAAGATGCCAGGAAAATCCTTTCAGACGTGTCCCAGTGCTGGGAAATCTGTTTAGGATTCATCACCGAGTGAAAAGATTGAATCTGAAGACACAATACCCCCGCCGCTAGGCACAAAATACAATATAAGAACTCGAACTCAAACCCCAGAAAATCGTGGAACAGGGCGAGACAGCATCCTTGCTGTCAGTCGTCTGTTTCACCCAACATTCGAGTGTTGTTTTCGTGGCTGTCCCAAATAGATTTTTAAAATGAAAAAATAAAATTTGTTCTTTCTATCCGATTGGCTAAAATTAATTTATAACAGATTGGTGCCATGACTCGGATACAATCCCAGTGCCTCGGGAACCCCTTTGTGCAGGAGGTGCCCCACTGATTTTTCAGTGGCCCAACAGAGCGGGAGATTTCATAGCACTGATTGTATCACGAACAAATTTAGGTAAAAGCCACACAATAAAAGAGAGACCTCGGATCCAAAATCAGAACTCAGGGAAGACCTGGGGAGGTCTTCAGGAAACCGCAGAATTTTTTATCACTCGTAAAACTCTACGTGCACGAAGAAAACCATGCAAGAAAAGGAGCTGTAAGTATTGCTAGTTGAGTGGGAGTGATTGGGCGAGTGAATGAGACGTGATTTATCACGAACCAAGTTCGGGCCTGAAGGCCACGTTTTCATCCTCCCGTGAGGGAACTGGCCAGTGGACAGGGGAGTGATTCAAGATAAAACTCATTTTTTCTCGTAAAGTCAAAACACGGGGAGGTTTTGGGGACCAATCACAGGACGCTAAAATGGGAAGGAGACGCTCCTCTGAGTTTGGGAACTGGTAAACCTTTTTAGCTCAGGGCAGTATAACAGCCCACAGAAAAATTCCAAGACGGAAAAGTTCATCGCCAGACAAAAAGACCCTCAGCTCAGCTCACTGGAAGGGTAAGTAATCCAGTAAAAACACAAGCCCACTTGGGGAAGGGGTCAGGGAAAACCTCTAGGTCTCAGTTTGGAAAGGCAAAGGGGGTCCTTCACGGGAAATCTAAAGAGGTAAGTAAGTATGGGGCAGAGAAGGAGCAAATCCCGCAAGGAGATTCAGGAAAAATACACTTTGGGGGAGGAGAGCAGTGCGCTCAAAATTCCCCTGGATAAGCCCATTGGGGGTAGATGTTGGAGCACTAGGAAGACTGTTCCAAAAAAAAGGGAAAATCTAAGGAGAAAATTATACACTATTGCATGGAAGTTTGGGAGGGAAAGAGATAAGGAGTCATGTGATTTGACCTGTGTTTGGCACCTTCGGGGAAAAAAAAAAAATGGACCTGCAAAGCCTTAAGTGAATATGTGAATAGTAAGAAACCGCAGGACCATGAGGAGAAAGAGCATACAAGATTCTAGGAAAAACTTAGGACTGGGCTGTTCACAATAAAAACTAAAAAGGGAACAGAGGCTCGGAGGGAGGAGTGGGACCCACTTGATAATCTCCCTCCCCCATACCTAGTAACTGTGCCACCGCCCGTGCCGGCTCAGGCTTCCCCATCCGCACTCCCAAGACACAGCGAAACAGCGCAGAGGAGGCAGTCCGTCCCTCCCAATAGAAGCTCGAAACCCCAGAGGGAGCTACTATTGCAGAAGGGGGCACTTCAAAGGGGACTGCAGTGAAGGGATGGAAAGTGAAAGGGAGTTTCAAGAGGACTGGGGATGTCGGGGGCCTTCTTTTTTTTTGTTTTTTGTCATAGAGTCCTTAACACCTGGGAAACATTGATGGGGTCTGAAACCACAAAGAAAGAAGTACTGGGGAAATATGTTGTCTTGTTAAAAACAAGGGAGTGTTAATCTGTTTCTGTTATCCTTGTGTGAGCAAAATGTGTATATTTGTTGTAGACCTTACTTGTGTTATTATTAGAAAAAGAGTCTCATGGGCGATTAGGGCTGTGAAAAGTGTAGCAAGCAAGAAAGGAAATTTTAGAAAAAGAATGAGTTAAAAAGAAAGGAGAGAGAAGTCAAGTACAGCACCCCCCCCACCCCGTAGCTACTATCAGCGGCCTTGCCGGTGCCTGTCCTAGCGTCTGCAGTTCCCTCCCCCGCTTCTTTTCCTGCTTTAGTTTGAACTAAGCCAGGGCTCCCTTTTCTCTCTCGGCTTGGTCCCTGTTCCAACCCTAGCGCAGCTGGGGATCCTATCTCACCTAATCTTGATTGCTCTGCCTGCGACATCAGTGCAAGGTTTTCCCCTCAAATATATTTTTTCTTCTTTTTTTTTTTCTCCTCTTTCTCGGCTCAGTTCCCCTCCCAGAGGCACCACCACCACCTCCCCCCCCGGGACTACAACTCCCACAAGCCTTTTCGCATACTACAACTCCCACAAGCCTTTTTGCATAAACATGCTTTTAGGGTGGCACACGTGTTTAGGAAGATATGGGAGGAGAGAGGTTTAATCAACACTTGAAGTTGAGGGCTAATTCATAGGGAAATAATCAAGCAAATTTTAGAGGCTCTCAGGGAGCCAGAGGAAATCTCAATTGTTCACATAAAAGGACAGCAAGTAGGTATGCAGTTTCAGACCAGAAGTAACAACCTGGTAGATAAAGAGGCCAAAGTACCCCTGAAGTGAGGGAGGGAGAAGTCCAGGAATTTCCCCCAAATCCTTCCAAAAGGGAAATAGAAGGTTTTGAGAAAATAGGCGAGAGATTAGAGGAGGGAGGGTGGAAATTACCTGATGGGAGAGAATTATTGCCAAAGGATTATGCCCAAGAAGTGTTAAAAGACTGCATCAGCAAACTCACTGGCCCTAGATGAACAATTTTTTTTAAAATTTCTTTGGATGTAAAGGAATATATGAATTGGCAAAACCAGAAATGCAGGGTTGTATGATACACCAATGAGTGAATCGAGCCAAATCCAAACAAACGGCTTTAAGAGGACGCCCTGTCGCCTATCGGCCGTTTGAGAGAATCCAGGTGGACTTTACTGATCTGCCAATGTTAGGAAGATATAAATTTTTAACTAGTAATAGTTAACACACTGGGTTGAAGCCTTCCCTCAAGCCAGGGCTATGGTTCAAACAGTGTCAAAAGTATTACTAGAAGAAATTATTCCACGATATGGGATAGGGAATCACATAGATTCGAATCAAGGTACACATTTTACCTCCAAAATTATTAAACAAATATCAGAGGCCTTAGGAATCCAATGGCAATATCACACCCCATGGCACCCCCAGAGCTCAAGACAAATAGAAAGAATGAACCAAGCTCTGAAGGCACAGCTAGCAAAATTAATGATAGAAACAAAGATGTCTGGGGTACAATGTCTCCCTCTAGCTCTGCTGAACATTAGAACCATGCCTCACTCAGAAACCAGACCGACACCATTAGAAATGTTGTATGGAATGCCTTACCAGCATGGAATGCCCATCGAACATCCACAAAAAAGGATAATCAAATTCAATTGTATCTAATAACTATTAGCAAAAATTTACAAGAACTACGAAAAAGAGGACTGACTCCTCAGAGTGCCCCCTTGAGATTTGCCATCCACAAGCTACAACCTGAGGATAAGGTGTTAATCAAAACCTGGAGGGAGGTCCCTCTTGGGAAGGTCCCTTTGTCATCCTTCTCACCACAGATACAGCCATCAAAACTGAAAAAAAAAGGCTAGACCCACGCGTCACGAGTAAAGAAAGTCAAGCCTCCAGACACTGCTTCGGAGTGGAGGGTGTCTTCATCTCCCAAAAACTTGAAGATCAGGCAGCAGCAGCACCATAAATGACTGAAGGGGATCAGATAAGTTGTTCTAAACCAAACTGTGAATGTTTTCCCTTTGTACATTTTAAGTGTGTTTTACTGTAAACACATTTGGGTGACTCACTATCGAGGAGGAAATCAACCAAAGAGTCTGTGCACTAAGTGTTTGGAGGAGGAACAGAAGGAAACTAGCCATCTCTTAGGGCTTGCTACTCATGTGGGTTTGCTAGAAGTAGATTCCCCTCAGTGGTATTTGAAAAAAGGGTAAGAGGAAAAATTGGATGCAAAGGCAGAAATCCTTGCAGTCGAGTGCCAAAGGACAAACAAAGTACCGTGCAAATCTGATACTGTCTAATTGTCCAACTGGGGTGTGTTTAAAAGGAGATTTGCGGTTCGAACTAAAGAGACCCCTGAAGCATACGCCTGCTGCTGAGAAGATTGTTTTTGCCCAGCCACTGGTTGCTACCCAGTGGGCAAAGGGAGAGGCAGAGGAGTACCCCAGTGGGGAATCCTAATGGTCCTAAGCCTAGTCATGTGCCAGGCAGGCGGGTTGTATCCTGATAATCTGCAGAGGCAGACCCCCACGAGTGAATGTGAACCGTGCCGGCAGACCGCACTAAAAGGGCAAGCTGCCACGAGAATCATGAAATATCAGGCACAGTATGATTGCCAAGACAGTAAGCAAAAGGGTATTGTTCCTTCAATGGCACTCGATACAAAACGTGTGAATCAGAAAAAAGGGGTGGTATGCCACAACCCGAGAGCAGTCCCTAAGAATGGGCAGTCTAAAATTATACCAAAAGGAAAGAAGCGTCCATTCACCAAATACAAAAATAAGAAATAGGAGGAATGCCAGCCATCTCTGTATGTAATCAGTGTAACCAGACAATATGGATAGAGGAGAAGAAGAAATCTACCTTTCTAGCCTACTATCATGTGAATGAATTGTGCTATGATAGAAATAAATTGGAAATCTGCACCATGGGAGGGAAAATGTACTGGGTAGGAAAGAATTTGAATTATGAGGCAAAAACCTCCTTGAGAAATAGACCCATAGTGCTGGATCTCCTAAAAGATAATGATAATAGATTATGCCTACAACTTGATAAAACCTTTGTTTTTTTTTAAAAAAATGGGGACGGACTTGATCCAGAAAGCAAGGTACAGATGCTGACACAAGAACTAAAAAGGCAAAAAGCAGAAGCAAAAGAAAGGAAAATGGAGCAAGAAAGGTTAAAGACTCTTAGTGAACATTATGAGCAATTGGAAAAACAATATAATGATTGGGGCCTACCAGCCCCAAACCAAAATCTATTTATAGATCTAATGCAAGAGATCGCCACGAAGCTAGGACTCTCTAACTGTTGGATCTGTGGAGGACTAAAATCAGCCAAGAGGTAGCCCTGGAAAGGTGAGAGTTTAACTTCAAAACAACTTCTAAAATGGGATAATACCCAAATCTCTAAAGCTATGCAGAGGCCTGGAGGGTGGATATTGGATAAAAGGATCATTGGAACAGTATGTATCAGCAAAGAGGGGAAGGAATACACAGAATTGGTAGGATACACCCCCTACATATCCACCCTAGTGATAAATTCAAATGATAAATCCAAAACTTGGCAGCCTGAACCCCCGGCAGAGTTCTAGAGCCAAGAAAGAAAAGACAATTGTGAATAGTTTGAATCTATTAGATTTTGTTGATACAAAAGTTCCAGAGCTAACCCTTACCAGTCCTTGGAAGGGTTGCAAGAGTACTAGAGAGATCCCAAAAAAGTATCTAAATGGAAAGCTCCTAATGGCATCTACTAGATTTGTGGTAAAAAGGCTTATAGTGAACTACCTCAAAAATGGAAAGGTTCCTGTACCTTAAGGATGATTAGGCCTTCCTTCTTCACTTTGCCCCAAACAGAGAGCAATCTATTAGGAGCCCCTCTTTTTGAAACCCTAGATAGACATAAAAGGGATTTAAGGAAAGAATTACCCCTGGCTGGGGGAAGCCAGAAGTGGGGGAATGAGGATTGGCCTCCAAAACGAATCATAGAATATTATGGTCCAGCCACATGGGCAAATGACGAAAGCTAAGGATATAGAACTCCCATATACCTCCTAAACAAACTGATAAGATTGCAGGCTGTTGTGGAAATTGTCTCAAACCATACCTCGAAGGCCCTGGAATTGCTAGCCAAACAGCATTTCCAAATGAGAGCCTTTGTATATCAAAACCAATTGGCTTTGGACTATTTACTAGCCAAAGAAGGAGGGGTCTGTGGAAAATTCAACTAATCAAAATGCTGTATAGAAATTGATGATTATGGGAAAACCATCAGAGGTTTGGCAGTTAAGATAAAAAAGGTAGCTCATGTACCAGTTCAAAAATGGAACTCCATTCTTCAGGCCTCATGGTGGGATCAGCTGTTTGGGCAAGGGGCTTGGTGGAAGAAAGTTGTGTTTTTTATTTTGTGTTCTGTAGCAAGAATGATGTTCCTGCCTTGTCTAATCCCTTGTTTAATACAATTAATTCACTGAGTAGTCCAAGGTATGCAGATAGCGGCCATGCCCACTGACCCAGAACTCGTGAGACAAAAGGCTGGCCAAATCTCTAGGATTACGAAGTTAGAAGTGAAAAGTCGGGCTGCTGAAGCTTTGGAAAAATTTGAGATTTCATTCCAAAAGTACTGTGAAAAAGTACAGGAGGAGTCTAATGGATATGATGAAGATTGGTATTAGAATTTGATTAGTTGGTGAATAGATAAAAAGGGAAAATATATAATTTAATGTAGTTGTTAGAAAGGTGGGAATAAAACATGAATTTAAAGAGTTAATAAAAGAGGTGGAGGACTAATAGATATGTTGACAAATTCGTCTAATAAAATATGGGAAACATAGTAGATGTCGTAAATGATTGAATGTATTATAAATATTATACTTTGTAACTTTGTAAATGCAAAAGTAAGCCCTGGTTCCCGGAATAAGGAGGCATTTCCAAACACCAGGACATACCTTGCAAAACTGCGAAGTGACAGATTAACGCCCCAATTTGCACAAGAAAGAAGACCAGCTCACCAGGATGTTGGACCTTGATGAAATCAAATTCTGTGCAACTGGATCATCATGGACCATCTAAACATTGATAGTTATCTCGAGGGTGAACCCCAGGTTTGAGGAAATCAACATCCCAAAAGAAGATGCCAGGAAAATCCTTTCAGACGTGTCCCAGTGCTGGGAAATCTGTTTAGGATTCATCACCGAGTGAAAAGACTGATTGAATCTGAAGACACAATACCCCCCGCCGCTAGGCACAAAATACAATATAAGAACTCGAACTCAAACCCCAGAAAATCGTGGAACAGGGCAAGATAGCATCCTTGCTGTCAGTCGTCTGTTTCACCCAACATTCAAGTGTTGTTTTAGTGGCTGTCCCAAATAGATTTTTAAAATGGAAAAATAAAATTTGTTCTTTCTATCTGATTGGGTAAAATTCATTTATAACACAAGCTTCCTGAATATAACTGAACACTTTCCCAGGAAAGCTGATCAGAAAAAAAAACAGTAAATTAGACCTCTTTTTCCAATACTCACTTCTACATTTTTAATCTACATTTTTATAACAAAGTTAGATTCATGAATAAAATTTTATGTTTCTTTCACTTGAAATACGGTATTGAAAAAATGGTTTAGCAGCACTACATCTTCTTCTGTGTATATTTTTCAGCCAACATTTCACTGACCATCTTGAGGATTTTAAAGTATTTCAAGACATCTCAGAATGACACTAATCTAAAAAGAGATGATGCAGAAAGACCCCAAGACAAATTCTTGCTGTCCTCTAAACCTAGGTTTCCAGGAATATTATCAGACTTTCACATGGAGATTCAAACACCTGTTCTACTTTAAATCCTGTGCTCATTTCTGTAACCATGACAAATTCACAGATCAGTATGAAGCAAAGTTTTTACATACATTTACACATGTGAATTTTGAACTTGCAGTCTTTCTTTTTTGAGTACTGGTTTCAAGTTATTATTTTTAATGCACTAGTACATTCCATAGTTTCTTACTCATTTAGCTATACATTTGTTATCGGCGTATGTTGAGGGCTGCGTTTTGGGAGTTTTTGCTCTTTCCTTTTCTTTACTTGTTACCAGTGGAATTTTTCCCATTGTGCTGCTAAGAAGCACTGATGGCTGGGTGCTTGAGATGGCTGGAGAGGGGAAACTCTCACTCACTTGATCACAGCCTTCGGATGGTGACGGTGTAGCTGCTGCTTGGGAAAAGACCTCACTGCTGCTGCAGAAGTCCAGCTCGGTCCTGTTTCTTCTGGTGTGGGGTGAGCCTCTGGTCCTGAGCCACTGAACTGGGATCTTGTTATCCCCTGCCTCACTAAAAGAGGAACCTGTCGCCACACTGGAAGCAGGGTGGCTGTTGTCCCGTCCCCTGATGTTCCTTCAGCATTGCTCTGAGTCTTTTCACTATTCTGCAGCCCTGCCTGCACCTCCCACGTTTTCAGCCACAGCTCCGGGGTTTCTGATCCATCTCTTCCATCTCCTCCCATCTCAGACAAAGCCACCATGAGTTCTCCCTGAGTCCACGCCACAGCGCCGCCTGCAGCCCCGTGGGGGTCATCGCACCTGCCCTGCCCACCAGGAGCCTGCCCACCCCCCCTGCCGGCTGTAACTAGAACTGCACCAAAGGGGGAAGTGCCTGTGATCAGGGAAGCTGCTACTGGGTCCCTGTGGTCGCGTTTCATTGTTAATGCTGTAGTTGTTGTTTCTTTGCCTGGATACACATACTAGTAAAGAACTGTTATTCCTATCCACATACCTTTGCCTGAGAGCCCTCTTAGTTTCAAAATTATAATAATTTGGAGGGAGGGGGTTTACATTCTCCATTCCAAGGGAGACTCTGGCTTTTCCCTGGCAGACACCTGTCTTTCAAACTAAGACAGATTTTGGCACCCAAGTGTGGGGCTCAAGGGCATTGAGGAAAGAAGGGTAAAAACGGAATAACGGTTCTTGAGTAACCTAATTTTTCTTTTGTGTGTGCTGGATATAGAAACTTTGTTAGGTAACATCATGTGGTCTAGCTTACCCTGGTTCAGGTGGCACGTGGTTGTGGCTGTATTTCTCTCATTTGCAGGTTCTTATCTAAACATGGGTCCTATAACTAAGGCCACTGTGGCTGTTATCCAGTTTGCTTTATGGGTTAATAAGGTTAGGAATTCATGGATTTTTTACCTTGCTCAGGAAGGTGGGCACATGGATACGTGGCTATCACAGACTAAGTGTATGTTTTTGGGGTTACTTTAAGAATGGTACTTTCTGTGAGGAAATGACAGCGGGGGAAGTTTTCTCCCAACTCTTCAACCAGTTCTTTGTGCCTATTCTACAAGCTTTTGAAGGGTTTAAATTTTCTCTAGATACTAACCAAGTGTTGCTGATAGGCCTAGTCTATTTAGCATTCAGAGATAAGGTGTGGTTCACTTTGATAACCACACAGGTGCCTATCCCAGAGATTCTAATTTCTAACATTAAAAAGAAAAGAAGAGTAGTCATCATGGGTTACACCCTTCTGAGGGGAACAGAGGGCCCCATATGTCAACCAGACCCAACCCACAGGGAGGTCTGCTGCCTCCCTGGGGCTCAGATACAGGATATTACTGAGAGACTTCCTGGGCTGATTCAGCCAATGGCTGATTACTACCCACTGCTGATACTCCAGGCTGGCAGTGATGAGATTGAAAAGCAAAGTACTAAGGCAACAAAAAGGGACTTTAGGGCATTGGGTCGAGTGACTGATAGGGCAGGAGTAGAGGTAGTGTTCTGTTCAATCCCTTTAGTGGCGGAAAAGTATGATGAAAGGAATTGGAGAACTCACACTATCAACAAGTGGCTCAAGGGTTGGTGTCATCAGCAGAATTTTGTGTTCTTTGATTATGGGGCAACTTTTTCAGCACCTGGCCTGTTGGAACCGGATGGGCTTCGTTTCTCTGAAAAGGGTAGTAAGTTTTTAGCTTACAAACTGGCAGAACTCAATGACAGGGCTTTAAACTAGGTTTGAAGGGGGAAGGGGATGGACTATCTGGGGGCAGGCCCAAGGGTGATAAACCTAAGTTAGGAGTGAAGTCATTAATCCAGCTGAGATGCATGTACACTAATGCACACAGCATGGGTAATAAGCAGGAAGAGCTTGAAGCCTTGGTGCAACAGCAGAACTATGACATAGTCGCTATGACAGAAATGTGGTGGGATGACACACATGGCTGGAGTGCTGCACTGGATGACTACAAGCTCTTCAGAAGAGACAGGAAAGGGAGAAGAAGTGGAGGGGTGGCTCTTTATATTAGGAAGGCTTCTGATGCCATAGATATTATAACTAGTGATGATGAAGTTGAATGCTTATGGGTAAGAATTAAGGGGAATGCCAATAAGACTGACATCATATTGGGAGGGAGTCTGTTATCGTCCACCCAACCAGAAAGAAGAGGTGGACAACCTATTCTATAAGCAGCTGGAGAATGTTTCAGAAGTACCACCTCTTGTTCTTGTAGGTGACTTAAACCTACCAGACATCTTCTGGGAACTTAATATAGCAGAAAGGAGGCAGTCCAGGAAGTTCTTAGAATGTATTGAGGACAACTTCTTGTTGCAGCTGGTGAATGAGTCCACCAGGGGTAGGGCTTTGTTAGACCTGTTGTTTACAAATAGAGATGGGCTGGTAGGAGATGTGGTAATTGCAGGCGACTTGGGGCATAGTGATCATGAAATTATAGAGTTCTCAATATTCGGTGAAGTTAGGAGGAGTATCAACAAGACTTCTATATTGGACGTTAGGAGGGCAGACTTTGACCTATTCAGGAGGCTTGTCCAGAGAGTTTCTTGGGAAGTAGTTTTTTAAAACAAAGGAGTTCAGGAAAGCTGGCTGTGCTTCAAAACAGAGATCTTGAGGGCACAGGAACAGGCTGTCCCTGTGTGCCGAAAGACAAGTCAACAAGGCAAACCTTCAGCCTGGATGGGTAATGAGATTTTGAAAGAATTTAAGAATAAAAAAAGAAGGTATCATCTCAGGAAGGAGGGTCAGGTTTCTCAGGAAGCATTTAGGGGGGTTGCTAGGGCATGTAGGAATAAAATTAGGGAAGCCAAAGCTCAATTTGAAGTTAATTTGGTAACTTCTGTAAAGGATAATAAAAAATCTTTTTACAAATATGCTAATGGTAAAAGGAAAGATGAGACCAACCTTTGTTATCTGTTGGATGCAGAAGGGAACTTAGTAACTGCAGATGAGAAGACAGAAGTCTTTAACGCCTTTTTTGTTTCAGTCTTTAGTGGGAAGATGGCTTGTCCTCAGGATAATTGTCATACTGGGTTGGTGAACAGTGTCAGGGAACAGAGTGGTCCTCCTGTTATCCAGAAGGACGCAGTCAGAGAAATGCTGAGCTGCTTGAATGTCTACAAATCTATGGGCCCAGATGGGATCCATCCCAGGGTGATGAGGGAGCTGGCAGATGAGCTTGCAAAGCCGCTCTCCATCATTTAACAACAAACTTGCCTTAATGGTGAGGTTCCAGATGATTGGAAACTGGCCAATGTGATTCCCATTCATAAAAAGGGTAGAAAGGAGGATCCTGGTAATTATAAGCCAGTTAGCCTGACCTCAGTACCAGGTAAGATAATGGAGCAGTTTATATTGAGAGCTATTATGCAGCGTTTACAGGACAGCCAGGGTATTAGACCTAGCCAGCACAGGTTTAGGAAGGGTAGGTCATGTTTGACCAACCTGGTCTCCTTTTATGACCAGCTGACCCACCTGGTGGATGCAGGAAAGGCTGTGGATGTTGTCTATTTGGACTTCAGCAAGGCCTCTGACACTATCCCACAGCATTCTCCTGGAAAAGCTGGCAGCCCATGGCTTGGACAGGAGCACTCTTCACTGGATTAGGAACTGGCTGGATGGCCGGGCCCAGAGAGTGGTAGTGAACAGTTGGTGCATCCAGCTGCATCCAGCTGGTGGCCAGTCACCAGTGGTGTCCCTCAGGGGTCTATATTGGGGCCAGTTTTGTTTAATATTTTTACTGATGACATGATGAGGGTATTGAATCTTTCATTAGTAAATCTGCAGATGAGACTAAGCTGGGAACGTGTGTCGATCTGTTGCAAGGTGGGAGGGCTCTGCAGAGAGATCTGGAACGGTTGGATGGACGGGCGGAATCCAATAGGATGAAGTTTAATAAGTCCAAGTGCTGAGTCCTGCATTTTGGCCACAAAAACCCCCTGCAACGTTATAGGCTGGGGATGGTGTAGCTGGACAGTGCCCAGGAGGAAAGGGACTGGTCAATAACCGACTGAACATGAGCCAGCAGTGTGCCCTGGTGGCCAAGAAGGCCAATGGCATCCTGGCCTGTATCAGGAATAGTGTGACCAGCAGGAGCAGGGAGGTCATTCTTCCCCTGTACTGGGCACTGGTGAGGGCACGCCTTGAGTGCTGTGTCCAGTTCTGGGCTCCTCAGTTTAGGAAGGACATTGAGATGCTTGAGCATGTCCAGAGGAGGCAAAGAAGTTGGTGAGGGGCTTGGAGCACAAGCCCTATGAGGAATGGTAGAGGGAGCTGGGGTTGTTTAGCCTGGAGAAAAGGAGATTTGGATGTGACCTTATCACTCTCTACAGCTTCCTGAAAGGTGGTTGTAGTCACGGGTTGTAGTGGGGGTTGGTCTCTTTCTCCAGGCAGCAACTGACAGAATGAGAGGACATGGTCTCAAGCTGCACCAAGGGAAATATAGGCTGTGTATCAGGAAAAAGTTTTTTACAGAAAGGGTAATAAAGTATTGGAATGGTCTACCTGGGGAGGTGGTGGATTCACCATCTCTGGATATGTTTAAGAAATGACTAGATGTGGCACTTGGCGCCATGGTTTAGTTGAGGTTAGGGTTGGGTTGGACTTGATGATCCTGGAGGTCTCTTCCAACCTAATGATTCTGATTCTGATTATGATTAGGGATGCTGCCACAGAGCCTGACACTGCCCCACAGCCCATCTCAGAAATGAACCACCCGGATTGGGTGGGGGTTCTGGTGAAGGAGATGGGCCAGATGCTGAAGGAGCATATTTCCCCAGTGGTGGCCTCATTAGCCTCAGCTGGTGGGAAATCCTCCCCCTGCCCTGGAAAGAGAGAGTCTGATGGTGCAGCAATGGAACCCACAGACGTTACAACCGTCCAGGTTCCAGCTGAACCGTAAGGGCAGTCACAGCCAGCAGCAGTCATCCCTGCAGAAAAAAAGAAGTCTAAGGTGAAATCAGAGCACACAGTTAGTAAGAATAAGAAAGGAGGGCCCTCACAACCTGTGGGGGAGCCAGAGGTTGAGATCATCACCAAGTCCCTGACATATGAAAGTCTCCATAATCTGCACAAAGACATTATGCAATAGGGGTGTGAGGCTTATGCCACCTGGTTACTCTGGGTCTGGGACCTTATGGGTACAGGCGTGCAATTGAATAGTGGCGAGGCAAGGAATCTGGGACCCTTGACCTAGGACTCAGGTGTGAATCAGGTATTTGTAAGGGAGCTAGGGCCCCCTTCCCTCTGGGAGTGGGCTTTTAATGAGGGTAAGGGAGAGGTTTGTCCTGCAGAGAAAGAATGCAGGAGCACCATCATAGAATGCACTGGAAGACCCTTGAGGAAGGGATCCAACAGCTGAGAGAAGTGGCAGTATTGGAGGTACTCTTTGGGAGGGGTCAACAGCATGATAATGACCCTGACAAAGTCAGGTGCACAGGGCAAATATTGGGGAATCCGGCAACTCTAGGGCCATCTCAATACGCTACCTTCATTGCAACAATTAATGCCAAGGACCACCAAGAGACAGTGGGTTCTGTTGCAAACAAGCTCAGAAATTATGGAGTATGATCAGTGGCCCAATGCAGGCTCGTATCTCTGCCATGGTTAAGGAACTCTAAGAGGAGATGAGGAGGAACAGTTCCCATGTGGCACTGGTGTGAGTCACAGGCCCCAAAGTCAGAGCTCAACATCCCCCAGCTAGAGAGAGAAGGTACAGCCCACAAGCTGACCTGTGCTCCTTCCTGTGCAGCCATAGGGAAGACATGGGAAGGTGGGATGGGAAACCCACTTCTGTCCTGGCAGCATGGGTGTGTCAATTCAAGAAGGGAAACACTATCCAAGGGAGTTCCACTAAAATGAAGGTAGCCTCAGCCTCCCATGACCGAGTCTCCAGGTATTACACAAGTGAGGATTATCCGTCGGATCCCCTTGAAGAAACCTCTACTATGTATGCCCAAGAAGGAAATAATAACCAGTGGTAGAGGGGCCCTGCCTCTAGCCAGAAAGAGGCATGGGAAAACCGGCTCTTTTGGATGGTGTGGATCCAATGGCCTGGCACATCAGAGCCACAGAAATATGAAGTTTTGGTCGATACTGGAGCGCAATGTACCCTAATGCCATGGGGACATGTGGAGGCAGAACCTGTTTCCATTGTCAGGGTGACAGGGGGATCACAGCAAGTGACTCTGTTGGAAGCTGAGGTGTGCCTGAACTCAAAGTCATTCAATTGGCCCTGGACATTGCTGAAAGAGAGAAGTGGCCAAAGCTCTACCTCTACACTGATTCGTGGATGGTAGCCAATGCTCTATGGGGCTGGCTGGAAAGGTGAAATAAGGCCAAGTGGCAGTGTAGAGGAAAACCAACCTAGGCTGCTGATGAGTGGAAAGATAGTGGCACTCAGGTAGAGAAGCCAACTGTGAAGACTGAGAGGTGGATCTAACCATGGACAGTATTTCTCAGGTTATCCATGACTATGAGATGTGTGCTGCCATCAAACAGGCCATGTGGGTGAAGCCCCTATGGTATGGTGGGTGGTGGTCCAAATATAACTATGGGGAGGCCTGGCAGATTGACTTCGTCACCCTTCCCAAACCCATCAAGGCAAGCACTATGTGCTCACAATGGTAGAAGCCACCAGTGGACGGTTGGAAACCTACCCTGTGCCTCATGCTACTGCTCTGAACACCATCCTGAGCCTTGAAAAGCAAGTCTTTGGAGGCATGGTACCCCTGAGAGGATTGAGTCAAACAATGGGACTAATTTCAAGAATAGCCTTATAAACACGTAGAGAACATGGCATTGAGTGGGTATACCAATCCTCCTCTCCATTGAGCCACAGGAGGGAGGGGGCGGGGAAAAGTGGGGGAGCAAGAGAGTGGTACGTGGTTGGGAGGTCTGGTGGGGACACTGAATTGGGGTTTCCATTCCTAAACCACAAAAGATCCTTAGAGGCTTGCTAAGATTATACACCCAACACTTGTATCATTTTATTTGTTTATCCAAACTGAAATTGTGTGGTTCTCTGTCAATTTGTCTTTTACTGAAAAACAAAAGGGGTGTGAGTGCAAAAAACAGATTAATTAATTCAACTGAAAAACAGTTTTCAATCAAGTTATCAATACTTTGTAAAATTAGCAAATAATGACTTTTTCAATTCCTCTTGAGCTTAAACTGACCATTAAACATCAAAGAACAAACCTGTTCACCTCCCCACCTGTTGCTGCCCTTGGGCTGCCATTACTGTTTACACTCCTCACAGTCAGAAAAACCAGGCTAGCAAAAGAAAAATGAGCTTTCAACTGGAGTGACACTCCAAAGCAAGACATCACACAGCCTCAGGCATATCAATGACACATGGGAAGTGGTGGGAAGAAGTGGCAGAAGACAGCAGGAGGAGGAAAGTCAGCCTGTTCCTTTCAACAGCAACCCATACTTCTGCCAGATTAAAATAGCAGTGCAGTGACAGTCTAAACCATTTTGAACAAAGGAGGGAGGCTTCTTTCAGGAGCATTTCTTTCCTTTAAAATTTCCATAGTAGAACGTTTGTTTGCTAAAGAGAAAATATTCAGTTATGACAAAGCATGGAAAAAACAACACATGTTTGAAAATCCCATTGTTATATCAGGGTAGGAGGTCTGAGTGACCTTAATGGGCTGAAAATTTTGAAGAATTATCATAAGACAATCCAGGGCAATTAAAAAAGTATTTGACATACAGCTTTCCTAAAGGATTGTTTCTGATTTACCAGTAAACTGCATTTTCTGAGAAAACATTTCTCCACTCAGAAAAAACATGGGGATACTCTTAATAAAAAATACAGTTGCTGAATGCTTGCTTTGCTTTTTAAAAGGAAATGTTGGGACAGAATTGTCTGAGTTTTTATTACATTTTTTCTTCAATCTATATTCTCTGAAGCAATTTTTCACTTATCTTTTATGTTGGTTTGATTTTCCCTTTGCCTTCTACATGAAAAAAAATGTTCCAATCGGCTACTTTCTTATAACTCAAAGACTCTGACATTCCTTATTGTCCTAGTTTTACTTGCAGGTGTTGGGAAGAGGGCAGAGCCTAGCACTGTTGTGGGCATGGCTAAGTTGCTATTCTGTATCCCGAAAGCATCACTGGGGGCCGTGGGTTTGGGGGGAAAAGAAAGATGAACATACACTATAAGTGTGCCATTTTGTTCCATTCCTTCCTCAAAGAACCTGCCAGCAACCAGCACTGTGGACTCTGCCCCTCTCTCCATGCTGCTCGCCCCTTCTCATCCCTCAGGAGAAATGCAGCTCCAAGTGGTGAACACAGTCAAGCCCAGCCGAATACTGCTGAACGCAGCTGAAACCCACAGAGCAGTGCAGTTCAGAAGCAGTCAGTCTGGGCAGGGCACTATATGGTACAGGAGTGGCATGGTCCAGCAGCATGGTCCCGATTGGGGCATTTTTCCACAGTTGTTTTTTTGTTCTCTTGAGCTCAGAGGAAGAGAATGCCAGGCTGCAGCAACGACTGGCATTTCCTCCTTTTTCTCAGGAGACCACATGGTGCTGGTGACAGTGCCGTCCACCATCTTGTATTTGTCTCAGGAGGCCATATGAAACTGAGACAAGGTGATGAGCACTTTTGTATGTGTAAATCACCCTCTCTTTCTAATACTTGTGTTAATTGTTGCTGTTACTGTTGTATTACCATGTCATTGCTGTTTGTTTTGATAGATTGTTATCTCAACCTAAGGAGTTGCATTTGTCCCTTTCGAACCAGGGAGGGGCAGGGAGAAGGGGAGTGGTTATTTTAACTTTAATTCCCAACCGGTTTTAAACCACCACACTTACTCATTTTTACAGTTCTGCCCTTTACTTTCCTGAATGCATCAATGCTAATTGCTAACATGAAAAAGAAAAACAAATGTACAAAGCCACCACCAATGTAATAGATGTGATTATAAATTCGTGCAATTAAAACATAGAAGGAAGTTATAGCAGATGATAGAATGTATATTTTCTATAACCCTGTGAGTATAAAAAGTAACCTTGATTCCCGGACTGGGACGGGCGTTCACCAAATACCGAGACATGCTTTGTATACAAACTAACATCCCCATTTACACCAGAAAGGAGGGTGGCTTGCCAGGATGTAGCTCCTTGAGCTAATCAGATCTTGGGCACCCGGACCATCAACCCACCATCAACCCACCATCAACACATCGATACCCATTCCGAGGGTGGACCCTGCATTTGACGACATCATCATCCCAAAAGAGGATTCCTGGAACGTCCTTTCAGACTCGGCCCAGCACCGGGAAATCTGTTCAGGGTTCATCATCAAGTGAAAAGACTGGGTTTGAATTTGAAAACACAATACCTCTGCTGCCGGGAGGCACAAAATGCAGTATAAGAACTCGGACTCAAACCCCAGCAACTCGTGGAACAGTGCGAGACAGCAACCCTGCTGTCAGTCGGCTGTTTCACCCAACATTCGAATGTTGTTCCCTGTGGCTGTCCCAGATAGATTTAAAATGGAAAAATAAAAC
This sequence comes from Trochalopteron elliotii, assembly GCA_024734555.1. Taxonomy (NCBI): domain Eukaryota; kingdom Metazoa; phylum Chordata; class Aves; order Passeriformes; family Leiothrichidae; genus Trochalopteron; species Trochalopteron elliotii. Next base: position 612,847 of record JANPWX010000209.1, read on the forward strand.
TTATTATTTTTCTGTCCGATTGGCTAGTTGATCATTTATAACAACCAACAACAAATCAGTCTTGCAGTTGGTGGTCCTCCAGCTTAGGGCTCTGATCGTCCCAGATCCCATCTGCATTGTAGAAGTTTGAGGCAAAGAAATCGTTAAACATCTCTGTCTACTTTATGTACCTGTTTGGGAAGTGACTGTCCTCATCAAGTAACTGACCAATGCTATTTCTGGTCTGCCTTTTGCTATTAATATTTTTTAAGCCCTTTTTATTGTTTCCCACAGTACTAGCCAGCTTCAACTCCAATTCAGCAAACAACACCTTTGTAGTCCTCCCATGTTGGCTGATCTTGCTCCTAATGACCATACATTTCTTTTTTTGTCTTAGCATCAAAAGAATATCCCTCCTCAGTAACAGGCACCATCCAATCTAGAGCAGGAAGATTATCTATTATCTGAGTAACCCTCAGACTGTTCCTAGGCTTTTCATTACACACAACAATAAATTAATTCTTTTTTTAATACACATTTCATTTGCATGACTGATTAAAGCAAAAGATAAATATTGGCAGTTTGCAGTGTATTATGTCAATACTAACCCTTTAAAAGCTAGGAAAAAAAATCAGTCAACTACACCAAAACTGTCAAATTCCCTTATATTGACTGACTCCGGCTCTTTTCTCTGTCACCACCTCTTCAGAAATGCATCCACCTCTCAGCTCCACTATTCTTGGCATCATTCCAGCATTCTGAGCTTGACTGAAAGTGAGTACTCCCCTTGCCTAATTTTCTCTGGCTCTTTTTCAGAGATACAGTGGTACTTATGTTTTCATTCCAAGACTGCAGAGGTGAATTTTTAAATATACAAATATCTAAATACCTATTTTACCACTCAATACATTGGAAAAAAAATGTACACATAAAATCTTTTGCTAAGCCATATATTCATTTTGAGTTCTTTGTGTATGGATAAAAGCCAAACAAGGACTACTGTTGGGAAAGATGAGACAGGAAAAGCTTACAGATATGATTGCCTAGGAAGAGATTCTGAAAATATAAAGCCTGTGAGTGAAATAGAAATGAAAGCCAGCTATGAAATGTAAGAATGGCAGGCAGGAAGACTGATTAGCTGGAGATGGGTTGAGTAATAGCAAACAAAGGGACACCAAGGAGCCTAACGGAGGAGCCCTGACAAGGTATCAGGGAAAAGGTAGATTAGAAAGTAGCTTTTAAGATTTAGAATACAGAGTAATATGGTAATAGAGCAGTTCTTATAGGCTGTATGTAAATCCTGTAGGATTTGTATCTCATGCCGGTTGGTTACTGTAAATTAGAATATTCAACACAGTAAGAGATATAATGCATTGTAATAAGGAGCTAGCACTCTTTTGAGGACACCCCTTCAGCTGAGGCTGGTGGCTGAAGGCAAGGCTCTTTCACCCATGACCTATGCAATAAAGCCACGTGTCCCAAGAGCCTCTTTGGTCTCCAGAGATCCCTCTCCCTGCCGTCGGCGGATGTTCCTACAGACTACCCTACCCAAAATTCCACTAAAAAAACCCTGCCATTGACCAGGGGAAGGAGACAGATGAGAACAGCCAAAATTAGGACTGTTGGTGCTGATCCTAAATAAGACATACTGCATTAGACAGATTTTTTCTAAGTCCCATTTCAAAAATGGTCAGCGGTACATGTCATTCCAAAATAATCTGTGTTCAGTTATAATGCAAAATTGTTTCCTGGTTCCTTAAATTCCTGAAGGTTTCTACTTTATTTGTTAGTTTTATTCGTGAAGTTACAAATAAAAACTCAGACCCCCTTCTCTAGAGCCTTTCAGAGACACTTTGACCTGTCTTTTCTAAGGAAACCAGGTAGAGAGTGCAAGGGAATGCAGAAGAGAGGTAGAGCACTGACTTTCCCTTTGTTGGAGTGGCCTTCCAGAGCCACAGCCAGGTCTGCCAACATTCCAGAATTATAAATAAGATGTGAAAATGAGAGGATACTTTCAACTGTAAGAAAAAAATGTGAAAATGCAAGTATTTTCTTTTGGCATGAGAGCTGAAGGCAATGGATGAGGTGGAGAAGGGGAAGCAGTACTTTCTACAAAGGGGTTAGTCCTTTTAGAAGATCCTCCTGTGAGACTGAAGTAACTGTTTTCCCCCTTTTTCTCTTAAATCATCTGCTTTACAGCTAAGCAAGGAACCAGGTGTTTTGAAATGCAGCATTCTTCTACTCCTGGAGCAAGGAAGTCCTTGAAATATGCAGCATAACTGCAAACCACCACAGTGTAATGAATTCCATGAATTCCACTTTTTTCAGGCTTAACTTGGTAGTGTGTGTGTGCAAACGCACACATGTATATGTGCAAGTTTGCACACACATAAATTTCTTGTCAGGTCATTGCTCTGAGTAGTGGTGTCTCCTCCACCAGCAGACAGTGAGAATAGTATGTGAACAGCCTTCTGTAAAACACTGCAGCTGGGGAAGGGAATTCTCTTGCTGCAGCCAGAAAACTGGAAAAGTAGAGGACAAGTGCTTGATGAATTGGGTTGTTGCTCAGCAGTAGTCCTGACAAAATGGAAAAATAAGTAAAAAGAAACTTCATAAGTTCACAAAAAAAAATGCAAAGTCCTCTACCCGGTACAGTAATGCAGAAACAGCTTGAACTGGTCCCATGAGGAAGCCAAAGAAAGGAAGCCCTGGGTTTTTACACACCCTATGCATGATAGTGTAGGGTCTTCCAGATGAGACCTTGGCTCCTGCTGTGTCTCTGAGCATCTGGTCACCTGGCTGGGCCACAGGTTCCCTGTGCCCTTTGTTTTGCAAATGGTTGGCACTAGTTCACAGCCTCTTGCCTGGTGCTCCAGGCACTTCCTGCAACCCAGAGCTCAATCAGCAACCACACTGCAGCTACACAATAAGCTACTGAATGTCTTGCTTAACATTGTCCACCATGCTGCTATGGATGGGGACCATAGGAGCAGCTGCGTGAGAGATCAAAGTAAAAATTTTACTTGAAGCATCCCAATATTTTGAAAACATTTGTCACAACATAACAATAAGATGACTTTTACCTGGATTTTGTGCCATCCTTAAAATCAATACACATATATCTGTGTGCAGACATAGTTGTGAAAGGCCTGTGGGAGAAATCTTTACATCTAGTCCTTATATCCCTAGGGATGATGAATGTTCGACTCCCAGAGATTCAGGTGCAGATACATATGGTTGCCTCTCATTGTTAAGGAGGAATTGTTCACAATCAGCTTGACAGTGAAACAAATTAACCCTGCCTGCCATGGCTTGCTGCCACAAACAGTTGTTTACTCCTTTGCTACAACCAACTTGTGTAACAGATTGTGGTGGTTTAGCACAGATGTGATGGTTTGTTTGTTTTTTTTTCTTAAAGAAGTTATAGCATGGATTGGCAGCTTGGCTGACTAATAGAATTGTTCATGCCTCTGGAGGACCCAGGCTTAAATCAGAGATCCCAGGTGACTCGGCCCTTTTTTCCTACTTCCAGCCAGAGAAGGTAACACAGCTCTAAAGAGAGGCCCAGGCTGGCCAGGCCTCGCTTCTCCCCCCGTGTTGGGGGGAACCAGCCCTGGTCTGGCTGTGCCTCTGGGCCCCCACTGGTTGCCAGGGGTGGAGGTTGCAGCTGAGATTCCTGACTGCCTGAGCTGCTCCGAGCTGCTCCAATCAGCATGAGTTTCTTCCCCACCTGCCCTTCCCCATCGGCCCAGCTCAGCCTTGAAGTCAGCTGCTGCCCGGAGAAAAAAAGACCTGGGCAAACTTAACTCTTTCTTGGCACGAATGAAATTCCCAAAGCCCAGATTTTTTCCTTAGAGAAAGAGACACGGCCAAATTGAAGACATGTAAAAAGACAGTATGAAGATCTCAAAGTCAGTAAAGGAAGAGTAACTTTTTAGGTGGAAGAGATGACAAGTTACCTTGGTTCTAGGCTAAAAATCTCCTATAAGTTATGGTAACAGACTACAATATGAATATGCTGGAATAATCCTTTAAATCATGGACAATATGAATTGGGGAGATGATTTGTGGATTCTTTGAACAAAGGTATGGGTGATTTATTGAGTGAATATTGAATTAGAAGTTGTGATTTGAGTGGTCCCATGAGAGGTTTGAACACAGAGAAATGAGAAGAACCTCCCGGGCCAGCAAAAAAGGTAAGAAGACATCTCTGTTCCGTAAGTTGAAGAATCCTTTGCCTTTGAAGTTGCCTATCTTTAAAAGTGCCACCACAATATACATATGTGTAAGTCAATGACCCATAAGTGTGGTCATGGGAAACGCTACATGATATGAGAAGTTCCACAACTGCAGAAGTTTCCTGAGCAGGCTGCTTTTGTGTAAGTTAGAAGCCACAAACAGACTCTTTCTCTTGTAGAAAGTTACCAAACAATAAGAGAGACTTCTCTCTCTCAAAGACTGAATGAAAGACTGTTTTGTAAGTAGTACTAACCTGGAGTTCTGAGTTTTACCTCTTTACACTGTTTGTAAAGAATGAACAGTTTGTAGTGAAAGAAAGGGTTGTTTTAGAAATTTCATCTGTGTTTTTTTTAATTTTCTTTTGTGTGTGTTAATAAAATGTATCTGTTTACCTTAAGCTGAACCCTGTTTTGCCTTTTTCTCCCAAATCCTATCTCCCAGAGAAAAAAAAAAGTGCAAATACTAAATTCGGTGAGTGTAAAACCACCACACAGATCTACTCTACAGTTGGTTGCAGCATTTTGCTGGACTCTGGCTGTCGTGACAGGTAGAAGAATTATAAAAGAATGGCCTCATAAAATCAGGCCTGCTCTATTAAATTAATAGCTAACCTAGTCATCTCTTCTAAGTGTAGTTACGCAACTGGCAAGTTCCCATGCAAAAACAATCTTGGTATGAGAACTCATTAGCACAACAACCTATTCTTGTGTTGAAAAACAAATGCACCTGCAATAACAAGGGATTTGTCCCATAAGAATCAGTAAACAAAGTATGTAAATAATCCAAGAATAGAGATATTTGATGGACAAGTAAACTACCTTTTATTATCCAATAGAGTAATCTGCAAGAAAGCTATTAACCAATTAAAGTTGTACACGAGGTCTGTAAAAACTGTATAAAATGAGATGTGTGAATAAAGAATCAGTTTTTTCAGCATGAAGATAATGGAGTCTCAGCTGACCTATTACAACATCTGGTGACACAACACGATCATGGGAGGCAACGGCCGAGCTTGCTGTGGAAAAAGGACGGGAGCCAAATCGAGATGGGACTTAGACATGGAACACGAAAAGTCACGAACGAACAGCCAGCAGCAAAATAAAATTCAAGCACTGAATACACAAAGCCTAGAAAGGCTACAGCTACAACCAGCTGCAGGATGGCTTGAAATAAGCAAGGCAAGAACCAGCCAATGGAGTGGGACCTGAGCAGTGAGTGCACGGGGCCACAGACAGCGTGGAACACATAAAAGTAAACACAGTTTCTGCGAAGGTGCCTCCCAGGAGAGAGCAGGTAGTCACAAATGGACTGAACACAAAGCAATCTTGAATCATCGGGAGACAGCAGTCCCAAGAACTGCGGTGAGTGAACAGGTCATGGACCAGACAATGCATTGTGTCCACTGAGAGGTGGGGGAACAGCAGTCCCAAGAACCATAGTGAGTGAGCAGGTCATGGACCGGAAAACACGTCACGTCCACTGAGATGGGGGAGAAAGATTAAGAACTGGCAAATACACTGTGGCCCTTGAGCTGGGGAGATCTGATCATAAATCATAAGAAAACACACCATAGAGCAAATTCATGGCATGGAGCGCACACATGTGAATGGAAGTAAGGCCATGGGATAACGTCCAGACTGTGAGTTTGAATATATTGGGTAAACAGGGGATAAAAGGGGATGAAAGAGGATAAAAGGTAATTGCAAATTTTATTGCTATGGTTTAAAAAGCATAACATGAGAGTAGACGTACAAAATGCCTTTTCTGTCGAAAAGTGGGACGAGTTGGGGCAGTTTTTGTGGGCAGCAGCCACAGGGGATGATATGGTACCCACAAAATCTTTACCTACATGGTATTTAATTAGAAATTCATTTTAAAAATTATAATCTGCTGAAGGGACCACAGCTGCTGCAGCATCCGCCCCTCCATAGGCTCCAGAGACCTCTTGGTCAGTATCCCCTGCGTCTGTAGGTCCATTTCTGTTCCCTCTGCCCGTGAATGATGGAAAAATTACTTTTTAATTGTGTTTTTCATGTTGAAAAGACTGTTAAAAAATGTTATGGCCACTGCTTTCAGTCTAAGCCATGTGAGGATGTCAGCTGCATGGGGAAACGAAAAATGAACCAAGAGCCTGGAGCTGGAACATAGTTGTATGCGCCTGTAAGATAACTCATGCACAACTCAATTAATTCCTGTCACAGTTTGAAAGACAGGTGTCTGCTAGGGAAGAGCAGAAGCCTCCCTTGGAACGGCGAATGTAACCCCCCCCCCTCTGAATTATTATAATTTTGAAATTAGGGGCTCTCAGACAAGGATATGAGAGATCTCAATAACAGTTCTTTACTAGTATGTATAACAAGGCAAACAAACAACAATAACTATGGTATTAACAACAAAACAGAACTAGGAACCTTGTAACAGCCTTCTCGGCTGAGACGGGAAGGGATGGAGGAGAGGCTTTGCCTCACAAAACCCTGGGGCAGTCTGATCCCAGTGCCCCTGCAAGACTCTGAAGAGCACCAAGCTGGAACAGCAGGAATGAGCAGAAATTCCGGGCTGGTGGATGAGATGCATCAGAAGTTCCACACTGGTAGCTTCAACTGTGGGACATCCAGGCAGGACAGGGGGTGCGGTGCTACAGCTCAGCAAAAGACCCAGAGCAGTGCCAAAGAAGTGGCAGAGGTGGGACAGTGGCAGCCCAGCTCCAGCAGGGCAGGAGAAGGCAAGCTCAGAATTCCTGGACACATGAGGAGATGGTGGTAGATTCCTAGGACTGGACTCCAGGAGTGACAGTGAATTCTCCCTGCAGTAAACAACAGCTTGACTCTCCTTCTGGTGCTGAGGGTGAGAGAGAACACAGCTGCCCCCAGCGACGTCCCTTACCCCAAAAACTCGCAGTATCTTCTCTCTCCAAGAGAAAATCCCAGAGACAAATAAGTGTAGCCAGGTGCTACACTCCTCTCCTCTGATCACTTCATTTGTTTTTTGCATAAGTACCCATAAGTACCCAGTAATTAGTTTCCTGGAAACTAATTTTACTGGAATTCACTGGAAAAAAAATCTGTAAGTAAAAATGAAACAAATCTAACCCGCAACAACACCCCAGATGAAACACACTGGCAGCACAGGGCTGCCAGCTTCCACTCTCTAGGAAGCCACAGCGGCTGCAGAGGGTGGTGGGCAGTGGCGTGGTGACCGTCTGAGAGGGTGTCATCCTCTAGAAACCCTTGAACCCCTGGGCACCAGTCAGTCTGCAGCTCCATATGGAATGCACTAACTCTGAAGAAGACAGAAATCAGACAGCATTTCCTGCAATGCAAAGCCTTTCCAGAACTGAAAGTTCCAGTCATATTCCTTCCTAGTCCTCGTAGCACGAGCTTTTCAACAGACCCAGCAGCTTTGCTGGGGCGGGTCCCTCGATCGGTGGCCCCTCTCCTCGAAGCACCACTAGGTTTGAGTTGGGAGGCAGGAGCTATGGCGCTTTGTGCCTTTTAAACCTTATCTGTGTTTGTTTTTCGGTGTTTTCCTCTCTTTTGCTACAGGTGGTCTTTAGAGATTTTTTTGTGTTGCTTTTTTCCCTTCTGCTTTTCCACCTCAGGTGTTTGCAGGGGAGGAACCAAAGTGCTGCGGCCCCAAGAGGACTGCGGTGGGCCAAGCCAAGCAAACTCCCCCATCCCACACCTATCTGACACAACACTGGCTGTCCGGGCACCATGACAGCAGCGGCAGCACAAGCGGGATTTTGGCCGCCCTTTTTGGAGCGGTGCCTACCAGTCACTTGGAACCGGTTGACTTATATTTAACTGCTGTTCAGCGAGGAGACCTACAATGGAAATGTGTACAGTGCAACAGTGTTTGTTTTTCCTTTCCCACACAGCGGCTGCAAGATGGTGGCAGCCAGAGTTTTCTTTCCCTCTCTTTCTGGCCTTCCCTCCCACCCACGCCTTCCTCCTCACTTTCCCTTTTTCCCTGCGGGTGGCATAGTCCCTCCACTCCAGCATGGAGCAGTTTCTGACCACTCCTATTTAATGAAACCTTACATACTGTCTTTGTATGCCTTGAAAACGTGTTGATATAGGGTTTTTTAAGTTAATTTTGTTATCTGACAAAATTCTGACTTTTTTCATAGTTTTACAGTTGCTGGAGAGATTGAAAGTGGTAAATGCAATGCTTTATTACCTATCAAAGATTTTAACACAGAGTTAAATTTTAACACAGAGTTAAATTTCAAGTTGATTTCTTGAACAAGAATACTAACAAACTTGCCAGATGTAATTACACAAAATACAATCACAAGGAGCTGCTCGGCTGTTCACTAGTCTGCCAAATGGCGCGTTATTATATGGTTTTTTGTTCAGTAACCCTGCATTCCAAAAGGTCTTACTAAATTTCTGTTTCTGTGAAATTTGCAGTTGCCGTGGATTTTTCTCTTAACTGAATTACTTATAAGTCCGGTATGATTCTTACAGCTTTTAATCCCTCCAATACACCATCGTGCAGCTATTTCTCTTACGGATTGTTCACCTTTTCATCGTCTTTTAGTGTTAATAGCAGTAGAATAAGCTACATCTTGTCATATCTAGAACTTTTAAAGCAATTTGTAGTTATGTTAAGGTTCAATATTTTAATGCTCTGTTACGTTAAGCTGAGCAAGGCCAAGTTCTATAAAGTCAATTTTTGCAAATTTCATTTCTTTAAAGTTTCAGAATTACTAAGTCTGGACAATGTTCTATTTCAGTTTTATATAGATCAAGTTACGTTTAGTATTAATAGTGATTAACGTTGCGGTTTTTTAAGTGTGCTTTTGTTCTACTGAGGTGATAACTGAGTTATATTTTATTAATTTAAAATCCTTTTGAGGCTGAGTTCTATTGAATTCATCTTATCAAACTTTTGTTCCGTCAAAATTCCTTTATACCAAATTTGAGTGTTATTCAATCTGAGTTATTATAGGTTTTACTAGTAAGCTGTTCGGTATTTTCTTTTGTTTCATTTTACTGTTATAGATACATGAATGTTTGGAATAGATACATGAATGTTTTTCAGATAGTTACGACTATATTACAATATATTTTTAGGGAAAAAAGTTACAGACAGCCTCACCCCTGATAAGTCACGGCTGTTATGAGCATGACAAAAGGATGGGTTAGCTAGTCAGGGAAGATCCTGAGGAAGAAGGGACTGGAAGTATTGAAGGAGTGATTCAGAAAGACTGGAGGACTGACCAAATGGAGGAGTTGCTGCTGTGAGGAATCTACTGTGAAGTCAGTCTAGGTCTGCAGTTGGACCCTACAGTAGGAGCTTGCAGTGGAAGTTGAGTTAGGTGAACGCCTGCAATGACAGGCAAAAAGGAAATACTTACAATCATATTCTAGCAGGAAGCAACCAGCAGACACAGTCTGCAAAAGGAAACCTGTGGTGGGAGTTTGCTGCAGTTAAAAGTCAGTGAGCAGTCAAAGTCAGGATGGCTGAATTATGAAGACAGATAAACCACGACCTTTTCATGTTATTGGACAAGAGTCTTGACCCACTTCTATCTCAAACACGAGGTCTGCTACAACAATACTAATTACATAGTGTGAATTTACTGATATTTTAATAGGCATTATTCATAAGTTGATATTATGGTTTTTATAGCCGGCTTTTCATATGCTTTACCATCTCCTGGTGTAATTATCTACAAGATGTGTCGTTCCAGGATCCTTTTTTGTTCTTTAGCTGCTTATGCATCTCTTAGACCAGCCTACTTCTCTAGCTAGTCTCTGCACTGGCCTGGTGGTCTGACCCAGTGCTGTCTCATGATTTTTAAGTATTTTTCAGAGTTCCAGGAAACGGTATCTGAGCTTCGGCAAAAGCCTCCTCTGAACTGATGGTATCGTGACCTTTACTCCTAGTAAACAGATGCACTCTCAGTTCTTACTACAGAAGTGTCTTGGGTTGCAATGCAAGATGTATTCTATTCCCATCTGATCAAACCGGTTCAAGAGGTGTTTTTCTTTATCTCATAACTCCGGGGGGGAGGGGAAGGTGCCTTTTTGTTAATGGGCCAGCTATTAAAACCAGGTGGGGCAGTGTTTCTTTATCTCTTCTACAATCCATCCTCCCTCCAGGGGGATATCTGCTGTTAATGGGCCATTAAGGCTCACCACACGACTGATAAAATTACACCATCCCATTGTGAGATGCCCCACACAGTGGGAGGAGCCAACCATTCCTACCTGGAAAAAACCTGAGATTCAGAACAGCAGGACAGCCTGTTTTTCACTGGATTCCCAGAGGAAGACCGGACACATCTCGCCACCACTGGATCCCTCTACAGGATCATGTCTACTCCAACAGAACCACATCTGTCACTCCAGGAGGACTTAACTGGACTGCTACCAACACCGTGACCAATAGGGTGCCAGGTCGTGCTCTGACTCTGTCAGTGTTTTTCTTTTTCTGTTAGTTTGCTTTGTCTGTACTCCTACATTTTTAATATTTCTAGTAAAGAACTGTTATTCCTATTCCCACATCTTTGTCTGAAAGCCCCTTAATATCAAAATTACAATAATTCAAAGAGAGTGATTAATTTAAAAAATATGAATATTGATCTAATACTGATATCCAACTGAGACAGACAAAAACTTTCCAACAGTTTAAAGTTAGAAAGCGTATGTTTATTACAGCGCCAGGCAGCACGTGGGATAGCTCCCAAATACACATCGCAATTTAAAGACAATCACAGAGTCCTTTTACTTACAAAGACGTTGAATACCCAAAACACAAATGCATATTCATAGCTCAGGTACATCCCATTTCCCACTTCGTATGGTAATTAGCTAAAAAAACAATTAAGCATGCGTAGTTTGCCCTTTGAAATGGGTCAGTGGTGTTTTTCAAGGGGAGGAGGGCTTAAAATGAGGAAGTAAATGACTCTTCCTTGCTCTCAACTTTCTACCTTTTCAATGCAAATGTGACAAATGAGCTCTGGTAGGATTCCCATTTCCCCAGGTGCATGACTTTCAATGGGTTTCGGGATAGGGGAGTTTCTCTAATTATCTTATGTTCCTAAATCTATTTATCAGGTCCTCTGTTCCTCATTACAAACCCAGCTAGGCAAAACATAAAGTCGACAAGCAATCAGTTATTAGGGCCTGGGAAAGTTAACTCAATTGTGGTTTCCCTTAACTAACCACAAACTTCTAATTTTTAACAAACTTTAATTGATTTCAGCGAAGCTTATCTCTAACTAAAACCTTAACTTCTCTAAAATTCCTAATTCTTTAAAATCTGTATCTCAGGAGGAGGTTTACATTCTCCATTCCAAGGGAAGCTCTGGCTTTTCCCTGGCAGACACCTGTCTTTCCAAACTAAGGCAACATGCACTCCAACAGTTTGCTGTGTTTAAAGCATCTCTATCTTGAGGGAATTTTGGAGGAGACCAGCAATTAGATGGTTCAGTTAGTCTTTCCCCCCAAGACCTTTATTCATAACTGCTATTCTTAAGAGCCTTGTTTTAAAATATGTCTAGGGAATTCTCTCCCAGTTGGAGCTTGGGCAGTGGCCAGGCCCTAGGTCTACCTGGATGGGAAATTTGCCAACAGACCCAGGTGTTTTCTGCATCAAAACAATACTCAAGTCACTTTGACTTAGCAATTTGACCCAGTCGATATGAGAGCTGGACCTTGTACCATTGTATCCGGAGAGCAACCTGTGCCTTCAGGGCCCGGTGCACTCTGCTAATAAAGAGCTGATGAAAAAGGTGAGCAGACAGAGTCCTGTTTGGAAATCCAAGCGCTGTTATTATCGGCGCATGCATCATGGGTACAGTCTTGAATATATTCCAGGGATGAGAGCCAAAATGGGGCCAAGGATCCAAGGTTATATAGCAGATAAAAGGGGTGGTCCTGAGGGTCAGGGTTCAATGGGGATGAGGAAAAATGGTGCAGAGGGGTGGCTAGGAACCAGGGAGACTTACAGGATCACAGGGGTGGGGTACTGTGGCAAAAATAACCCAATGGGGTCCAAGGGAAGGAAGAACATTCTAGGAAGGGTACATATATGGTGAACAGGGGCTGAACAGGGTGATATAAACTTAACAAACTAATAGACCAATGAAACATAAGAAATATTAACATGTGGCTGCAAAGGCCCATGGGAGGAAAGTTTTTCTCACCCTAATCAAAAGGGTATCTCTCCTGGTAGCAGTGCCCTGGGCCTCCACACAGGACCTATTTTTGAAGTGAGTTTGGGAATCATTTTCCAGAGATGATTATCCAATTCTTCACTGATTTGAGGTTTAGCAGCTGTTAGCAGACTCTGGGATGATGGTACAGTAATTCAGAGATTGCTAATTACCTAATTTCACATGTGTTATTAATTATGTCTGTTATTTGAGATATTCCTGATTGTTGTAATCTGAATTATTCCTGATTGCTGTAAGTTCCTGGTTTCACTATGCATATTGTTCTGTTTTGATGTTCCTTTCATGCTCATAACAAAAGACAAGCATCTCAGTTTTCAAAAAAACTAAAAGAAGAGGAATTTAACGTCTTAAGAACATTCAAATAATGCAACATGTACATTAGAAATTTAGACAACAAATAATTTTGAATAATGCAATATTTACATTGAAAATTTGGAAAAAAGATCATCAAATCTAAATGCCAATTGAGTGTACAACAGCAAAGCCTAATTCATTCATGAACTTAAAGAGAAGATATGCCCGTGTTTTATCATCATCACATTCAAAGTAGTCACTTATTCATTGATCAGACACCAATCACCTTCGAAAAAATGAGGCCCAGTGAGAAATTACCTAATCCCCATCCAGCTTTCGTGGCCAGAACAGGAACAGAAGTAGGACTGCCAGAACATGGCTGTGTCTGCAGACTTACAGAGGCAACTTGCCGACATAAGACCTATGTCATCACCATGGGTGTTTCTACCAACCTTCTTCAGTTATTCCCTGTTGCAGAATCCAAAATGACATTCAGTGACATCAAAGATCAACATTTCCAGCTAATGGACTTTCTCCTCAATCTCAACTATTTGGACTTTAAAACAATGGTCATTTGTCTCATTTTCCCCTAGAGACATTGGACATTTTTATTTTTCTCATACTGTGAGACCCTGTATCAATGACGTGATTTGATTTAATAAGTTTTGTTGTTTGTAATTGGTCTTTTATGTACCTTATCCCATATCCAATAGGTAACCGGTAATAGCCTTAATAAGATGCAAATTTAACATCAGAACACATTAGCAAATGAACAAAAAGGGGGAGATGTCGTGACAGGTAGAAAAATCATAAAAGAATGGCCTCATAAAATCAGGCCTGTTCTATTAACTTAACAGCTAACCTAGTCATCTCTTCTAAGTGTAGTTACGCAACTGGCAAGTTCCCATGCAAAAACAATCTTGGTATGAGAACTCATTAGCACAACAACCTATTCTTGTGTTGAAAAACAAATGCACCTGCAATAACAAGGGACTTGTCCCATAAAAATCAGTAAATAAAATATGTAAACAATCCAAGAATAGAGAGATTTGATGGACAAGTAAACTACCTTTTACTATCCAATAATTGGGAAGAAAGCTATTAACCAATTAAAGTTGTACACGAGGTCTGTAAAATCTGTACAAAATGAGTTGTCTGAATAAAGAATTAGCTTTTCTTGTGCAAAGATAAGAGAGACTTGGGTGACCTATTTACAATGTCTGGTGAACCAACTAAATTCATGGATCTGGCAGAACATTTCCTTTGGAGAATGGAAGCACCATCTAGAAGGTCAGTGAATAAATTGGCTTAGGAGGTGTCTGACAAATACCAAAGCTAGCAGGTGAAAGTGGGAAATATCTTCAGCAGTCGCCACCTGCTAGATCTACTCAAATGAAGATCAAGCCAAAGCCAGGGAAGTGAGTGGCATACATACTATACCTACTCCTCCCCCTCAGGCTGTGTAAGATTGCTACCTCAATGCCTTCAGAAGCATGGAGGTCTAAAAACAAAATTTGCACCCAAACTGGCAAAAGTGCAGCAGAGCTACCTAAAACTCAAGCACATACACCACTCCAGTGTGGCATAAAATCATGCCTGACAATACTACTCAGCCACAGAGAAGCTGTGCCAGCCACTGCCTCCATACAGCTGAAAGACATCCCACAGCACCTCCAGGGTGAGGTGTGCTGTCTCCCTTCTGCTCCAGATGCTACTGGAGGAAATGTAACTCAAACCTCCAGACAAGATCCTCTCCAACACAGAGTAGGCCAATTTCCTTTAATCTGTAAAAATGGCAAATGCGTTGGTGGAAGGAAAGGAAAAGAAGTGCTTTCCGCGGTGATGGGCTGACACAGACACAGTGTGCTTATCTTCCTGGTATCTGCATGGTGCAGAAGGGAAAAAGGTAAACCCAGGTTTGTCTCCTGTACTAATGGCAGTGAAATGTACTAATGAGGAATGTACTAATGGAAAATGTACTAATGGGGAAAATAGGCAAGCACAGGGAGGCCTTTCTTTGCCATGGTGGCAGCTAGCAATGGAGACACGCTGCTTGTAGGGCTGTGACAAAAAAGAACAGAGCAGCTAGGGTCCTGTGCCAGTGAAGCAAAAGGTCGCGCCAGATCGGGGCAAGCAAGAATGAAAGCTGCAGGGGAGCAAAGGATAGGGAGCACCCCAGGTGCAAGCCATGTCCCTGCAGAGATGCAGCTTTCACCAAAAACAGAAAAGCTTGTTCTGCTTATTTCTTCCCTAAGTGAAAAAACCCCAAATGTCAAAATCAAGTACTTCCCTCACTGTGGAGGAAATAGAAATGTGGTTAGGAAGCCAGGACAGAGAGACAACACACATAGATTCAGGAGCAGCAGCAGCCCCACGGAGCAGTGGGGAGAGGGGCCGTGCCGGGCTGCGCGGAAGCCTCAGGCTAGCACAAGTTTCCGATGCTTCTGAGAGGCAGGCAAAGGCAAGGGGAGGAGAGAAGGAGGAGGAAGCGGGAGAACGCTGGGGAAGAGGGAAGCAGATCCGGCTTGGGCCGGTTTGAGCCGGTTTGGGCCGGTTGGGGCGCTGCAAGCTACTGAAGCCACCTCTGCAGCCGGGCAGGCGCTACTCTCCGGGACGGATCGCCAGAGCCCTCGGAGCGGAGCACCGCGCCACCGCCGGCAGCCGCGGAATGGCCTGGCCAGGCCACGCTGCAGCCGGGAGCTGAAGCCGCCTCCAGCCGTAATCCGTTCCTGGCTTCCCGCCGCGCCCCGCGGGGCCCCAAGCCGGCGGTGGGGCGGAAGGCCCCGGTGTCGGGGTTCAGGCGCAGGAGTCGGTTGTGCGGGCGGGGGAGGGGAGCGGCGGGGGAAGGGAGCGGCGGGAGAAGGGATCCCGGGGCCGGGCTTGAGGGGCCACTGCCGCGGGCAGCCCGCAGGCCAGTGACCGTCCCTGACACGACCCAGCCGCCCCCGGGGAGCTGCCCCCAGCCGTCGGTGAGGGTCCCACTGCGCACGTTCCGCTCCTGCCCGGCGGGCGCAAGGGGCAGCGCTGGCCCAGGATGTGCCCAGCGTGCTATAGTGATGACAGGGTTGTGTGGGGCCGCGCCGCGGAGACATCCTGCGGGGAGCCTTTGAACGCTGGTTAGGCAGGGAGAAAGAAACCTGGGGTTTCTCCATAACCCTTAGGCTCAGGGTTTTGGTTTGGAATGCTCGTTTTTCTAGGTTCCTTTTCCACTGTGTTTGCAAATACGTAAGTATTATATTTGATCTGCTGCGGTACCTTTCGAAGCACAAAATGGCATCTGAACTCTTAGGGGAAGCAACAGTGCCCCTTCAAATACATTTGCTGGTTTTCCTCCGTGGCTGATACAATCTCATTAATAAAATGTCTTGTCAGTGGAGCATTGAGCCAGAGATTCCTGACTTTATTTGGGTAACACTTTCACACTTCGGTACTTAAGCTAGTAGAAGGTGGTTTTTTATTCTTTCTCAGCCTAAATTACTATTAGTTACATTGTATTTCCTAAATCCACTTTCAGTGGTGATCTACAGCATAATAAATTCATCAACTTCTAACAAATGGTACACTTTTCACCTGTTCCCATTACTTGAATGGAGACAAAGTCAATTATTGGTGTTCATATTCTTTTGTGTTTTCTGTCACACTGAGTTGGTAACAGCCGTATACGCTGGCCCATGGTGTTTCAGCTTAACAGCACTCAAATAATTTAGTTGTCATATTGAAGAGTAAAAACAGCCTTGTCCCCTCTTTTTATATTAGTTCATATGTCTTTAATCTCCTCACGAGCGTTTGATCTGCCTCTAGTTTCAGACTTTCATCCCTGTGTCTCCTATTGGGTTATACTGTTCTCCAGATAACTCTCAATAATGAGAGATATGCTCTATCCACCTGTTCATCCTTAACAGTGGTTTTACTAATTGTTTGCTTTTTTGTGTTGGTGGTTTTTTGTTCCTCGGTGTGTAACCGTCAGTTTTTCATTGCTGGCAGAGGTGGGAATAGTGATGCGGACAACATGCTCTTTTGCTTAGTTTTCTGCCCCATCTAGAGTCTCTGTAGATCCTTTTAGAGGTGCTGTTGATAAAAATTGTGACCATGCAGCAGTATTGTCACATTTCTTGCCAGAAGTAAAACTGCTCTGATAACTCCAGAGCAGTCACAGAACGTAATCTAGCTCAGGCAGAATCTAAGGGTGTAGGAAGCAACAGGGGGTGTATTTTGTTCTACAAAAGTGCAGAGGAGTCAGCATATGTCAATTTGGACAAATTCAAGTTTTATAAGCACTAGGTATGGACAAAGTTACTGGGCCAGAGGTGTTCATTTGCAGCTCAATGTGATTAATAAAAGATTTGCCAGTTGCTCATATCCTTATTTTCCTCCAAGAAGATACACAAGTAAATATAGCTTAGCAGCAGGTATTTTTGATCCTCATGATAGAAAAATCAATGGAACAAGCAGTGTTCCTACTATATATATTGGTTACTACACTACAGTCAGCTGTAGCGGTTTGGGTAAGTTAGATGTGCTGTACTGCTCTGATAGTCCATATTGCCAAAGGATGAGGATGAGTCCCCTCATGTACTGCAGAATTAAAATCACTTTGAAATCCATGGAAGAGTTTATTCTCCTAGCTCTGCTTCTGCTTCGGGTGTTGTTTTTTTTCTATTTTAATAATGTGTAGCTGTGGCTCATCAGAGGAAGAAAGAAAATAAACCCAACATTTCTGTTCTTCAATTTAATGAATATTGTGTCTTGAAACATTTCTGCACTTCAGAAAGTTAGACCTGGCTATCTGTGACACCAATGCAGAACTGTAAACTCCTGTTGCATACAGATATTTTTATCCATGCTGATTTGAGAAGTGTGACTCAATGAGTAAGCTGCCTGTGTCTCTTAAATATTGGTGAATATGTGTTGCTTCAGTCAGACTTGCTGTATTAATTTTGTCATGTTTGAAGTGTATCAAATTTTTGTAAGAAAAAAATGTGTCTAAATTATAAAAGGCCATTTTCTCTCTTCTTTTATCCCATCATCTCCCCCAGAAGTTTATTATATCATTGTGGTGTAACCATAAGAGTGAGTGTCAAATAAGTGAGTCAAACATGAAGTAGATTCTTTGTTATTTGCATATGTCGTGGTTAATGCATTGTATGGTGGGTTTATGTTTTAGCATTTTAAAGGAACAACATTGTGTCACCTGTGTCGCAGATCCTTTTATAGAGTAGGCATGAAAAAAATTTGTTCACTCAAGAATGAGTTAAGGGGAGTGGCTGAAGGTCACTGCAAGTCATGTCATGCACAGGACATCCATCATCTGATAGCTAACTGCTAGGCTCTGCTACTCTTCTCAGTTTACTGGGGTTTAGATTTTCAAATAAAATTGAATTGGCAGTCATTTTTCACCTATCTGCAAAGATTAGAATTGAAGATTCCATATCTGTAGACACAATTAAGAATACCACAAGTGTCTAATATCTATACTGAACATCTATATAGGATGTTCAGTGAAATATTTTGCTTTCATTGCATTTTATCCATTGTTGCTTAGGAAACAACAAACTTTGATCATGGGCCCTGCAAGATAAATTAAAGAGAAATACAGTCTTTTTAGTGTAAATTCTACATATACAGGTGTACAGTAAAGCATTGCTCAGTAAAAGTGAATACTTAAAAATTGAAGTAGTTTATTTAGTTCTCAGTTTGCCTGATGTTTTTAATTAAGTATAAAACCATAGAACTAACAAAATACCCTTCTAGAAGATCTTACAGCATCTTCTTTTTTGTCACCGTCTTGTCATTGAACATAACATCTTCATCAAATCTTAGTTTGTGTGATAACGTTTGGTCAGCTCAAGATTTAAGCCACTCTGGTTATAACAGCATGTTTGCAGAATTACAGAGGTACTTCGTTCTGCCCCAGACCTGACTTAATTTTAACTATGCAGACAGACCTCCTAGGGATAACCAGAAGTGGAGGGGCTGGAGCCCAAGTCTTACAAGGACCAGCTGAGGATGATGTTCCATCTGTAGAACAGAAGGCTCAGGAGAGATCTTCTCACTTTACAACTACCTGAAAGGAGGCTGTAGCAAGTGGGGGTCAGTCTTTTCTCCAAGTGACAAGTAACAGGACAACAGGAAATAGCCTCAAGTTGCACTAGGAGAGGTTTAGACTGGATGTTAGGAAAGAAAATTTCATGAAAAGATTGTCAAGTATTGAACAGGCTGCCCAGGGAAGCGGTGGAGTCACAGAAGTTCTGTGGTAGGCTACCATTGTTAGTCTGGGCATTGCTCACATTTTTTAACAATTTACATCTCAGCAAAGTCTCTAGATTTGTTACTGAGTTGGACCTTGGCTAATAGCTTTTGTTAGTTTTAATTGTAAAAAAGCCTAAATCATTCTGTTAGCGTTTGGTTTTTAACTTACTGCTAACACAAAGAAATGTGGACTCTTTGATAGTTCTTACCTTTTCAACACTTGAACAGTGTGTTGTTTCCCCTTTTTTGGGGACACATTGATCCTGGCTGGTCATTACTTATTTGACATTTTCTTTGCTTCCTCTGTCTTCTTAAGGATTCAACAAGGTTTCTTCATTTTTGTTATGCATGCAAAATAAATCAAATTCTTTGTTGATGTAGCATTTAGGAAATGCTTTGCGCCTTGTTACTGTCGAGGATTAAAATGCAGACAATAGGATATACTTCTGAGATGAGTAATTGTTTATCTGTTTTATTCTGTTTGCTTCATTTTCTAGAGCAGTTTATAGATTAAAACCTGTGTTAAAACCTCAAGTATAGTTCTTTGATTATAATCTAGCTATCTTTAACAGCTAGAGTAAAAACTTCTTCATTTATTCACTTACTTTAGGGAATTCTAATTACCTCCCACTGGAAAAGGGAGTGTTAGGTCCTTTAGGATAACTAAGACTAGAAGTCGTCTGGTTTCAGGGCAAGTTTACTGTTGCACCAAAATTCTCCAAATCTTCGAGAGCAAGAGAGATTGTTCTCCATTTTGGGTTCTTGATGACAGCAATAAGAATCTTGGCAAAGAATGTATTTAGAGAATAAAATGCTTTATTCTCCTGTGCTGTGAAGTCAAATGAAAAAACAACAGAACAACAACAAAAGCCAATACCAAAACAAACAAACAAACAAAAAAAACCCCAGATTAATTAATTTTGCTCGGAGCATTTAAAAATACTTTCCAGCTGAAATTAAACATGGAAAATTCTCAATACCTAATGTGGACAGCTAAAACATAAAAATACTTTTAAGAGTTCCATATATAAAAATGTGTTGTGATTAAAACCATCCTGAACCTTCACTAATGATGTATTAAGAAGTGTCTGTTAAAGTAATTCTAACTAATGAATAATGGGGACTTATGAGAAATAAAATTTAAAGGTAATTTTTTTTTTCTCCAGAGGTCCCATGCTCTAAAACCTACATTTGTGTTTTCTGGCTTGTGGTTATTTGCAGTAGAATAAAGTTACTGGAAAGGCTTAGGGGATCATAAGTCTTCTGTTTAATTGTCTGACCTGCAGATGGTTTGTCTGGCAGTCTAAGTTACTTGAGAGGGCGGGAAACCTGATCTGCTGCACACCACCTGATTCATTCACTTGATGGCCACATCCAGACCTGACTACCTCTGAAAAGTTACTTGAAGAAGATCAGAGAAGGATCAAGAACACCTCTCCCTCTGTAGATGTCTTGATTAAGAATTTACATTAGCAAGGTATCATGCATTTCCCTAATTTTAAATGGCAGCATGGTCATGAATGCGTTGGTTTTGGGTTTTTTTTTTCTGCCGTGTGAACTATTTTGGTTACTCAGAGCTTGATGGAAGAGAAGAACGCGAAACTACGTTTGGCTCCTTTCTTGCAAAGCGAAACATAAAATTAGAAGAGTTGAGAACAGGTCCTGTGAGACAGCACCAGAAGAGAAACAACTATGGTGAAGAGAATGGGAAGAGAGAACAGACTGGAAAAACTACACAAGGCCTGGAGAAAAAACAAAAGGATTGTAGATTGAAAAAGGAAAATAAGTGATGGAGGTTGGTAGAGTGTTGTGGTTTAGGACTTGTACTCCCTAGTTCAGTGTCCCCACTGATTCTCCAAATGACACTGCCACTCTCTCTCACTTCCCCAATTCCCCCTCCTCCTCCCCTTTGTGATATGAGAGAAGGCATAAAAGGCAAAGATCACCGGCTGAGATAATAGGAATTTACTGGAAACGACAATGAGATAAGAAAACAAACAGTAACAGCAACAATACAGTAACAGTAACAATACTAACAATAGAGGGTACAAGAAAAGAAATTATTGTCACAGAAAATGAATGATAATAGACAACACTGGACGATTCCCTCTGCCCCATTTTCTAAACCAGAAGGAAAACCTTATCCCTGGAAGAGAGTCCCTTTCCCCTGCCCTGGCAATGATGAGGTGGTATAGAATAACCTCCAGATCCGAGTTCTCTCTTCTTCAGAATACTTAAAAAAATTAAACGTGACACAGAGGAAGGGGATAAACCAGAAGAAGGTTAAATGAAGGATAAAACAGAGACATGTAGGAATTACTGAAGAAGTAGATTTGCAGCTTTACTTCCAGAAATTCTTCAGAGGTCAAAATATCTCCATAGACCTCAGTATAAGGTCTGCTTTTTTCTCACAGATTTATCTTTTAAAGGTTAAAAAGTTTTGATTGGCATAGTCTAGCTTAGAGTTCATAGCACAAAACATAATGTATCTTGGTACAGCAGTGCAGACCATGGTTTATAAACATCCATGTTTACAGGTCTTTAAGCTATGAAATAACCAAGTAATTGTGATTCATCTGGTCTTTAGTTATTTGACTTTGCCTCAGAGCTGGGATAAGGTTAGTAATGTAATATTCCTGGAGACACCTTTTAAATGACATTCATTGATTGGACAACAGCATTCGTCTGAGTTACAGTTTTTATGAATGCATTTTTCTGATTTCCATAGTTTGTTTATGGGTGGTGGGTGTTTTAATGAACACGCTCTGTAATACTTCTTTTCCTGAACTGGACTAAGGAACAATCAACATGAATTTTTTGTTATTCACTTTAATTAAGCAACAATGACCTTGTTTCAACCAAGACTAGAAAAGTTTTTACTCCTTTATAGTGCCAAAGAATGGTTTCTGTCACCAGATATATGCATGTATTGGCAAATAAAACAGACAAATATCAGACCCATATGGGAGAAGTATATTTTGCCAGTGATTTTCTAAGAAAGTGTCTCCTGTTATTAGGTCCTTGCTAATTTTGGACAATATCACTGTGTACAGTTTTTCTGAAGAAGTGAAATTGATCAAAGAGCCTCCTGCTTCCATTGTCATTTTTAACCTACTAGAAGTAAGTCACAGTTCTCTAAGTTTGAGCAATAATGGGTAATTATATAAGATATTGCACCAGTTCTGAATCACACATTTCCCCATACTTGTGTTGTGTATCCCTTGGCTAGAAGGAAGGAATGTATGTACTGAATGTCATGGATTTCACACGCATGTTTTTTAACAGTGCCTCTCATCACAGCAATTCATATGTTTAGACAAGTTATTTCTTGTTTTGCTCTCATTGTTTGGGAGTTCTTTTTCTCTAATGCTGAGGTTACACAAAGTGTTCAGTGATAGCATAAGGAATAACTTTCCAAATGCCAACAGAGATATATAAGAAACTGTTTCCCAGAGTGAGAAAAAAACACTGAAAACTGATGAGACACTGCAGCAGAATTCGAAATATCACTCATTTATGTCTTGCTAATGGGCATATGTCATACTTCCAAATTTTTCTTTATGTAATTTGAGCAGGACACATTTTCAAGCAAACTGTACTGACATATGTAAAATGAAAAGGCAGAAGTTCTTTGAAGTCTTATTGTGAAACACTCAATGCAATCACGACTACAAAACCAGGGGGAAATAGAAAAAAGTGTTTATCTTTCTTTACGCTTATCTTAGGATTGCTAAAGAAGAGGGAAGGAGGAAGAATTTTACTTAGTGATCATTCAGATAACTCACAAGTGAACAATAGTGCTCTAACCAAAAGCCTGTGCCTGGAATGGAAATCCTCTCCCACACCCTTCCAGACTGACCTTCCCTCCCCTCCATCTACCATAGCTTGTATTTCAGAGCTGAGCTGGTTTCCAGCAGACTCTGAGAGCTCCTAGGAGAATGCATTATTTGCTAAAAAAAAAACCCAAACAGAGGCACAACCATTAATTTTCCCCTCCTGGCCTACTCCCCACAGGACTAAACAGATTTCTACATAAGAAATGAACTTGCTACTCCTCATTGGTATAGCAGATCTCATAAAAACCATCATATGTACCGACCTACATGAAGGCTTCATCATGATCAAGAGGCTGCACCTCCTCCCAGAAAGCTGAGTAGGTTATGGCAGCTAAATTGTCCCTGTGTTCTCATGTGATGAAGTCCTAAAGCCAAATCCAGATTGTTGTTCTCATGTGATTTAGGCAATCTGCTTACATCTGATTGCCAGAGAAGAATGAATAAATAAAAGCAAAGTTTATAAAAGAGTACCAAGATTATGCTGTTGTCCTTGGGCACAGGACATTTAACATCAGGTATTTCCTCTACTAAGAAATTTTATTTATTAGGAGTTTATTTAGATAAATAAACTTTAAAAAGTTTATTTAGACAGTTACATTTTGTACCAGCAGACACTGCAAGTGGATATGTATTGATAGTTGAGGGTCTTTAGCCCCTGCTTTGAACAAAAACAAATTGACAGCAGTGCCTCTTGCATTGTATCTGCATCTCTTTGCATTTTTTGCCTCATGGAGACTGGGATGGCTGAATTTTCTTTAGCTTTGTCAGTCACACTCTTAAGAAATCGGGAAGAACAGTTCCAAAATCTGAAATTAAAAATTCAATATTAGAAAAGTTTTATAAAAGCCAGAGATATTTTTACTTTTCTTCTTTTACATCTTTTCTTTGGCAATAAGTATTCACTCGCTACTAATCGTCAACCATAACTGAAGCATTTGTGTTAATGTGTGCACACTGGGCTTGGAATATATTTTGATTCCCACGTAAGTTTTACATTTAACTGCAAGAGGACCTTTCCATGGAATTCGGTGTGATGAGGCAAAGGAAATTACTTGGAAAAATGGCTGGACATAAAGTGACATAATGGCAACATAATAAACTCAAAATTAAACATCTAGAAATAGATTAACAAATTAAGCCCAGTGGCATTGGCTATTGTACAGGAATTTTTATTCAAAGAAACATGCAGATATGTTTTTCCCTTGAAATATTAATATTTGTCCAATAAACATTCTTTATATCATGTCATCGTAGTAAGTGTGGAATGAAGAGAGTTTTCCCTACCAAAGCTCAGTAT
This sequence comes from Trochalopteron elliotii, assembly GCA_024734555.1. Lineage (NCBI taxonomy): Eukaryota > Metazoa > Chordata > Aves > Passeriformes > Leiothrichidae > Trochalopteron > Trochalopteron elliotii. The sequence goes on from JANPWX010000209.1 coordinate 636,929, forward strand.
TTTAGGGTGACACAGCAATAAAAACAAAAGGGTCAAGGGCTGTCTGTATAAAAGAAAAACTGTGAAGGAAGCTGGGGTGTAAAATTGAAGAGCACAAGTGTTATTCTCACCCCTTCTTAACTAACATGGAGAGCATTCATATTGTTTTTGATTATCAATGTTATATTGGCAGGTAGGCAAACTATCAATTCCAATGTTAGTTTTAACAGCACTATGAGATTAGGTTGAGTTGGGAGAGGCAATGAATTTAGAAGTGCAATGGCTGGTCTTCAGTAACTGCGCATGGATATCCCTTATTTAGAACAAAAATATCTACTCATGGATCTAATCAGCAATAGCTTCATGTCTAAGCAAGTATTAAATAAGTATTTGCTTAGAGTGTAAGTGACAGAATTTGTAAGAGTGGTTATTTATTTGTTCCACTTAGAAGATCGAAGCTACTCTTTTGGATAAGAAACTGAACCAGACCGTGCCCGCGCACAGTGAGAGCATTATGTAAGCAGGGTGTCAGAGAGGAGGTCCACAAGCCATCTTTCATTTTCCCCCTGGCTCTGGACCCATCTTTAAGCCAGACCTAAAGAGGTCTGAGAATGCAGTTAACCATGAAGAAGGGCTCTCCTAGGCACTAAAGAGTTAGAGATCCTTGAACAGATATGTTGATGAGCCCTGGGTCTAAAAGTATTGAGTCACAAATATTTTTGACTTGATATATTTGAGAATATTCAGTATCAGTGCCATCTCCCAGTCTCAGCAGATCAAAGCAGTTTCAGAGAGGACACAGGTCCAGACTTGTGTGCACAGGTTTCCCATTGCCTTTATCTTTTTGGCACTTCATTGTTAGAATGAAGGATTTTCCTCAGCCCATGGAGAGAGGCAATCACATGCACAGATCATTGTATGGGAAGGCATACAGAGGAGCCTAGTTACTCTCTTCTTTTTTATTTTTTTCAAGTGGGGAAGAAGCTATTGTCAGTTCACAGGTTCCAGAAGGTGATGGCTACTGTGCTGGAAATGCTGACAACTCCAAGAGTGTTATGTAAGAGCCAGCTAAACCTGTTACACAAGTATATCAGCTCCAAGGCACTACCATGGCTCCAGAGCTGCTCTAAAGGCCTCCTGTTTGGCACTGCAGGAAGACCTGTGTACAGTGCTGCTTGTGGCATGTCCTTCCAAAAGTGGATGGAAGAAGTTGTTGTGGTTTTTTTTTTTCTGATTTCAGGCTTCAATGCCAAGGAATCTGGGGAGAGATTTCTGAGCAATAGAATTCCTCCAACCACTGCTTTTTGCTTAAGCTCTTGCTATCTCATACTTTAAATGAAACTATGTTGCTATTGCAACTACCAGTGAAGGAATGGCTTTGAATGCATACAGCAGCAGCCAGTTAACCTGAATATGGACCTTGTGTTTACAAGCTCTTGAAAGAGGCCACACCCTCATCAAACCAGTCCTGTCTAGATTCCTTCTGCTGCCCTCTCCCACAAGAGGTGACTAGCACTGGAGCCTGAACCTTTGTGCACCATCTTCTCCAGCCAGGATGACTGTCTGCATGGCAGTGCCATGGAAACAGTTGTTAGGAAAGCAATAGAGTTGCTGGTGACCAGACTCATGAGCAAGGATAGTGTTATGGGGAAGAACTTTTCAGGACCTGGAAACCTCATCTGACACAACTTCTCCCAGTGCTCCGACAAAGAGACAGCCCTTCGCCAGGAGACCCGAAACAGTTCTTCCAAATACTCTTTTCTCAGCATCAGATCCCAACCCTCAAGGTGTTTATTCCTTCTCATACTTCTCCCTCACTAATGCAATTTATCCCCCGTCAGAGAATCAGATCAATGGTGCGTGAAGCTTCATTGTTAATTAGGTCACTGAAGAGGTGAAAAAAACCAAAACCAATCCAAAGTATATTCCCCTCTGTAAAGTTACATTTCAAACTGACAATTTCTGTTGTCTGGTGTAAAGTGCATCTCCATAAAGGGTTTATAAGCACAGGAAAAGGGGTGGCAGGCAACTAGGGGTAGGACCAAGCAACTGACCTTTCCTGTTAAGGTGGCATAAGCCCCAAAGCCAGCCTGTGGTGTGATGGTGCAGCTGGTGTTGTCCTCCTCCTTCAGCTGAGTGTTAATAATAGTAGAATAGGGTATTTTTTCCTGGAGGTGTTTTTGAACTTTGCAGGTGTTTATCTGCCTTGGATAGAACACTGACAGTCTTTGTCTAATCGCAGAAGAGGTGAAGTGTGGGTAGGAGTACATGAACTTTTACACCCACTCTACTTCTTTCTTCCCCGTGTGGTTCTTCTCTGAGATGTCCGCAAGACCCCTGTTAAAGCAAAAAGAAGTTTAGTTGCCATGGTTTTACTGTAATAAGCCTTCCAGGAGAGATTTTCAACACGAGGAGTGTGTTGTAGAAGCAGTACATGAAGTAGAGGGACATGAACACTACTTCCTCAGAAAATAGCTGTCAGCTCATTTTGTACAGGCTGCTGAGAACCACCTAGCAAATGAATAACTTTCAGTCACTCCAAGCCTGAGAACAGCTGGAAAAACCTGGGTGACAGGTTCTGGTTTATTAATCCTTTTAGTTTAGCTTTTTAACACCTGTGGCACCATCCTGCCTTCTCACAGTAAGAGCACAAGAAGATCCCTTGACTGCTCCTTTTACCTCTTGCTGTTGTTCATCTGCCATGTTCTATTTCTTCTTCTTAGCCAGCTGAGTCTGATTTCCTCTCTGTGCTGTTTTTCACCTTCTTTCCTTCCTTCCCCCACATCTTAATTATCACATAAATCCCTCTGCGTTTTTTTTTCTGTTCCTGTTAAAAATTACTATAAAAATAAACAACAACAACAATTAAATTTTTACAACATTGGAAAAAAGTAGGCAATTCTGTTTGCCAGCCCATAGTCCCTAGTGAGAAAGTCATCTTGTCTATAAGACAGAAAAAACACTTTGGCAGAAACAAAGCAGAAAGCATTGGGAGAAGTTGTTTCTAGCAAGATATTTCTCTGGCCATTCCACAGCAAGGAAAACATGACTTTGGTAGAGTGGTCTCATCTAGTATGCTCTGTCCTACAGTAATCGGTTTTAGTTGCTTCAGAGGAAGGTACTAGCTGAGGACTAACTCAGCTTACTAAACCAGAAAAAGTCTCTTTAACACTTACCCTCTTCAGAGCTTCTCTTCACTTGCCATTTAACTTGAGGACCTGATATTTGTAAAGGTTAATTTGCGCACTCATCACACAACTGATCCAGATTCTAAGTTTCTTCTTTGAGTTCTATCTTCACTGATAAAAAGGGGTTGTGCCTGTGTGCATTCCTAAAATTTCTCTATGGAACACTAGAGGAGACAAACATGTGGACAATAACTATTTGAATACAGTTAGACAAGGTCAGCATTATGGTCTAATACAGTCTGACACAGTCTTTCCACTCATTAGGCTAGATGTAGTGTAACAAAAACCACAAGGCTCTGAATTTCATTGGATTTCCTAGCAAGATGGTTACTAAAACAGAACACCTTCCTCCCTCCCAATTTTTTCTGTAAAAGACAGGCAAAAAAAGACAGGCTGCTACTTGCTTTTCTCTGGAATCTGTTCGTTGTTTTTTTTCCCTTCCTTTCTCCCCCTATTTAAATATAATTCTTGTGTGATGACTCATGGCAGGAAACAGGGCTGTCTTGTGTCCTTGTGCAAGCCCCAGAAGGCATATGTAAGTCAAAACAGCATGTACAGAATGTCCTGCAAACTAGAATGCAATGCATTCCACTTTGTGAGTGCTTACACCTAGAATTCGAGTGCTGCAGGTACTGGTGGAATACTATATCCTGGGCGGGGGTGGGGAAAGGAAAATCCAGTAGCAGGAAATGAAATCTGCTAGGAAAAGTCTGGAGCCATCCTTTTTGAGAAACCACTTGGTTTCAAATTACTCTTTGCTAAGTTGTCTAGAGGTGCAGAAACTAGAGAACATAATGAAGTTTAGGTAGTGTGCAAATTCTGATTAAAACGAAATAAGTGATAAAATTGTGTAGTGATCCAAATAGCTTTTTTCCACTGTCCAGCTTTTTCCATTGCTTCCACACCTTTGCTTTATGACAGGTAATTATCTTTGATTCATAGAGAGTTACAACCTGTATGTGTTGAGAAGTTCTGTCCAAATACTAGTCACATTTTCCAACAGTATTAGCCATGATTCATGTGGAAAAAAGCGTGAAGCCTAGCCAGAAGATTTTAAAAAATTAATAATAATTATTATTATTTGTTCAGATCTGCAGAGCCCAAATAATATAATTTGGTTTGCTGTTTCACTTCCAGAAAGTCCTAACATCCACTTCATGCTACAAGTCACACCTGGGGAACTTAAATAGGCTTCTGAGGACTTTGCAGATAGCTGACATTGGGCTGATGTAAAGCTGGTTACTACTTTAAAATAGAACAGAAAAACTGACACTGATGCAGCCAATCTCAAAGGTATTTTTCCAAGCACCATTCCTGAGTATGATTCTACTGTATCAGGTTTTGACAGTTAAATTTTCCTGGTTTTCAGATTGTCTTTCCATCAATACAAATACTGATTAGACAAGCCATGATTCTGACTGTGCATAAAGTGGTAAGTTCACAGGTTCATAATGCATAAATTTCCCTGCCAGTAACCTCTCTCAGTTGAACTGGGAATAAATATAACACCAGTTAATTATGGTGATCTTATGCTTTATCCTCTCAGCTCCTTAAAGTCTCCTGGGGTCATCTTGGAAATAATCTACCTTTTTTGTTATTTATTCAGCCCTGAAGTGCCAGAAAATTTATCTATCCTGGAACTGTGAACACTGGTTGTCAGAAGTAATTTCTAATCAGAGAGAAATATGTTTTAAAACAGTCCTTAGGCTGCAAGGAATCCAAATCTTATCTCCCTTTCCTGGTGCAAACAAAACTACAAAATGCTGCTGGATAAATTTAAGACCCTGAATCTTTCTGCAGTGATACAAGTTGGAAGAAAAGTTGGAAGCACAAGGAAGACACAAAGTCTGACTTAGTTTCACTCTTACATGTCTACCACAGAGGGAGAAAGGCTCAAAAAGAAAAAAGAACCCAAAAAAACTATGCAGGTGCTTGTTTGACATACTCAGTATATTTCCTTTGCAAGAGCATTGAAAAAGTGTTTTTTTAAGAAAATGCCAGTTATCAAAAGCACACAATGTCCCTGGAAAACATAAGGCATATATAAAGGTCAGGAGACCTCTTGTAAGGTGGCAGATTTTACTTCTCTCATTTTGAGGGGTTAGGACTCTTTGCTTCAGACTGGAGAGAAGTCACACAGAGGGGTTTGAAGAGGGTCAAATGAACTATGCAGAGGCTGAGATGAGCTCTGTTCTGCACAAAAAGTGTTTCAGCTGGGGTCCTGGGAGAAAACTATCCTTCTCAGCTCTTTCAGCTTCACTCAGTTAGGCTTCTGGATTCTATGTAATTTCTTTAGCCCAGTTTTTAAAATAGATCCATATAGTTTGCAAGAGATTTCAACTGCTAAGCACCATTTCTCCTATGCTGTTAGTTAACCACTGAATTTCCGTTAGCAAGGTATCTCAACCAAGGACATCTTGAAATTGTAGCATGATGTTTACTTGTCATGCTCTGGTCCTGCGTGAACCTGAGCTTTTTAGATTTGGCATTTCCAACCGAGAACCTGAGCATGCTAGGAAATTTTGTAGACTTCGGTTTTGACCCTTTCTTCATCATGATGATAGAATATGTCCATTGGTTCATCTCCTGATTCTCTTCAGATCCTGTTAACAATTCAGGAACAAGCAAATATATACCTCAGCATTCCACTGTAATAACATCAATTTGTCCCCTTCAAGTTTCTGCTGACAGCACAGGATAAAAAACTTGAGGGAAATAAAAGGCAGGAGGTTTTAACCCTGATGTTCAAGAATGGATAAGATTTTATTTTCTTCAAAATTTTCCACAGTCAAAAGAGATTTATCATAACACCATTTCCAACAGAAAACAAAACCGAAAGAACCAACCCCCCCACCAAAAAGAACAACAACAACAAAAAAATAAAACAGCAAATTCTTTAACCTGTAAATCTGCCAGCTAGTATTCCAGATTCTGGGTTGTTGGATTTTTTTGCTCTAAGATCACAAAATAGCCTGAAACAGCAGGAACTGGGAGCTGTAAGAACCCTGAGGTCGAACTAGTAAGGAAACCAGGTCTGACTGTGTGCGTGAGGTGTGTAGGGCGTCAGGCTGCTCACTGGAGTTGCTCTCCTCTATCCCATTAGTTAAAGTCCCTGGTGGTGAGAGTGTGACTGCCAGAGTGCTTGTGAATAGTCAGACAGGAATGTTTCCTTAACAAGAGGGCTGTGAAATACCTGCCTTCTTCACTTGTGAGATTTCTGGCCATTTTGCTGAGATGCAGATATGAGCTCAGCAAGTTTATCCTTCAAACCTCTCTCTTCCTTGGAGCTACTCAGCTACTCAGCAGGTGATAGCCTCTCTCTATAGAGATATGCAGGTGGAAATAAGGAAAAAAAGGAAGGAACAAATCTTTATTGCCTAAATACTGGGCCAAGTGCCAACAAGGATGACATTTTCTTTTATCGCTTTCTGATGACTTCTTTTTCCAGTTTGAAGAGCACTTGAAAAGAACATAGTTTTTTCACTTGCAGTTCATTTCTATGCAACTATCAAGCCTGTACAGAGTTGATATTCAGTTGGAGAGCATCTGAGGAATCTGCAGCTGTAACTGTAATTGCACGCTCAGACCTTGTGGTAAATGATCAGAATTGTGCAGCATTACTCTAAGTTGGTGAGGAATTGATGAGGCTAGTTGAGAAAAACATGAGATGGACCCTTTGCTTATCTATGCAGATGGCTTGAGCAAGGCCTAATGATTGAAGGATCCTCCATAGAAAGAACAGTGATCTCTCAGGGGGATCCTGATGGGGCTATATTAAAGCACAGAAGGAGAGAAAGATGTGACCACTCTAAGGAGGTCTGTATAATTTTCTGCACAGCCTCATAAACAAGCTGTAACTGCAAACACTTGTACTGCATGGTGCACTGATGTTTAGACAGGAGGTTACATCAGGTTGATACAATTTGAAAACAGGAGAAAGCTGTACACAAGTAAACGGAGAAGTTGATCCAGGTGTGGAGGAATGCTGGATGGAGAGTGATAGGAAGCAGAATGGCTCATCTAAAACATACATGGATTCAGTGTCGCCCTGTTTCCTGCAGGACTCTCATGTGTACAGCACCGAAACAGGTGAGATGAGTCTTCTTGAGTATATTTGTCAGTGCTGCTGTGGGAAGCCAGAAACCAGCAGGAAGGTTAGAATGGTCTCTTTTTTGTTGGTCTTCAGATGTAATGAGGTCATTCCTTCTCCTCTCAATATCATCTGGCAGTGGGTATAAAGCCATTTCCTGAAACTATGTCACTCCTACTGACTCACTAGTTTTCCTTTGGTTTTCTTTAAAAAAAATACATGAGTTCTTAGGCAAAAGATTAAACACTTCTAAGGCAATTGTACATTCATATTGGCTCATTGATCTGTTTTTAAATGTCTTCCAAGCCTTTTCTTTGTTAGTCATGTTAATTTAGGAGTGTACATTGATGTTAGATCCTGGGCATCATAATTACAGTTTGCCTTCCAGAACCAGGTTTGGGGTTTTGTTTTTGTTTTGTTTCCTTGGGTTTTTTCCTGTCATATACAGTCATAGACTTCTGTGTTATCTTTTTTTTTCCCCCAGTGTTATGGTTTCACCACATTATTATTCTTATACTTAATGCAAAACACAACACTTACTGACTACTAAGAAGAAAATTAACTCTACCAGCTGAAAATTAACCCAGCTGAAACCAAGACACATGAAAGAAAATACCACATAATTCTAGAAAAGCACCTCTTTGGAAGGAGATAGGCAAATTACATTTGTAACATGGAGAGGAAGCTGGCGGTTTGCCCCCTCAAAAATTATTTCTAGAAAAGAGACTTGGATTCGGGTACACATACATATAGCATCACTATATTTCTAAGTTCTCAAACAGATCTTGCCTCCTATGGACTTACACTTTCTCTTGCCTACAATATGGCAGTCTCAAAAATATCCTGTCATCATTGGCTGCATCAGATTGGCTGCATCAGTGTCAGTTTTTCTGTTCTGTTTTAAAGTAGTAACCAGCTTTACATCAGCCCAATGTCAGCTATCTGCAAAGTCCTCAGAAGTCTATTTAAGTTCCCCAGGTGTGACTTGTAGCATGAAGTGGATGTTAGGACTTTCTGGAAGTGAAACAGCAAACCAAATTATATTATTTGGGTTCTACAGATCTGAACAAATAATAATTATTTAATAATAATCTGTTTAAGATCAGACAGCAAATGTTACATTCACTGATAAACTGGTAGGATACCCTAGTATTAACATGGTGTTGTAGGAATAGCACTCTCCAATTTAGTGCTCCCACTGAAACTCCAAACCACACATTGCTAGTCCACCCCTCCTTTCTTCTCTGCCTCCATGCTGTAGTGAATTGGAGAGAAGAACTGGAGGCACAAAAGGCAAAGATCACTGGGTGAAATAAGAAAATTAACAGCATTAAAAACAATATTAATAACAAAACTGTATAAAAAAGAGAGTGCAGAGCTTGACCTGACCACAGCCATGCCATGGTAACCATTCCCTCTACTCAGAATCAGTGTTACCCCACTGCTCCATCCATCACACTTGCTCGACCAGCTGGAACCCCTTCTCCCCTGGAATCAAGAGAGTTTCTTCCCCCTCCTTGCCCCCAGCAATGACTGAGGTTGTATGGAATAACTGCCAGGTTCTGGCCACACCCCATCCCCTCTACTGCAAATTTAACTCTGTCTTGGTTGGAACTAGGACACAGGGTGCAATTTGTCTTAGCATTCCACATTCTCTCTTCTCTGCCTCTTGATGGTGGATGTTAATAAGAAAGAGCTGCTCATTTTTAAGGATCTTATGTTGGCTTTCAAGTTAATCAGTTCCCACCTGCTAGCATGCTCGTACAGGAAACTGCCAAGGAAAACCCATTTGCTTCAGTTAAAAGTCTAGATTTTCTTCTCCATGCTTTTCATTTTAAAAACTTCAATTTAAAGAGACCTTGAGTTATTTTTTAAAAGGGAAAAATTGCATTAATGTCCAGTACCATTCCACTTCATACATGTTTCCCTTACAGAATGAGTTTTCCTACATTAGAAATTAAGTACTGTGATCATTGGTCTGTGGCAGAAATGATTTGTTACACATTTATTGTAACATCCCTCAGCTGTCTATGTTGTTCATACCAATAGCATTACATTTTTAGGCATGCCATGATAAAACAGAACCACACATGAAATATTTATTACCTATGTGAGATACCTGCTGAAGGCCCAGTTAGGAACATACAAGTCTGTTCATGGATGAATATATATATATATATATATATATATATATATATATATATATATATA